>OX421976.1:48898355-49498355 GCA_949128135.1 Parasteatoda lunata
ATATATATATATATAATATATATATATATAATATATATATATATATAATATATATATATATATAATATATATATATAATATATATATATAATATATATATATATATATATATATAATATATATATAATATATATATATATATATATATATATATATATATATATATATATATATATATATATATATATATATATATATATATATATACATATATATATAACATGAAATTATCTCAGGACAAAGTGGGAAATTTGAAAAAAATGTGATAAAAAATCTCATACGTTAACATTTTAAAAATGTTTAATTAGATGTAGATTTTTACGCCACTTAGTTTGTGGAAGATATTGAACAAAGTAATTGTAAATTTATCTAAAGGAGGAAATTACTATAGAAATGTAACGCATCTCGAATTAGGAAGGTGGGAATGTCTATATTTGACAAGATAAATTAAAGACATTCATTACGGAACAGAAAGAATTACAGTTTTTAAAAAGTTCGAGCTGCAGCACAAAAGAATTATGGCAAATCAATATAACCAGGGGATTACAGAACTAGACGGATATTCATATATCCAGCAGTTTAAAACTAGAGTGCCTAATCGTTCCGGACCTTGGCTCCTAATATTTTCGTAAACTTTAAACGTTTTTCTAAAGCCTGCTAGTTTGTTATGTGGACGATTTTTTTTTTACGATTTGATTTCACTGACTTTGAATCATGCAAATCAATTCAGCTTTGGTATTTGTCTTTGAAGAATAAAAATCATATTTAAATATTATGCAGGCAAGTACTATAGCTTTAAATTGCGATAAGTGTCATTGCATTAAATTTGTATCCAATACTCCGGACCACCACTTATGTTTTTAGATAATATTAAACATAAAATTAGCTGTATTGTGAGTTTTTACAAAGGCAAAAAGCTCTTGCATTATTCTCCAGTTCAAAACTTGCTGGCTCCAAGAAATGTTGATCTCATAATATCACTATAAATGACCTGTTTAGTAAAAAGAAAATAGGTTGATTAAAAGAGTAGAAACTGAAACGAGGAAATGTCATTAGGGATACTTGACCGCGTGATTTCCGCATTTGCATAAAGGTAAATGATAGAAAAAGCATATTTGTAATTTCTTTAGTTTTCCCAGTTGTCTGGCAGAAAGCTTAAATTAGTGTAGTAATAAACTAATTATAACGGACGCAATTCCTATTCACACTTCCCAGAGTCTTACTTAATATTACCATCGGTCGATAACTTTGAATTATCTAACGGAAATAGCTAAGGAGATTTAATACAGTTCAATTAAAATTTTAATCTTGTTTGAATATTATGATCTGAAGGAAATTAATGCATAGTAAGGTAGTAAAACGGTGTTTTAATCAGATTGGTAACAATTAATGTTTCCTGTATACATATATGTATGTAAAAGTAAAATGTATTATCCCAAATTTTTTTTTAAAAATGTAAGTCAACTATTAAAAACAACATGCATATAACAGTTGTACTATTATGATGTTATTTGGTGTTTTACAAGAACTATGAAACCGGAATAGTCTGCACTTTATGAAACGCTAACGTTACGTTAAACTTAGATAAGAAAGTCTAACAGTGTTTTGTACTGACAGCAAAAAAGAGGGACTATTAACGTTTATTTTATTATTACAAAAATTAACATCGATAAAACACTAATTCGACCTTTTCTGCTTTATGGGTGTAAATGCTGAGAAATAACCAAGTTACATGAAAATAAATTGACCTTTGAATGAAAATCTTAAGAAAATTTGCAGTTTATGATAGTAATAATGAGATCTTTGTTTAACTTTGAAATTTACCAAAAGAGACAATCAGCGTAATATTGTTAAAGTCATAAAATGCAGTAGAATACAATGGTTCGGATATCAGTTCCGATCTGATAATGCAAATCTAGTAAAAAGCTCTCTCTTACTAATCCTATGGAAAACAAAACGAGGAAGATCATCAATTAGGTGGCTTGACAGGATGGAGGACTTTCAAACAGTAAAGGGAACTGTAAGAGCTTTGCTGCGGATAGGACCAGGTGGCAAATACTACTCAAGACGGCTTTGGCCTGTAATAGGCTGCAGTGTTTTGAAAGAAGAAAGGAAATCAAAAATTTAGTTTGAATTTTAGAAACTTACAACAATCCCGGAAAACTAGGACAATATTGATTTTACGGGAATTTTAATTTAATTTCTTTTTGTATTCTAATGATACGAACAATGATTTAAATGCTTTATTACTTCGAATATAACATTTAAATAGTATAAACGTTATTATAATGTTCTATTTTTACGAGGAAAATAATTTTTATTCATGAAATGAATGTTAAAGTTGAAGGATATATTTGCCTCTGAGTTAAATTCTCCATGAAACCTGGATGCTTTTCTACTTGATTCTTGAATTCAGTGAATGTTATACTGCCACTTCCGTCAGAGTCAGCATCTTCAAATAGCATTCGTGTTAACTCATCAACTTCACATTCTTGAAATTTCAGACCATTCTCTTTCATGCATTCACTTATAACATTTCGTAGTTCATTAAATTGAATTGTTCCATCACCTTCAAATAAAAACAATAAGCAAATTTATGTTTCTAGCAAGCATTCATATGTCAGGGATATACAAGAGAGGAATTCCAATTTCGGTCTTTAATTCTGATAGTATTGTTCAAATAAAATAGTAACTTTAATCTTATTACAATATGGTTTTAATATCTATATTTTTACAAATTCTCATTTGAAAATAACACTCATATCTAGATGATATAACCTCCAAAGCTCAGAGCTTTAAATAATGACAAAAATATGACTTTTGATAAAAACATGTAACTTAGAAAGTAAACACATTAACAAGTTATTAAATTTTTAATAATTCAATTAAACCAATGAGCTTTATTTCTGATAATTACATAAAAAAGATAAATTTCAAATTTTAAACTTTTTTGGGATAATGTAGGATGCTTTTACAATATGTTTCTTCACCTTTTGGTCATGAAATAAAATCAACTTGGCTCAAATAATATATTTTCCTGCCATAAAACTTTACAAAAGTTTACTTGAATGAAATTTCTTAGCTCTTCTGCAATTTTTCCATTGTAATTAGAAATTTTTGACAACGAATTTTAGAATTTTTTAAAATGTTTTCACAATTAATTCTTCAACGTAAAAATATCTATTTATATTGTTGAGCTGAGAATGGCTTTGTAAAGCCATACAAACAAAAAAAAATGTTTAAAGAAATTTTTAATAGTGCCGAATGTTGTCCAATGCATTGGACACTGAATCTTAGACAAAAAAAGGTCGCACTAGGTAGACGGTCAAGTATTTTATAATTATTTTAAAATTTTTAAAAATTAAATAAAATTAGTTTCACAATGTTTTTTTTAAATAATATTTAGATTAATTAACATACATAAACTAGTGCTAAATAAAACTATTTCAAAGATATCTCAGACACACAAAGGTGCTTATCATAAATAAGTGTTAATAAATGTTAATAATAAAAATAATAATCATAATAAATATATCATCATAATAAATTATAATAGAATAATCTTCATAAATAAACGTTAAAATAATCATAAAAAATAATAAACGTTAGTAAAATATATAAATTTATATGAATTCGAATCACCTCATTAATCAAATTTGACTAAAATATTCTATGCGTTAGAATTCACTCTGATCACTTTGATAGTCTTATAAATTTAAAAAAATATACAAATTTAAAAATTAGTTTTTAGTAATTTGAAATTTTTCTGGATAAGTTAAGCATAAATTTTTTCTTCTATAATTAAATAAAATAAAAAATAAATATTTTCTAAAAGTTATATTTTTTATGGAATCATCTTTGGATAAACGAATTTTATAGTTGTATGCAAAAAGTTTTCAATTCGCAAAGACAGTTCTCTAGATATGACGAAATACGTAAAAAATTGAATTAACATTAAGTGGTCCAAATTTTGGACCATTCTTCCCACAGGGACGATATTTTTCAGATTGCGACTACCCCCTATAATTTGGAGGTCTGAAATCTGAATCCGTTGTAAAAAATGGTATGCTTATTCAGAAAAAGTAAGTTTTTGTGTGTCTGATTTCGTAACTTAAAATATCGTCTGCTACTAATTAATTAGTATATTTAAGGTCACTTCCTCGAGCTATTAAGGTTGAGTCTTAGAACATGAAGATCCGATTTTTAGATCAAAAGTTATTCAGGGTGGTCCGTTTCTTATTTTGCGCACTGTACTTGAAAGTTTATATCAAAAATTTAAAAAATAAGTCTTGCATGCAATTGTGTACTTGCACTTCGATAAGAAGATCACTGATACCCACACATGTGACCAATGACGTCAGTGCCAGCTGAATATTTATAAGTAAAATGGCGTGTTTAAATTGAGCTAAGTTTCTCCACAAAGTTAACATGTTAATTAACCCGAAGTTAATTAAATACAGCGCCGTTTTGCACATCAAAGTTCTAATTCTTGCTAATTTACGTATTTTACTTAGCTTAGACTTATTTGTTTACATATTTTAGTGTAACCATGGCATATTTTTGTTTTGTGTAACTGGCAACTTCGATGTATAATTAGTTTATGTTCTACATGGTTTTGTGTGTCGTGTTAAGAAATATATAGTGAAAGAATTAAAATATTTGTGAAAGAATCATTGTGGAATATAGAATGCGCCATTTTAGTGAATTTATACGTGATGGGGACTTGGTTTACTCGAAATAGAAGGGGAAGAATAGTTGTTAACGAAAACAAATGACACCTTTCAACAACCAATCAGGATCGAGATACCCTCACTACGTCATTTACAGGTATACCTTTACATTTACCCCTCAGAAAGTTTTAAAATATTATGAGATGCAATTTACTAAGATTGCAGGAAGCTCATTTTGATGCAACTAATAAATTGCAAAAAATAGCAAGTGTATTAAAAAATTAAGCAAGAAAGTAATGCTTTTTTCTTAATTTTAAGTTAACCATAAAATCTATTAAATATTATTAAATTTTTCCAAAATTATATGTGGCAATAGGTTCTCAAATTTTATAATATCTTTAAAAATTGAAAAAAAAAAAAAATCCGAAATATTGTTGGGAAAAATTTTGAAATAGTAAATCTTAAACAATTTATTAAAAAGTGCTTTGATAAAAGCTTCATCATCAAAGCAGGGGGCATCCGGAGAATATTGTAGACTCTTAGTGCACGCACGTGACCTCTCAGTAAAAAAGAGGATTCAAAAAGGGAGGCTTGGTGGCGATTCATGGCAACACCAGAAGGCCTCAAAGAATTTAGTGAAATCTTAAAATTAACAATAGTAGTTACTCAGAAAATAGGAGTTTGAGTGTTCAAACATAATAGACAACATGATAAAAGCTTCATGTTATTTTTAATTAAAACTTTTTCAAAAATTTTACTTACCATTAATATCATAAACTTGAAACAGATAATGAAGTTTTTCTGGTGGCGTTTGATTGGCAAAAGATTTTATAACACTCATGAACTCCTCGAGTGATACAGTTCCAGATTTGTCGGCATCAAAGATATGAAAGATGCGCTTCACAAAAAACACCTGTTGAAAAAAGAATTTTTTCTAAACAAATCGGTATTTTTCTATTAGATTACAATAATTTTCGGTAGATAATCGATTAAAATTAGATTCTAATAATATAAGCATGAATCAAAATACCATAAAATAAATTTTCTATGGGAAAAAAAAAATTAATGATACAAAAATGTTAAGATTCGCATTTGGAGAAGACTTTCGAAAATTGGTAAATACTTTTGATAGTTTGCTAATTTATTTGCTATTAATTTGAAATCCTTAGATCGGACCTTTTTCACTCTGTGTGTTATTTGGTATTTTGAAATTTATTTAAAAAAAATTTGTTTTATTTTAAAATATAATTTATATAATAAACAAAAAAAAAAAAGAAGAATATTTTTCTTCCTCATTTTGCGTAAGCCTACTTTTCGTACTTTATAGACTTCTTAAGTCTAGTGTTCCTCCTCACTCGTTAAATGAAAAATTATTGCAAATTTTGTTTTTAGAAGGTGTTAACATTGCATATATTACGAGTTAATATTGCATATATTACGAGTTAACATTGCATATATTACGAGTTAACATTGCATATATTACGAGTTAACATTGCATATATTACGAGTTAACATTGCATATATTACGAGTTAACATTGCATATATTACGAGTTAACATTGCATATAATATTGAATATAAAATATTGCATCTAAAATATCAGTGTAATTAAAAATGATTTAGCATTACTAAAATTTCTGAAACTCTCTCTATTGGAATAACGTTTTCAGTCATAAGAATTAGTTAACATTCAGTTTAATGTTACAATAAATACGTTTTCATTATTGATTTTTATTAAACAATTTCAATTGATATATTAAATAGGTAAATTTCTTCCCAATTTTTGGAATTTTTTTTCTCTATAATCTGTTTACAAAATTAATTTGTCAGATCATATTTTTTAGTAACTATAAAATTCAAGTGATTTAATAGATAAAATGAAGAGTTTTGGCTCAAGAACCAAGAGCTGCAATAATGCGCAAAATTAGGACAGAAAAATGAGGACGCCTTTAAGGAGGACGCTTTTGAAAAAAAACGCTTTTGAAGGAAAACGCTTGTAGAGAGTATACGAGGGTTGCTATTTATATTTCTGGCCTTGGCAACAGTAAGTGTTGCTAGGCGACCGCAGACGATTTTAATCGAAAGTTTGATATTTTTAAACATAAATTCAGCAGACGATTTACCATTATAGCTTCATTCGTGTTGTTGACAGTAAATTGAAAAGTTCTTCTCTTTCAAAAAATGGAATTGAATCGTGAACATTTTCGTGCCATTATTTTTCATAACTTTCGACGTGGATTGTCAAGACAAGAGTGCTTCGATGAACTTAATTCTTTATTCAGCGATAAAGCGCCATCCTACAGCACTGTAAAAAATTGGTATAACGAATTTAATCGTGGTCGATGTTTGATCCAGGACGAATCCCGTGCAGGTCGTCCAAAATCCGTTGTTGTGCCAGAAAAGATCGATGCTGTGCGTGAACTGATAAAGCAAGATCGTCATGTGACATACCGTGAGATAGTGGCGTCTTTGGACATTAGTATGACTAGCATCAATAAAATATTGCATGAACATTTGAGCGTAAAATTTTTTTTTTCGCGTTGGATCCCGCATAATCTGACAAACGCTCAAAAAAAGGCTCGTGTCGATTGGTGCAAGGAAATGTTGGAAAAATACGTTCAAGGTACATCAAAGGCTGTGTATAACATCTACACAGGTGGCGAATCATGGATCTATGCATATGAGCCGGAAACGAAACAGCAATCAACTGTATGGGTCTTCCAAGACGAGGCAAAACCAACAAAAGTTGTTCGAGGAAGAAGCACATCGAAACAAATGATTGCCTGTTTCTTCTGCATTAACGGTCATGTGACAACAGTGGCGTTAGAACAACGCAGGACGGTCAATTCTGAATGGTACACCATTTGTTTGCCAGAAGTCATCGGAGAAATTCGAAAAAAGCAGAAGAACAGGCGAATCATTCTTCATCATGACAATGCGAGCTCTCACACATCGACTCAAACAAAGGCATTTCTGACGGAGCGAAAGATCGAACTGATGGGTCATCCGCCGTATAGCCCTGGTTTGGCACCCAATGACTTCTTCTTATTCCCACACATCAAAAATAAATTACGTAGACAACGATTTTCGACCCCCGAAGAAGCGGTTGATGCATTCAAAACGCATGTTTTGGAGTTACCTCAATCGGACTGGGAAAAGTGCTTTGAAAATTGGTTCAAACGCATGCAAAAGTGTATTGATCATCATGGAGAATATTTTGAAAAACAATAAAACCAATTTCGATCCTACATATTTGTTTTTTCATTATTAGGCCAGAAATATAAATAGCAACCCTCGTATAGTAGATTATACTTTTTTTAAAAATTTTTGTTTTCCTTTAAGTCTTATACATCTCAGGACAGAAGCTCTGTAAATTACCATTCTTTCATAATATACCGTAATTCTGTTGAAAAAAAAAAATACTTACGTTTTTTGACTGCACAATATTTTTAAAACTCTCAAAATCAACTTCTTTATTGTTACCAACGGCATTATTGAAGATTTCTTCCAAGTACTTCAAGTTTTCCGGCGTCAGTCCCTCAGAAGGCCTGATGTGCAATAAAAAAAAAATCTTTAAGACATTCGTAATTTTAATTTAGACATTTGAAGACATTTGTAATTTTAATTTAAGACATTTCGCTGGTTCAAAATTAAAATGACACATCTGCAAACATAATACGTTGCAGAAGTGTCGTTTTAGTTTTGAACCAGTGATTTGTAATTTTAGACATTTACATTTAGATCTCTTTTTTATAGTTTATTAGTTTTTCAGGTCCTTAAAATGATCAGTTCAACAACACAAAATCTTAAATTTGGCATTAACCCTTAACGGACCAATGAATGGCATGTAAGTGGTATGTCATTTTAACGTTCCAGGTCTAATATCACTTAAATAACGACAAAAATAATTTTAGTTTTCCCCTTCATCGTTATCATATTTATAACTAATTTAACTATAGTTAATTACATAGCTATGGATAACATAATTATTATAATTATCCCTGTTGGGTGATTTACTTGAAATACTTATGGACCGCTAAGGATTAATATACTACTTTAAGCTTTTTTGAATTATAAATGCGGTTTTGCTGTTAAAGTATAAATTACTGTCAATAATCGATTAAATAAATAGTATTACATAATTGCTTACAGACTTAAAAAATTAAAACTATAAAATCAAAAACAATAAATTAGATACCAAAAATATTTTAGTAAGATCTTTGAATGCATACTTACAATACCTTGAGGATATATAGGGTTATTCATTATTATTAAAATGTATTATTAATTTTAAAAAATTATAACTTGTTAGAACTGTAAATTAACAGAATTTTAAAGTAAAGATATATTCACAATACTCACTTTGTTTTCTCAAGGTTTGCAATCAATTCCATGTTCAAAATATATTTTTAAAATTCTGGTAAAAAGTTTAAATTGGAAGCTACCTGTAAATGAAAGATTTTAAGACATAAGAAGTATTAAACTATAAATGAATAAACAATTTAAGGCATACTCATGTTCTGCTTAAGAAATTAATAAATTTTATTTTGCTGGAGTTATGTAAACCAAGTACAATTTTATTTGAATTATTGTATTACTCAAAACAGTAAATCCATTTTTTTCAAATTATGTAATTTATAGCTCATTTCTTAGGAATATAGCATTGAAAATATAAACCTTTTATTAGTTAAGTGTTGTTTTGCAATATGATAGCACAATTGTGACAAATCATCTTTCTGGATTGTGCAACAGCTAGTTAGTAATGGTCATAAGGAAAAATTAAGTGGCAGCAAAAGTTATGTTATATATGAATATTTGCTTTCAAAGTTTAAAAATTGATTTACCTGCCATGAAAAATAAAATTTATTTAGAAATTATGCTTTTAAGAGGGAACACATTAGAAGCCTGTTAAAAAGGATTTTTAGTGAATTTTGCAACGATTGTGACACACTTAACTTTTTTATCTTATTGTACATATTTTAATCTATATTTTTATCATGTTACAAAATACAAAAATTTAAAAAAAAAAACAAGCGCTTACGTAAAATATTGTTTATAACCTATTTTTAAAATTATCTATAACTTGCTGTACTCAATAAGTTAAAAAGAAAATAGTCCAAATTTGATTCTGTTTTAATTTTTTTAAATTGCATTGACGTACTTTTCGTTGCAAGTAGGAATTTTAGAAATAATTATTTTTTGCAGTTTGGTGAAGTTTTTAAAAAAAAAAAATTCAATAAGTGACATAAAATAAGTTGCATTTTCGTGGATTACTCAAAACCAGACAGCTCAATAAAAATGTCTACGTGTAACGAAAACTATATTTATTGTGAACATTTGTTAAAATTTGAAGTAAATCAGTTGTAACTTGTATTAGAGATACAGCAAGTAATGGAAAAATATTTTCGAGTAAATGCTTTTAAAGTTTTGTAATCAAAACTCCATATAATTACATAAAATTTTGCAACTAACTATGATATAACTATATATAACTATAGATATACACCGAAGAGCCCTTACATTATGACCACCCTCCATCTATAACAATGGGCTCGATCAGGTTTTCATGGTTTCTCGCCCAGGAACAATGTTTTCATGGGGTACATTAGGACCCATAATTCTCCCAGAACAATCCCTGACGTCTGTAAACTACTTGACCAGGTTCACCCATTTATGACAACAGTTTTTCCTTCGGGGGATGGTGCTTACCAACAGGATAATGCACCATGTCATAAGGGTCGAATCGTCATGGATTGGTTCGAGGAACATTCCAGTGGCTTTCAAGTCCTGTCTTGGCCCCCAAATTCATCTGGCCTTAACCCAATAGAGCATTTGTGGTCCTACTTGGAAAACCAAATTCGTGCTGCCACGCTACCCCCTCGCAATGTGAGGGAATTGCAGGACCAGTTGATGAGCGCTTGGTACCAGATACCTCAGATTACCTATCAGCACCTTGTGGAATCAATGCCACGGCGGGTGTTAGCAGATTTGAGGGCTAAAGGTGGTCCTACATGTTATTAGCAAGGTGGTCATAATGTAATAGCTCTTCGGTGTATAAGATGCTTCTTCATCACTTTCAGCAGTTTCAAGTGCTAGTCCATCCATTTACTTGGTGACCTGCTGCTGGGCACACATTTACTTATAATTGTTCCAAAAATGTCAATAATCCTTTTCAACCTTCATTAAAAATTATCTAGCTCAATCATTTGCAATGTCAGCTTTTTGTATTTAATTTCTTTTCTTATAAAATTTTTATTTTTATTTTATATCCGTCGTTGAACAGCCGACACAATTTTTGGGTTTACGATTACTAATGTTTAACTCCATAGCTTGATAATTTTTTAACCAATCCAGAACACAAGGAAACTCCTGGATTAGTACTCCCTGAGGTATTGATTTGTTATGGGAACATAGAGGACTTTGCGACTCGACAGATTTAACGTGCATCAGTCTCCATTTATGACACGGGGAGTTTTCGGTCCGCTGGAATCGAAACCAAGAACTATTGGACACGGGCCCAGTACCCTAACAACCAGGCTATCCCGGCCTTCTTACATGATTTAAGCAAACTATTTAAATAAAATATTCAAAATAGTATTTTATTAAAATAATTTAACATGGTGTAAGAAAATCCTCAATTAACTGAGGGCACGAGTCACAGTGAGTCATGCGTCACGCTCGACACATATTTAACTTTCATATTTTTACGAAAATCAAATCAATATGTTAATCATATGTACAATAATCTTAAAAAATAAACAATCGAAAAATTCCATAAATATTTGTTTTGAACATTTTACTGTTGTTTAAAGGAAATAATTATTTATTGCTTATTATTGCTTAGTAATTACTTATTTAATTTTCCTCCAACGACTTTGCAAGTTGTTAGCTAAGGTGCTGCTTATCAGTAGTTTTAAACTAAAATTGCAAATGAGTTCAAAAATATCATTGCACATTTCTAGCATTTTTCATTCGCGTTTATGATAATGAGTGCCTATTTTCTTGAGCGCTCGAAGCATGCCCCTCTTTTCAACTATTATAATTTTTTAAAGTGAACGAAATTTTTATGTAATCAAGAGCAAATATTTGGTCGCTAACCATAAAAATTGTACTTAAAGATACATAGAAATTCCTTTTTAAAATTAAATTTAAGATAAATTTCTGTGAATTTCCTTTTTATGAATTCAGACGGGGAAAATGAGTTATTTTTATTTTAAATTAAAATGAGTCACTACTCAATTTTGGTCTGCATGGAATTTTAAAGTTATTTAGGATAAAACCATATTTAATAACGAGGATAGTTTTTTTTATGTCTAAATTATATTTAATATGTTCTTTTGCATATGTTTCAACAGAATTTGTTTTGATAGCAGTAGCATATTTTTTCTGGTTTCATAAAATAGCCTTTAAAAATCAATGCTGAGTTCAATCGCAATTTTTATTGTATTTTATGGTAATATACACGTGATATTTTCAGTTGTTTTTAGACCAGATTTCTGTGATAAATATTTTGAAAATATGTGTTTCAGAGTTGTTTTTAATGGTTTTATAATTGTTCATCTAAAACAAAGTTCGACACTTTTCATTCTGACATACTTGTGAAATAGACTGGACTCCATTACTTATTTAGAATAGGTCGAAGTAAAAAAAAAAAAAAAAACCCAAGCTATTCACACTGAGATTGAAAACATTAAATAAGAGTTTTAAATTTTAAAATCTAGAAATTGCTGAGGGTTAGGTGATATGGCCCGAAGAAGGATAAAACCTCTTCAGGGAAGATAAATGTTTAATTTGAATTAGAAAAAAAAGTTTGTCTCAATTTTTGAGGTAATTGCGTAATTTTGTAAATTTTTTCTTACATTGAAACAATTCCGATCTGTTGCAATTCACCTTATTTGAAGCTACATAGAAAAAAATAAATAAGGAGAATTTGAGCAAACATTATTTTTATTTTATTTTATAGCTGGCATTGAACAGCTGCCCCAATTCTGAGATTACGGCAAATGTTCAACTCCACATAATTTTGAATCTAATCCAGAAAAAAGGAAAATCCTGGATCAAGCATTCCTTTGTGGAGGACTTTTTGATGGGCACCAGCACGCATTTGCGTTACATGGAGGAAAAAAATGACGAAAATCTCACTACCAGCCAGACTGCAATGGGATTCTAACGTATGACTCATCTACCACTGAGAGTATTTTGTGTCAGCACTGTGGTCAGTGTGACCGGGAGCAGAATTCGCATCGTCCAGCCAACGCTGGGATATGAACCTAGGCCACTTCATTGTGAAGAGGGTACACTATCCTTGAAGGATAGCGAACATTAGTTTTTTATTCTATAACCAATGTCGAATAGCTGACCCAATTCTGAGTTTATGACTATCAATCCTCAACTACTTAGCCATAAAATATTTAATCCGACCCAGAAGATCAGGTAACTCTTGGTTTAAGTATTTTGACTAACTATCCTTCATGGAAGACTTTTTGAGTTACCTGAAATATGCCTTCTATGTATTAGATGTATTTTAAGCATTAGTTATAGATCAAATAATTTGAAATGGGTGATTCTCTGAGAGGTCCGAATTCCCTCAAAATTATTATGTTCTTTCATAAATATAAGAAAGTACTACATTTTCTATTGGTAGGCACGTGGTACTTCACCACTTTATTTACATGGCTCTGGAGCTGCACAATGGGCTTTTGGCAACTGTCCGGGAAACATTCCAGAGGATCATACGGAGACAATATACACATGTCAGATCTCGTTTTACAGGGATGGCACATTCTCACACATTATCCATCCGCAGATCTTAATTTTGATCTGAACTAGATCACGATGATTTTCCGTTCCAGTACCCCCAGAGGTGTTGGTTTGTTATGGGAACTTGGAGGACTTTGTGACCCAGATTGATTTAGCGTGCATCAGTCACAATTTTGAACACGGGAATTCTTTCCAGCCGGGATTCGATCTCACGACCTCTCAGACATGGCCCCAACGCCCTACCAACGAAACTTACTCGGCCCTGAAAATTATTATAGTGGTAGATAAATTTGTCATAAAATGCAACGTTTCCGATCATTCATATTTGTTCGATAACTCCATATAAGTTCAATAACTCAAATACATACAAAGAGTTATGTTATGGTTGAGGTGAAAATTTGCATCGTTTACATGGTTGCTGAACCAGGTGAAATTTCACTGCTTTGATGATAAGTTAACAATTACTATAACAATTTTGTGAAACCACTGGTACCCTGGGTACAGTACCTAGTGTTCGACAAATATTAAAATGGCGGAATACCTAAATAAACTCAAGTAAAAAGCTGAAAGACTGTGCTTTAATTTTACTTAGATTAAGTTTTCAAACATTTTCATACTTTACGGACAATCCTTTTTTTTGTTTCTAAACAAGCTTTCAATTGGAAAACATTTCTAATGGAAATAATCAGATTTCACTCCAGAACATGTGATTTCTATTTAATTATTACAATGGGAAAGGCTCATTTAGGCTCATAATTATCCGCTATCCTGATTACTGGTAATCAATGAAATGAATTATTTCAACGAAATTGTAGACCACTATTAACTGAAACTATGAACTATTTGGAGATCGAAATTTAAAATTTAAGCAAAAAGTATTTCATTAGAATTGAGAAATTACTTTGAGGAAGGTGGAACAAAACCAGTTTGGTTGCTGCATGAAATTTGAAGGCCCTTCTGATCTGAGCTTTGAAGTTTGAGTCGTGGAAATATTTTCAGGAGTCTGTGTCAAAATTGTTTTTGATTCAGACTCCGATTTGAGAATTTTTTTTCATCTCTTTAGATAAAAAGATAAGAGATTTTTGATCTGATGAACATTTAGATAAATATTTATAACATGAAAATATTGATGAAATGGATATTATGACAATATAATTTCAATTATTACTTATCACAAACTTAATTTATCACATTTTTGAACCTATGAATTATTGCTTGAATGCTTGATTTGATACAATTATTATATTAAAAATAGGCTAATAATAAATTCTTTTTATTTATAAGTCCCGAAAGCAAGTTTATCTTAGATGAAAATTTACATAAATAGATGTGCAAACTTAGAGTTTTAATAGTTTTCCAGTTTATGAATAATCAAACAATCATTCTTTTAATAACATTCTCTGGTTAAATCCTTCTTGAAATGATTGAGCTAAATTTCAATAAAGGGGTATATTTGAATAAATATATTTAAAAAAAAAAATAATTTCTTTAATTGTGAAATCTTTAAACAAATCGCAAAAACGACTGAACTTGAAGACGGAGCCGGAATTAATTAAAAATTGCATCAGCTCTTTGAGTAAAAAGGAAATTAAATAATCTTAAAAAGATTAGATCTCAAGAAATAATTATTAAATATCGCCAGTTATATAAATGCATGCCAGAATATAAAAAAGCTATTTATTTTCCAACTTCTTATATGTACTTTTGATTTCTTTCATATTACAAAAATTACAATGACGTTTCAATTTATCTAGTAAGTTCCCTGCAATCATATTCAGAATTATGATTGCAACATTTTGTTTTCAACGTTTCTCGCTCTGTTTTTTTTAAAGAAGGACTTAAAAGATAATACTTTAGTTATAGCTGAACATTTCTAAACATTTCATTAGGATAAGTTAATGCCTTATAATACAGTATATGAAAACAGCACAAAATCATAAACATATTTTATAGATAGCTGCACCTTCAGATCTAGTGTAACCATAAAATTAACATGTGTAAGTCTATAGACGTTCCTGTATCGATTAGCAGCTTATCATTAGGTTTTTTTTTTTCATCAAAACTTTTATTCAAAACCAGGGAAAAAGTTACATAGTTTAAATAAAAACTATTGTATATTAGAAAAAAATCCTATTTTAAAAAAAAAAAAAACTTTAATTATGACGTATATAAGAACCATTCTTAACATCAAGATACATTTTATTTTGAACTTATACAAGATATATTTGATTAATAAAATATTTTACTTTTTCTGTTTTTTAATTTGAAAATTTCTCAGATAAATCTTTCTATTGACAAAATAAACTCGTTAATTAAACAAAACTTAAGTATTACACTTTTTAAAGAAGTTTCTAACAGTTGTACTTAAAAGTTCATTTCTTAAAAATATCCGTAAAAAAGACTTAGCTTAGCATCAAAAATTAAAATGTTTTTTAAAATAAGCATAGGCATATTTTAAAAGTAGAAAAAAAGTTCTTACCTTAAAAAACTATTCAAAGTTTATTTTAAACAATTAAAATTTCCGGCACTTTTTTTTCTCGTTTCACGAATCTTCATAACAATACCGAACTTAATTTTTCATAACAGATCTCATGGCTGTCTTACGATCCTATGACATATTACAGATCATGGCTTTCGCCAGTTTCGTATTATCATGATCCCTCTAGTATCGAGAAAAATTATTAGGCTAAGATGGCCGAGTGACTAAGGTTCCTGCCTTTTTTGACAATGTCGTAGGTTCGTGCTCCAAAGTTAATGAACGTTTCCGAAGTCACTGAACACTTTTATCTAAGCTTCCAAAGTCACTGAACACTTTGGACCACGCTTCCAATTTTGTACTGGAAGTCATAATTATTTTATGTTTGTGTCTCGAATGGTTGAAATATATGATCACTTGCATGCTAATAACATTGAGTTGCAATAAGAATAGTGTCCCACAACAAACAGTGATTGTAAGAGAGAGAGAGTTCCCTGGAGATCACTGAAGTCAAGCATCTCTGGCTGCAGTCAGTGAGCATGTCAGTGACCACTTTTATCAGCTCGTGGTGTGCCGAGGAGGATTAAATTTTTTGGGAAAATTTTTTATATTATTTTATTAAAGTCGTTAAGCAGACGACCCAATTTTGGGTTTACGATTACTAATGTTTAACTTCGTAGCCTTGTAATGTTGAATCGATCCGGAAGACAAGGAAACTCCTGGATCAGTACTCCCAAACGTATGATTTGTTATGGGAACATGGAGGACTTTATGACTTGACAGATTTAACGTGCACCAGTCACTATTTACTACTAGGAGAGTCTTCTGCCGGCCGGGATCGAATCCATAACCTCTTGGAAATGGGCTCAGTGCCCTAGCTACCAGGCTATCCCGGTTCTTTTTGGGAAAATTGAGAGAACTCTTTTAAAAATAAATGAAAGGAATGTAAAAATGTCCAAATGAAAGCTGATTATGAATTATGGAAAGTTATTGAATTCCCATCATTTCATGTCACGGACCTTCTCTTAATCTTTAATATCATGTAATGAGGATGTGTGATATTGATCCTCGGGATACAATCCCTCTACGGAGGATAAAAATAGCTGATTGTGCATCGCTTGTGAGACGCAAAGTGTCAAAGTACCACGTATCCATCAATCGAAATAGTAGGACTTTCTTATATTTCTGTATCGCTTAGAATCCTAACAATTAGAAGTGAATAATAAATCGTTAAGTGCTTAAATTCATAATGAGAACAATTAGAGTATAGTCTAGCAATCACGAGACGAAATCTCAGTGAGGTTGCTTTTCTCATGATTGACAGAGAGTATTTTAATTGTTATTGAAAACTTAAGTGATTATTCTTGCTAAGTTGTAAGTAATTTTGTTATTACGAAAATGAGAGATTCAACAAAACATTATATTTTTACAATTACTGGAAGTTTAAAATCTTTAGAAGATAAAATGTATTCTTAATACATTCAAAAGTTTTAGCAGCCATTGTTATTGTCTTCCCACAAAACACCACGAACTTTAGAGGTAGCCGGTTCAGTTTTTACAATAATCCTTGACGTATATTCAGTTGCTTTTTGATAAATTCTTTTTCATGTACAGTAGGATCTTGATCATTGAAATTAGGACCGGGCCTAGTTCAAGCACTTGAAATAATTTTTCTTCAAAAATATTTGTCCATTGTGCAGCTCTACTTTGGACATCTAAAAAGTACTACTACAACTTAGATTTGAAAATTTACTTTTTTAGTAATTGTACGTATTATTTAAATTTAGCTTTAATGTGAGCAATTAATGAATGTGTTTTTGTCAAATAAGTATTAGTATAAATAAGTAAAGAGTTATCTTTTTAAAATTCACTTGCAATATTGGCTTTGATCCTTTCTCACTTATATCAAATCATTTATACGAACATCATTTTTATCAAATTATTTAAATTAAAACTTATATCAAATCATACATATTCAATTCATTTACACGAAGCAGAATCAAATTCTGAATCATTTGGCGATTTCATTGTTTTTGCGTTGATTTTATTGAATTATATTCTTTTGCAATCTCTGAAAAACTTTTTTTTACCTAATCCAGTTTCATTACGATGTAATATTTTCCAATGTAGTTGACATGCTAACCTTTTAGCCCAAATGGTAGTAAAATTAGTGAAATAGCAAAATTGCGGTATTGGAAGCTTATTTTATTTACATCGCACTAGAGCTTTACATTGGGCTATAGGCAACGGTCTGAAATTTATATTATTTTTATTTTTGACTTAACCTTTTACAGCCGAAGAGTATATCTAATATATATGAATTTTTTAAAAAAATATAATTTTATCCCACTAAAAAAAAAAGGAAAAAAAAGGAAGCAAAAAGTGGGATATTAAATCAAAAGGACATACGGATATTGGTTTTGGGAAAAAAGTGGCTACCAATTATTAGAGTCAACCGGCCACTGGCTACTAACTAAAAATTTTATTTTTCAGGTACTAGTTCACGAGCTTGTAAAATAGAAAATGTAGATTGAACAACACGAACACCTTTTAGAAATGGAAGTAATCAATTAACAAAACACTTATTTATTGCCAAATAAATATTCTAAGTAGTCATGCATTACAAAATGTGTTATTTATTCTGAAGGCCTCAGGTATAGCTCGTTGTAATTTTTAAATTGCGGAAAAAAAACTATGAGCTTATTAAAGAAAACACTTCAAAATCGACATCGCATTCAGTTAAAAGAGGTACGAAAAATAGGTACACATAGGTATTTGGATGAAAGAGGTTCGGATAATAAAGGTTCTTCTGTACTTTAATTATGCGCTCTAAGAAGAAACAATATGCTGAGATTTTTAGTAAACATACTTGGTTATATAACATTAAAATATTTACTGTAGATGAATTTAAAGGCTGGGACTATGTATTGGGACAGTATGGTATAAAAGTTTACCATGTTATGCATGGTACACTCTGGGATCATAGAGTGTAGTTGCTCAATTAGCAGTTCATTCAATAATGCAATAGCCGTTTACTCAATTTTCAAAATTTGATAGTTTTACTTCCAACTGTTCCTTAATATTCTTTCCATATAAATAGTTTACAAGTTTTCAGAATTTACTTTACATAACAGAACAATCCACGAAAATATTTATTACCTACAAGATACGTGGTATTTTCACCAGAAACACTCTCCTGAGCAATTTAAAAATGTGGCTTATCATCATTTGTTCCAAAAAATGTTTCTTCATATTTCTATTTTAAATATTTACTGGGATGTAAGATAAATAAAATAATTATTCCAGACATCTATCTGTTAAAAATTCTCATGTAACATACCTCTCTAGTTAATAAATAAAATGCAGCTCAGTATTCTCTCAATGTCAAATCTAAATGATGTCCAAAAATGTCTAATTCAAAAAGAAATCAATGCCGAAACATAAAATAAGCTCTAAGTTTGTTAAGTTAAAAGAGTAAATTGTTAAGTAGATCTGATTGTGGAAAACAGTAATTGTTAATGGTAAAAGAGAAGTGAACAAAACAAAACATTGAAGTTTGGTGATTAAAATTGACATGATATCGTGACATTTACTTTGTTAATCTAAAAACTGCCTTTTTTTTCACATTTTTTTTTTTTACAAAAAAATTTCTCTGCAGCTGATTTGTTAGTATGTATTTTTTGAATGGGATGAAGTTCTTTCTTATTCTAAAGTGGTTTAATAATTTCTTTTTTTATTTTCCAGATTTTCATTCAAAATTGAAATAGATTAATATATTTCAATTTTTTTAAAAAATGATAGTGGAATTACGCATTCGATTAAAACAATATTTTTTAAGGACATTTTAAAAAAACCCAGCTTTATCAAAATATTTCTGCTTTGTTTTGGTTGAAAATGACACAAAAATTAAAAAAAAGAAAGTTTTCTCTATTTTATGTTATTCATCATTTTATTATTTCTTTTACATATTTTTATTTTTTTATACATAAAGCATTAAATTTTTGATTGGTATTTTTCAATAAATAGATTGAAAATGACCTAGTCAAATATTAAAAAGAAGAAACATTCTGAGGTTATCCGACCTTGAAACAACATTTATTTTAAAAAGAGGTGTTTATTAGATTATACAAATGAAAAACACAACGAGAAAGGTAGTAAACAGAAAAACTGCGTAGTAAATACTTAAAAAAACCAGCCTTAAACTAAAAAGAAATCTCAAGAGAAGCCATTAAAGTTGCGTTGCGTTGCTTAAAACTATCACTAAGTATAAATAGATTGAGATACTGATGGATCTATCACTTTCACGAATTATATTTCACTCAGTGAAAATTTCACTTACTATTAAATAAAGGGATTGGTGCAATATAGAGAAAAGTCTAACTTTCGAAGACGACATTTACATCAAATTGGTCTTTTGAATAGTTTCTGGATAGGCACTTTACAGGCTTCTAAAATTTCGTCTAGATAACAGCACAGTGCTGAGAAATATCGTACTGCATACACGTAAATCGTTGGGTTATTCATCAAAAATGCACTCATTAATTATTAGAAAAAGTCTTTCATCATTATATTGCGTCGACCCTTCAAATCAAAAGCAAAAAAAGAAAAAAAATCCAATTTTTTAGAAAGAAGAAGTTAATATAAGAAACTTCGAAGACTTACCTTGTATTGTTCAAATAAGACTATCCGTTTACTAAAACATTTGTTAAAATCCAGTTTAAATGTTTCATTTATACTACCTCTCTTACCGCTTTGATTGTCACTATTTTTCGTAAATTTATTCGTAAAAGTTATCAACTCCATAATATTTGACGGGACAAGTGAGGGTTTTCCAAATATGACAAAAAATTAACTTCATTTTAGATTTAAACGTGTCATAGTTGCGTTTTTTTGAGAATTGACTCCGAGCAAAAAAGAGTTGCTTGTTTTGTTTTCTATTCACATAATTACAACTTAAGTTATTATTGCGTAAGAGCTATCGTTATGTATATATAAAAAAAGATAAGTCGACGGAACTTCTACGAAGACTGAAGGTTCCTGACAGGTTCTGAGTTTCCGGTTGAGTTTTCGGAAGAAGAGACCTTGAAAAATATGGAAGGTTCTTTTTTATACTGAACTTTATTAGACCTGAAGATATAATGGGGATTTTCCACCTTTTTAGGTGAAAGTTCATTTGCATTGTGAATAAACGATCAGCAAGTGGCGAAGTCGTGTCTCTTTATTAAGTAACTTAGCGCCAAGTTTTTTTTCGCAGACAAATAAATATTTTGTGTCGCATTTCTTCTTTCATTACTTGTATATTGGACAACTTTTACGCAGTATCCAACTATATACAATTTTATCGAAATATATTCTGTAAACGTATGATCTTGTCTAGATCTAAAATATTGTTCTGTAAATTTTATAATTTAGTTTCGTGCCATAACTATGCAAATGTAACATATCAACAGGTAACATATTTTAATGTATAGTACTATGTATTAAACAATTCGAAGTATTACATAGAGTTTAAATTTTATTTTGATATGAAAATTTAATGAATGTGCTTTTGTCAAGTAGGTATAAAGATATTTACAAAGTGTATCGAAATTATGGGTTCTCGCGTAATGAGTGTTATTCTATAATTTACATTATTTTATTCAGTATAATAATTATGCATAACAACTTAAAAATCATAGAAATTATGAGAAAGCAAAGCAAAAACTATGTAAATAACTTTTTCAAAAATATAGGTTCATCGTAAAATTGGCGTTTAATTAACAAGAAATTTTCTTTCTTTTTTATGGCTAAACTTATAAATCCTATTTGGCATAGTTTCTTCGTGTTGTGGGGCTAGTAGTTACCTACAATGTCAAACTTCATCTATGAAAAGTTACCCCAACATAGAAACGAGTTAACATGTCTTATATACTAGTGAATTGGTATTATATTTTTGTAATCGTAGATACTCTACAGTACTCCCCCACCAGAATTATATCTGTAATAGAATTCGATGAACAGACACCGCTAGTTGATTCATTGCTGTTTTCGTGAGAAGCCGGGAGAGCTGTGTTAAGATCATCGTACTTTTTGAGTGCTAGTCGTGAGAGCTGTATTAAGTTCAAGGTCATTGTCACTCCCGTGTTTGCCTTTTACCAGTCGAGTGTATACGTTGTACTTTTATGTGATCGTTGTACTACTTCGTGTGATCGAGACTGAGAAGCAACAGAGTGAGGAGGACAATATCACAGTCACAAATAGCAAGTCAACTGTTATATGTAGACCATCCATCGAAGTAGGTGTGTTTAAATCGTAGTGAGTGTTTCTGCAAAGGTAGGTGTGTTCACATCCCGTCCGGGTCACCAATGTGGGGCGAGGCGTTACCGACAATGTCAACCTTCATCTCTGAAAAGGTACCCCACCATAGAATCGAGTTAACATGTCTTATATACTAGTGAATTGGTATTATATTTTTGTTGTGGTAGATACTCTACAATGTATTTGTAAACAGTTGTTTTCAATATTTCTTTGGCCTTGTTTGTTGGTTTTGTAAATGTTTGATAATTCGTAAAAAATAGATTTTGTTAAGTGCGTAGTACTATGTGTAGTATACCATCTTATTACATATTTGCGAGTATGTCCAAATGTTTTCTATTGAATTTAGGCAACATCGCCTAGAATAGAGAAGGCCTCCGCATGGGTTAACATAAATGAGAAATACGATAATTTAGCAATTCGAACGTAGTGATATCTTTCGTATTCCCTTCATTGCGCAGTTTAGTAGTCCGAACGAACTTCAACTCCTACCGCGCAGTTTATGTTCGTTACATCGGGTTACTAAATTGATCCGCGTAGTGGCCATCTATCTTCCAGGAGATATTAATTCAGATCGGATCTGTAAGATGTCAAATCGATACCATATACACAATTACGAGGAACAATTTAAAAGTAGACTTTGAATGTGCACAGGAGAATGAATCTATAGGAACATTAAGAATGGGCCTTCAATATGCTATGATTGTGGAAAATAATATTGCTCAAGTAGGTTTTGATAGTTTGAAGTGCAAATGATTGTCGACAAATGTTATATCAGTTCTGCAAGCATGTCTGAATCTCGATCATGCTCTAGCTAAACTTCCTCAACTTGCCTTTTTACGAATACCCACTATTGTTATATTTATTACTAGGAGGATTCGCCCCCTGGTCGCTGGCGCTCACCAACCCCCGGAACTGCTTTCGCAGTTCATTTCGGATTGCTTCGCAATCCAATGCTCGCTTTGCTCGCTCATTGGATACGTTCTTAACGTCTAGCTTTTGTATACTTTTTTGAATACTGAAGTTCCGAAAACTTTTCACTGTAGAAAATTCTAAACCTGTACATTTCAATATTAATTTGAAATTGCAATTGTTAATTTGGGCATTTGGCGATACAACACTTATAGAATTGAAGGATTTGTTACGTCAAGCGTTCAGGTATCATAATTTTGATTTATGTTGCTAAGTTAACTTTAGAAAAATTCTATGGCTGGCAACAGCATTTTTATTTTTTAAGTTGTTTATTTTGCCGCAGCTGAATTGAACAACCTGATAATGCTCACTCTAGTTATTGTTTCCGTTTTTAAAAGCGTTATATGTTGAGCCACCTCAGCTAGATTTGGCATGTGACATTTTTAGATGCAATCATTGGTCGATTTTCTAACGTTGCCATTCGGGAAGTTGTAATGAGGCTTTTTTTTGGTGCCGTGTAAGAGAATTATATATATAGATGCCTATAAAATTGATAGCACCTATAAAAGCTGGATTGAACCTCTTTTTATCACTAAATATGACATGAAGCCAATCTTTTTATCTGGGCAACACTTCCTGTGTCAATTTAACTTGCTTTTCTTATTGATTAAGTCAATTTATGATCCATAGTTCCTTTTCAGTAAATTTAAGCCAGCTATGTTGACTCATTTCGACTGATTACAATGCGATGTTTAAATCTATTTACTATCTACATAATATATGACAAAACTATTAAACGCCTACATAGCTGTAGCATAATCCTTCAGTAAGACTAAACATTAATATTAATACAACATTTGTAGAAAAAAAGTTTTGGTACAAACATTTATAATGTGGATCTATCTTTATAAAACAGTTTTAAGATAAGAATTTGGGATAAATAAATAAATAAATGAAAAAAATAAATAAATAATTTGTCTTCAACAGATTGCATTTTTGAAGATTTGATTGATTTATATTCCACTGGAAAATCTGTAAAGCTTTCTACAGATTCAATTAGCACTAAATTTCATATTTTTCTTGCAAAGATAACATAAAATGCTCTTTTTTTATAAGTAGACGCCCAAACTAAACTACAGAAAAACTAAACTAACGATATCAGCATTTATAAAACGTCTAGGAAGATAACAAACTTTAAAAAAAGTTTACGTAGTCAAGCAGCGCAAAGAGTGTATATGGGCGAATCTCAGGAATCATTAACCTATATGTCTTCAAACTTCAAACCGCACGTCAAACCGTAACCATCGAAAATTGGAAAAAAAGGTATACAATCCAATTCTGCGAGTATGAGTATGAGTATAGTAAAGTGCGGCGTGCTCTCTGCCTTCGCTTATAGCACTACGTTTCAATAGGTAAGGCTTAATTTAGCCTATCAAGATTTATATGAGCTCAGAGGCTCTTCATCAAATTCAACATGCTTCCACCGAGTCCAACAGGGAACTCTCAATTCTGCGAGTTTTATGTTAGTGATATTCCAAAAGCTTATTTAAAGTAGAACAAACTTGTATCATTAGTTTAACTTGTAACTCGCAGAATTGGATTGTATACCTTTTTTTTCAATTTTCGATGGTTACGGTTTGACGTGCCAAAATTTGGCGACAAACTTTAGTTGTTTGCAAACGTCAATATTCACGAAATATGACGTTTATGACAGAAAATATGATAGAACAGCTGAGCTACTAAATTATGTTTTTAGTGATTTTCAGTTTTTTTTAAACAGAATACACAATGAAAAAAATAAAATAAAAAGTATGTTAAACACTCCAAGCGACACTCATGAAAAGTTGTCAAATGTAGGATTGAAGTAAGAAATGAAAGCCAAAAGCAAGTTACTCGTGATCAAAACTGTACGTATCTTAAAGTTAGTAATGCATAGTTATTCCTGTAATTTTATTAGAATTCATTTTCGCTTATTATGTTATATATTTATAAGAAAAGTTTAAAGACATATAGGTTAATGATTCCTGAAATTCGCCCATTAAGGTCAAATTATGACAGCCTGTTATTGAAATTGAGAAAAGAAATAAAAAATGCCTGAAAACACCAATAGAAATAATAAGACGACTACGGCTAACAGAGATACTCTCTCATTTTAATTTTTTTGTACTTTTCCATTACAGATTGTACAGTTAAAAGTTTGCCGAGTTACAAGTATTGTAAAATTACAAAAATTTTATAACATCTCAGTTGCAGCTACAACAACAACATATAAATCCCCAAAAGCATAAAATTTCTGTCAACTAAAGTCTATTTTTTTTATATAAAAAACTCCTACTCTATACTAGAAAAACACATATTTTTTCGACTGCAGGATAAAACAAGCGGGACAAAGTAACCGGTACGGGTCAAAATCATCCCAGTTTACGATAGGAAGCTCTTATATCATAAATTGGCACTTTTAGAATGATCTATTACAGTTTTCATTTCTATCAAAGTTTCTCTCAGTGCTTCGTAAAAATCAGCAGTTGATGTTTCATGACAACCTTTTTGTGCACAAATGCTGAATCTAATGGGAGATAAATGAAGGTTGTAAAGACAAGTATATCCATCAGGTTCCAAAGGACTTTGATGTAGAGAAATATCAAATTTGGTTGGCACCTACAATTTTAAGACATAAATTAACATCATGATACGAAACACGAAAGATCTTTGTATTATTTATCTAATGTGTATGCAGCTGTACTAAAATATGCAACTAAATAAATTAATTGATTTTCATTACGAAAAAAACAAAAACAAAACAATCTGCTGACTTACAGATTTTACAAAGGGTTTTAAAATTCGACTGACAAATTCAGTGGAATGATAAAAGGTAACTAGAGAAACTTTCAACTGTTGTTCATGTTAATCGTGTTGCCTCAAACCAAAAGTACATACTTGCGGGAAGAAAGCTAACTTCTATAGACAGAATGCAAAGTGTTCCCTCAAAGGTTGTAAAGTACGGGGCCTGGGAATCAGGTAAAAAGTAGCATTAAGGGGCACAGCAACGAAAGATCTTCTTGTAAAGGGCCACGACTCCACCTTTTCCTCTAATCACTGCTTGGGAATGGAGGAGGAATGTTTGTCTTTTCATTTATGGTTGACCTGTTGCTTAATTTTTGCACCGTTTATTAACAGTACTATTATGATATTTCTTTGAGAATTTGTTCATATCATCCATTTTGATTATATCTTCTAGCACATTTTGAGATAGAATGAAATAATGGTTGGTAGGAGGCATCGCTCCAAACCAACATCCGATTCACGTGACTTGTCTTTTTGCTTCTAATACTCATGCACTGAATTTTATAATATATGATACTCTGCTAAATCTAAGTATGCTGTTCTACCTATAAGTTATTCTTATGGTATAGCATCCCGAAATGAGAAATTTTCCGTGCTTATTACGCATTTAGTGAGCTGGACTAATTTTTTCATTACTCTTTGTTCAATCCACGTTAAAAGGGTAAAAAAACGCAAAAAAAAAACCATGCAGTCGTTTCGATGTCAATCTGGGAAACAACTACAGAGGATACTTCAAATGAACGAAAATATTTATTTGATTAATCATTATAAGAATTGGTGCTCGTTAACAACATATCACAGTGACATCAAGATGATTCGTAAACGTGAACCTTAGTAGTCGTAAACCTAAGAATGGGTCGCCTGTTCAACGACGGTTATAAAATAAAATCTCATCCGTGCTGTGAGAGTCCCGGTGGCTCAGGTAATGGAGCGTTCACCTCTTAATGAAGTGATTCAGGTTCGAGTCCCAGCGATGGTTGTTCGATATGAATTATGCTTTAGGCTCACATCAACCACAGTGACACATAAAATATACTCAGTGGTTGAAGGATCTTGGGTTAGAGTACCCTTCTCTTCAGGCTAACCATGGGGGGTTTTCGTAATTTTCTTTACCACATAACGCAAATGCGGGTGAGTGCCGTCAAAAAGACCTCCCCTGACTCAACTCTTGATCCAGGAGTTCTCTTGTCTTTTGGGTTGGGTTCAAAATTACAAAGCTATGAAGTTGTACAATGATAGTTCTCAATTGGTTCGCCTGTTAAACCACGGATATCCGTGCTATGAGATTCACGATTTCTATCCTTTCAACGTCATACCATGTTCCTAAGAGTATTTTTATTTTCTTGATGTCTATTATAACATTACTAAATTTGTCGATCAAACTTAGAAACACTTTGTATGTCATTACTACCAAACATTGACCATGCACCATATTTACTATATGGAAAAAGACTATACATATCAATGAAGAGTGTAAAAATTTAGTTTCATTTTGTTTTATTATCTCTTAACAAATGGAATTATTAAATATTTTGTCACATTTTTATAAACTCGCACAACTATAAAAAGTTTAGAGGAATTAATTATGAATATAATTAAAAATATTGATAAGTACGTGGTCTTAGATGTAAACGCTTATTACTATTGCTATTATTAATATTTTTTATAGTAATTTAATTTTGTAATATATATGAATTTAGTATTTTAAAGTTTTTTTTGTAATAGTTTTATAGGTGGAAATCAAATAGCATTTTCAATATTTTTTTGGTCGCTCATGAAATATGTTTTAAAAGCATATCTTGAACTGATATCTAAATTTTAGCCAGCTACCTGATTGCCACACATTCTGAAGTAAGAGCATTTTGAATATGCTGGGTCTAAAAATATTTCTGGAGTTGGCATGTTACGTTCTTCAGCAATTTTTCTCAAACCTAAGAAATGGCGATCAATACCCATACCATTTATTGCCTAGTAAAAGAAAATCACATTATTTGACAATAAAACAACTATACATTTATTTATAGGTAAAATTAGTAAACTAAAATAACAACAGACATATACCGGGATAGCTTTTTTGGGTGGGGGGAGAGTTAGCACTTTCTTATTTGGCTGCCTGGGTTGGAATTCCAGTGATGGCAGCTTGATTTTGTTGCTTTCGTCTTATAATGATCATAATTCTAGGGGAAAATATCTTAAGTGCTGGATTAATTATGGGTTATTTTCCCTTATCATCTGGTGGAAATAAGATTTTTTCGTTGTTTTTCTCTCTTTGTAGCATCAATACCGATGAGTTTCATTGAAAAAGTTTCCCAAGAGATTGAAATTGTCACAAGACTTGGTTACATGTGTTTTCGTTTTCAGGTTTGCAGTCGCAATTACAAGTTTTTGAAGTTGAGCTTTGATCTATTTAAACCCCTCACGGCGCAGCAAATTTTAATTGTAAATTTTAAACAGCCAGCATATTAACAACTTCAATCGTAAACTATAAATTCTAAATAAGGATATATACTTGAGATTCATGCTGCAATAAAAATAGTGGTCGCAAATAAAAAAAGAACGGTGAACGTTTAGAAGTAAAAGGTTTAAAATTTTTCTTGGTTTGTAACGTTTTTTGATAAGTGTTGCCAGACTGGCAGCACTGCCTCAGAGGCGAATTTTCAATGCAGCGGCCTTTAATGATCAGCTCGCTTATTTGGCATTTTCTTAAATAAATTAAAAAAAGAAACCTGATTTTTGACTTTTTTTTTTAGTTTAGGTAATAAATTTTAAGACGCCCAGTGGCTGAGCGGTAGTGCTTTGCGCTCCCGTGCCACAGGTCCTGGGTTCGATCCTCGGACCGGGCAAGGTTGACTCAGCCTTTCATCACTTCAGTGGGTCAATAAATGAGTACCACGCATGCTTGGGAACTAAACACTGGGGGTTTCGAGTTCGGCTGACCACCTAACCGGAACATCTGCTCCTGCACCCCAGAGCCCAAGGTCAAGAAAACTGAGATGGGCACAGTAAGCCTTGGCCCTCTTTGGGCTGTCGCGCCGCTGAGTTTAGTTTAGTTTAATAAATTTTAAGAGAAATAAAATCTTTCCTTATAATTGTGACCAACTGTATCCAAGGGAAAAGTCTCCAAAAGAGAGAGCGAATAGTTAAAAGCCGCTTGATTGAGCTCGGGAGAGGGTAAAATCCGTTATGGTTCGATTGTTCATAGCCGCTGATAAAATAAAATAAATATGATGAATTAAAATAAAATAACAGCATGATTGACAATAATAATTCAGGAGACGTGGTGGTTCAGGGGATAGAGTGCTAGTCTTCAATGGTCATTTAATAATCATTTCGATGAGGTGAACTGGGTTCGAATACCAATGATGGCAGGTTGATAGGAATTTCGCACCCGTCTCACAACGACCACAGTCTTGATATAAAATAACCTCAGCGGTAGGAGGATCATCTCCTTACCCTCAGGCTAATCGTAGGAGGTTTTCGTAGTTTCCTTCAGTAACGCAAACATCAAAAAGTTCTCTACGAAGGCAAATTTCTCCCTATACGTCATCTCAGAGTTCCCTTGTCTTCTGGATTAGGTTCAAAATTACAAGACTGTTGAGTTGAACATTAGTAGTAAACTCAAAATCGGTTCAGCTGTTCCACGACGCTTACAAAATAAAATAAAGTAATAATTCAGTGTAACTTGTGAAAACTATTTTAAATTGTTTATGTATTTATCCAATTTTGCTAACGACCGTAGCGGAATGACGAATATGCAAGGAATCTTTGACTGCTTCGAATATCCTCATTCATTTCAGCCAGAATTCAAACAGCCTCTTTGATTTCATGGTCTACTTGAAAACATTGTTCATACAGTGTCCTTTTGAGGACTCTGACAATCTAAAAATCACAGAATACACTATCTACCAATAAGTAATTGGACACCTATGCAAATGATTATATATGCGGTCCTGAGATAAGTTACGCCCTCCGCTGGTATATATCGTGTAGGGAACACTATCGGCATTAGACCCATGAAAGATGCCTACTTCACTATTTAGGATGACAATGTGCTTCCTACGTTGTAACAGTTTTACGGGGGTGGACCCCTGTTACTTCCAGGATGACAATGCCAGCTGTCATGTTTTTAGGGTCACCAAGGCTTGGTATGGTGCCAATGGGGTTAATCGAATGGACTGGCCTGCCCAGAGCCCTGACCTTAACCCTATCGAGAACCTCGGGGACGAGTTGGATCGCCGAATTAAGGGGTGTACCACCCGTCCAAAATCGGTGAAGGAACTTACATGTCTTCTCCAAGCCGAATGGAAGAAAATATCACTAACCGTCACACAAGGACTTGTGGAAAGTATGCCCCAGAGGGTTCACGCTATGTATGCCTCTCTTGGAGACTCTACCACATATTATGAATAAAATTTGTTTTTCTTTTCAATCACACGTGTCTAAATACTTATTGGTAGATAGTGTCGAAGTATCAGGAATTAATAAGAAATGTATTGAGCTTTTAAACCTACGAAGTTTGTGTAAGTATTTTGTTACGTTGTTGTGTGTAGGCGAGTGGAGAGCAAAATAAAGAAGTTTACTAAGTCATTTAGCATAGGTGTCTTTTGCAACTTTTTAATATTTAAAATTACTATTAAGCATAGTTTCCATTTGACGTTTAACGCAAAATTTCGTAATGTCTTCGGACTTTCTCAACGTGTTATTCAACAACAACAAAAAAAAAAAAAACTTTTTAAAAAAGAGGAAGTGGAAAATTTTGTTTTGATGTGACTGGAAAAATTTCGTTTTTTTTTCCAACTTTACCTTCACGTGACTTCGGAATTTTTGATTATCTCAAAAATTTACCTTGAAAAGGATCGATTTCAACAAATAATCACGTAAATATCTGCGTGCAAAATTATTTCAAGGTGTCAGCCAAATAAGTTTTAGAAACATGGCATTATATGCTTTAACTAATGATATGACTAAAATTTGAACAACATTTTAAGCGTCGTTAATTTATGAACTTTGAAACATTATAAAACTTCTCATTATAAATTCCACGAACATGTCATAGAAGATCTTATGTATAAATACGTAATAAAAATAAAAATTTTTAGCATGAAAAAAGGATTTATAAAAACTATTCGTCTACTCTTCGATTTGATTATAGGAATATGCCATTAATGTTCATGTTTCGGTATTAAGTAATTCACCAATTTTGTTGTTTTTATTATGGTTATCTATATTCATTGTCCCTCCATTTGAGAAATACTGTAGTAATTTTTTTTTGCATTGAATTGTCATGCTAAATATGACTGCTGGGTAGTAACATTTAGTTAAATTCCTGCAGTTGATTATATTCATACAGTTAATTGTCAAAAATTGGAAGTAATTCTATGACATTGAAATATTTGAAAAGCCATACTTCCATAACTAGGTAAGAATAGAAACAGCTTCTTTTATATATGAGCGCTTCACTTTGGGAAGTTTCCATAAGTTTCTTTCCGAGTACTAGATCGAAATTCCAGGTGAAAACGTATGCTATACACTATGGAAGATATTTAAATGTATTAGTTATTAAATGTTAATTTTCTCGGAATAAAGTTATAAATTACTTGATGTGTGTGCTCTTGATGGACTTGAATCGCAGATTTTAAGGCAGCTGCTTTAGCAACGTAGGACGATGACTTATCTATCATCTCTTTGCAAAAGTTCACACTGTCTACAGATGTCGATCGTATCCAATCAGGGCGACCATTGAAAAACTTGCTTGTAGATGCTGTCTCATATGCAGCAGCTATTTCATGATGAACTCTATTAAAGAGATGTAGAACGTATTATCAGTAACATGCCAAAACCATTAATTTTTGAAAAGTTACTTTTGAGATATATGTATTTAAAGTTTTATTATCTTAACTATATACTATATACGAAGTTATAGCATATATTATCCCGACTTCCTACATGTGCTATTCACATTTGTGATTTTGGCACCTGCGCGGGCGCCCGCATACGCTGGAGAGAGCAGAGGCTCTTATCAAAGGCGGCGTCCAAATGATGCGGCAGTCCGTATGAGGACAGGGTGGCGTTCTCTTTGTAAAATTTGACGATTGAGGAGCAGCGAGGTGTTATCCGATTTCTGACAGCGGAAGGTGAGAAATCGGCAGCTATTAATCGCCGGATGGTGACAGTTTACGGGGAGAATTGTGTCTCTGACAAGTCTGTCAGAAAATGGGGTTCCCCTTTTCGTGCAGGGCGTGAGAGTGTCACACACATGGAACTGGCCAAGTTCAAGTGGGAGACGTTGAACCATCCGCCCTACAGTCCGGACATGTCGCCCTGCGATTTCCATGTGTTTGGTTCACTGAAGAAACACCTGAAAGGGAAGCGCTTCAGGTACTCGGACGACGTACTCAAGGACGCTGTGAAGGACTGGGTCTCGTCACTGCCACAGGAATTCTGGGAACAAGGAATCCTGCGGCTTGTTCATCAGTGGGATCGTTGTGCTCAGGCCTGTGGTGTATATTTTGAATAAAGTCTACATTTGTATCCACAGTGTCGTTTCGTACCTTTTCATTTGATCACCCATTGTATATATAAAAATTCCACAAAATTTTCGAACATTCAAATGGTGAACTGTTTATGCCTTGCTTATAAGTTTCACTAATAGGTTTATTTCCATTTTTTATGCGTCTCACACCTGGGATATTTATGTCTGATATAAATGCAATATTTTATCTTATATTTCAAATCTGTGAATTCCGATGTTAATGTTTAACAGCTTCATGTAGCTGATCATTAAGAGGTTTTCTATGAAAGAACCATGTCTTTAAAATATTTCTTGCACACATTAGACTATAAAAATATTAAGTAGAACAAATAACTGAAAATCACTAGGTAAAAATAATATAGATTTGGTTAAAAGAGAATAGTCTTTATGTGTGATATATACTATTGTTGTAGTTCTTTAGTAAAAAGAAAAAATGAAGAAGGAAATTAAAATATCTGCCATAATCTTGTCCTTGATGTAGTTTTTTATATGTTGGTAAATAAGGATTCCACGATTTTTAAGAGCATTAAGAATATTTGTTTTCATTATTTCTTTGTTATATCTTTTTTTCTTTCATATGTATCAGGCTAAGATAAAAACATCCTATGATTTTTACTGCTTTGACTTCGTATTAACTTCGAGGTTAGGAGCAGTAAAATTGTTTGTGGCTCTTAAGTGATTAAACTTAACATTTTAATTATCTGTCAAAATTTTGTATTCATTTTATTGAATTGGGTGCATCTTTTATTTGAAAAATAAGGTGCATTTTTTATTTTAGTGGAAAACTTTAGAAATTTAACTTTTTATTGAATATTTTGATCATTAAAAAGAGCAATAAATTGTTTTGGTATTTTGAACAAATAATTATGTTCCATTGAAAACAGAAAACTTTTTCATATATTCGGTTATTTTGTGAGTTATGTACTGTAATGTTAGAAATTTAAAAAAATAAATAAATAAGTAATAAAAAAGGAAAAATTAAATCAAGTTTAAATTTCAATTCTTATAATTATGAAAATTAACTTCATAATTAAAAGAATAAGAAAGGAGAAAGTTCATCAATTTCGAAATTTAAAAAGTAAGAAATCATACTTGTAAAATGCAAGCTGTAGAGCCATCTGTATATAACTATCTGGACTTGCATTTCGATATTTAATGCATTCTGTTTCGAAATCATCAAAATAATATTCTCCAACATCGCAGTTATCAATAATCCTAAAATTATATTAACCATCATTGTTACACTCTTTAATGCAAAAGCTAATGTATACTTTAGTTTTAACACTTGTTTTCGAATTTATAGAAAAATATTAAAAGTTATTTTTCCTCCATAGCTACAAGAAAAAGAAGCTTAAAGTTACCTTAGCAATCATTGTTACACTCTTTAATGCAAAAGCTAATGTATACTTTAGTTTTAACATTTGTTTTCGAATTTATAGAAAAACATTAAAAGTTATTTTTCCTCAATAGCTACAAGAAAAACAAGCTTAAAGTTACCTTAGCCATCATTGTTACACTCTTTGATGCAAAAGCTAATGTAAACTTTAGCTTTAACACTTGTTTTCGAATTTATAGAAAAATATTAAAAGTTATTTTTCCTCCATAGCTACAAGAAAAAGAAGCTTAAAGTTACCTTAGCCATTATTGTTACACTCTTTAATGCAAAAGCTAATGTATACTTTAGTTTTAACACTTGTTTTCGAATTTATAGAAAAACATTAAAAGTTATTTTTCCTCCATAGCTACAAGAAAAAGAAGCTTAAAGTTACCTTAGCCATCATTGTTACACTCTTTAATGCAAAAGCTAATGTATACTTTAGTTTTAACATTTGTTTTCGAATTTATAGAAAAACATTAAAAGTTATTTTTCCTCCATAGCTACAAGAAAAAGAAGCTTAAAGTTACCTTAGCCATCATTGTTACACTCTTTAATGCAAAAGCTAATGTATACTTTAGCTTTAACACTTGTTTTCGAATTTATAGAAAAATATTAAAAGTTATTTTTCCTCCATAGCTACAAGAAAAAGAAGCTTAAAGTTACCTTAGCAATCATTGTTACACTCTTTAATGCAAAAGCTAATGTATACTTTAGTTTTAACATTTGTTTTCGAATTTATAGAAAAACATTAAAAGTTATTTTTCCTCAATAGCTACAAGAAAAACAAGCTTAAAGTTACCTTAGCCATCATTGTTACACTCTTTGATGCAAAAGCTAATGTAAACTTTAGCTTTAACACTTGTTTTCGAATTTATAGAAAAATATTAAAAGTTATTTTTCCTCCATAGCTACAAGAAAAAGAAGCTTAAAGTTACCTTAGCCATTATTGTTACACTCTTTAATGCAAAAGCTAATGTATACTTTAGTTTTAACACTTGTTTTCGAATTTATAGAAAAACATTAAAAGTTATTTTTCCTCCATAGCTACAAGAAAAAGAAGCTTAAAGTTACCTTAGCCATCATTGTTACACTCTTTAATGCAAAAGCTAATGTATACTTTAGTTTTAACATTTGTTTTCGAATTTATAGAAAAACATTAAAAGTTATTTTTCCTCCATAGCTACAAGAAAAAGAAGCTTAAAGTTACCTTAGCCATCATTGTTACACTCTTTGATGCAAAAGCTAATGTAAACTTTAGCTTTAACACTTGTTTTCGAATTTATAGAAAAATATTAAAAGTTATTTTTCCTCCATAGCTACAAGAAAAAGAAGCTTAAAGTTACCTTAGACATTATTGTTACACTCTTTAATGCAAAAGCTAATGTATACTTTAGCTTTAACACTTGTTTTCGAATTTATAGAAAAATATTAAAAGTTATTTTTCCTCCATAGCTACAAGAAAAAGAAGCTTAAAGTTACCTTAGCCATCATTGTTACACTCTTTAATGCAAAAGCTAATGTATACTTTAGTTTTAACACTTGTTTTCGAATTTATAGAAAAACATTAAAAGTTATTTTTCCTCCATAGCTACAAGAAAAACAAGCTTAAAGCTACATTCTTTAGTGACAGTGCTCAATGCTGAGCACGTTGTTATAATCATGCCGTTGGTCATAAAATAGCGAAGCCTTAACATCCTTGATTTCTGGCTCACTACATTGTAGCTCGAACGTGTTACTTTATGTATATTTATATATTTCAACACTTAATGTAATTTTATATTATATCATTCTTTTTCACTTATGTTATCGTGTATTTTCGCAGATATTTTTTAAAACTAAAATAGTCACACTTGGATTACCAATCCTATAAAAACAGATTGTTATCAAATATAGTTAAAATTTTTTAAGTGTGACTGTATGAACAAAAATCATTCGTACTGTAACTGTTTATGTGCTCAGTTACGGACCATATTGTTTAAAAGTTGAATCAGTATCCACAAATCTGTGAATTTTGTTTCGACTTTTATCAGGAATTGTTTTCTACCAAATTTCATACTTGTCTTGTTTTAGCGAAGTTTTGGATAATATTCAATGACCATTAAAGTTTCACTTTCTCGATACTTTAATTCCAATTTTAAGGTCGCACCAATTGTACACCACACATATGTTGATTTTTTAAATGTTCACAGAGTATGTATTCACAGAAATCTTTATCTTTTTGGTTTACAGCAGACAAAGACAGATTTTAAAGACCAACGCCTAAGAAAATAGCTTTATTTCGATGATCTTTGAATGACGTTTGACCTTCTATACAAATATTCGATGATAGAATTCATGCCAGGAATTTATGTTATGTCTTTAAGAGTGTGATAGTAGAATACAAAATAATGATCAGTGTTACGGTTCACTCATTTCTCAAAAAGTAGTAACTGAATAGATGTGTTTTTTTTTTTAATTTCAAAGAACCTTCAGTTTTAACCCCCCAAAATCTGCAAACTTTCTTATAGCAAAATTAGAAAATCACGCATCTAATAATTTTACATAAAAAAACACACCTGAAAATTTTAACAAAATCAAAAATATCAATTATCCAACCCAGTCTGACACTTAATTACTAGCTCTTAAGCATTTTTTTATTTGAACACTTCCCTTAAAGCAATTCTTTTCATTCTGTTGGAAAGTTTGAAAAGTTTTACCCCGTAACATTGTTCGAATTTGCCACAACCGAAATATGATACTTAGTTGAACTACATCATTGCATTTCATAAACTTGATTACATACTACTTATTATACTTCATAGAAAAGTTGGTTTAATATAACACTTCATTAGGTTGCAGCAAGTTTCAACTACATTATCGTTCAAGAAAACGATATCATGGTTCATTCAATATTAAACTGTTATCATTCAACCGATATTGAACCGATATCATGGGTCAACATTGAACAGTTTTTACTGAGAATATAAATCGCATATTGTAATAAAACAGAGTAGGTAAAAAAAAAAAATACTGCAATCATAAGAGACATTGTGAACACCAACGTTTTATTTGAAATTCTTACCATTCCAAGTTAAGTCGAGCTTCTTGAATGTCTTGCAATGCTTTTAAAGGCAAGAAAAAATTCAACTTCTTTGGCTCTGGATAATATTTTGTGACAGATAATGTACTAATTTCCTCGTTTCTGGCCCTTTTAATAAAATAAGTTAAAAAAAATTTTGTAGGAAATTGTTAAGAAATGCATTTAAAGTACAATTTAAAAATATATACTTACAAATAATCATTTACATATTTGAATATATTTAAAAGAGGTCTTGCATTGAATGTAGAATTTTCAAAAATTATTCCAAATGCTCCATGTTCGCCTACAATTAACTGATAAACACAAATCAATTCAAAATCTCAATCAAACAAACATATAAAAGAGCTTAAAATAGTATTTAACTAGACATTTTTGATGAGGGATACTTTTGGAATCAAGGTTTATATATGCTTAAAGGAAAATTTTTCGATAAGGAATAATTTTAAAATAAAGTTAATTTTAGGATGAAGGATAAATTTTACTATAAAGATAGTTTTTGTAAATTGTAAAACTTTGATAAAATTATTGTTTGACTTCAAAATTTAACAATTTATTTAATTTGTCTTCTAATTAAAGAAAAAGTTAACAGACACCAATGTTAATAAACACCAAAACAGCAACAAAGAATCATGTAATTTAATCAAAGTAGTTTGGATAAAAAGAATATTTTTCATGTCTTTAGCAAATTTGAACATTGAAGTGATTAAAAGTTCAGTTTGATTGTACATTGGAATTCGAAGCTTTGTTCAAATATCGCTTCCTATACTTATCATTTAGCAGCGATTTTAATTGGATGTAGATAGTAAATAAATCAATGAATCATATTTAGATTGCAGGAAACTGTTTAAACGGAATTGCATATGACGCATATTGCTAACATGAAAGTACAGCATCTGAACAAGGTGAACTTGTACATCTACAAACCTAGGTTTTAGTTCAAAAAGTAGAAGAGTTTGGTAGGTTTTCGTTCGAAAAGTTGCTGCATAGAAACTGAAGCAGAAATAATAGAAGATATACAGCATAAAAACTAAAATTAAAATACGAGTGATAATTATCTCAAAATAGATGGAACGTTTCATCCACATGACGATAATGAATTGTATAGCGTTTCCTTGATTCCATTTTCGTCATTTTTAACAATAAAATGTATAAATATACATAAGTATACCCTTGTTTGATGCAATAATTTGATTATGTTTAATGCAGCTTAGCTTGTATGCCAAGTTTTTTCATTCAAATGTTCTACGGAGATTTAATCATCGATGTCTTTTGCCCAATGAAACTGGTTTTAACTAATCAATGCAATTATGGTTGGAAACAAGTAAAAAAAAAAAGATATCACCCTGAATAATTTTCGTTCTAATGATCGGATTTTCACGAACTAAGTGTCAATCTTAATGGTTCCTGGGGGTGACCTCAAATATGCTAATTAGTTAGTGCTAACTATTAATTAAGTTACGAAATCAGACACAAAAACGTACTTTCTCTGAATAAACATATATTTTTTTTTACATATTTGGAATGCAGATACTTGAATTAGGGGGGGTAGACAAAATTTTGAAAAAAATGGGTGGTAAATAGGGTCGCAACAAAGGTTTATATATTTGGCGATAGTCCAGAAAACCGCCAAAAAAAGTCGCCAGCGCAAATGAATATTTTAAGATAACCCATTGACTAATTCAAAAGAAGAATGCTTAATTTTACTAGGTTGCTAAGCAACCAAGCTCTGACTGGAAAAAAAATGAAATAATGTTCTGTGATTACTCAGAGAGGTTTAATTAATAGTTAATAGAAAATATCTCGAAGTTTCTAGGCAATAGACAATTTTTAAGCTGATTTCTGTTCAAAAAGCAAAGTTTTTTTTAATTTTAATCTCCCTTAAAAAAGAAAATTTGAATCGATTATAAATTATTTATGATTTTCTAAGTTTTTAGAATTTAAATACATGAACTTTTTATCTGATATTATTTAGATTATGTTGTTTTTGCTATATTTATTCGAGGATTTCATACTAAAATCAAATTAACATAACTTATTATGGCTATATACAAAATTTTAGGGATAATCATTTTTACAGCTTTAATCGAGTCTTCTAGGCAAGAAAGTTTGAAGAACAAAAAAGGGCTTGAATAATAAAATTTAGATTGTATAGTAATTCTAATGAACATTCACAAGTTTTTCTATAATTTACGATATTTCTTTTTCCTATAACTCAAGGAATTGCTGAAAGTTTAGTGGTATTTTAAAAGCATTGAAATATGTTATGTTTAAGAATAAGATATTGAAATAATATGTTGCATATTGTATGATTCATTGTTTCAAAAATCCCTTCATTCTGCTAGATATTTAGATTACAAGGTTTTCTTTGGATAAAGATGATTAGCAAATAGCATCCTTATGCTTCGATACATTTAGAAACTTACGTTCGCAAATTCACCATAAAATATCGCACTGCATATTCTTCAATTACGATAAGCTACATTTACCACCAAATACTGATAATATGATTATTTTTGTTTTCTTATATATATCTGATATGATACTCTCTTTTTAAACAGAGCTTGTAACATCCTTAAGATACTGAAATGGGGGCACGAAAACTTAAAAGATAAAATATTTAATTTCATTAACTCAAAATATCTGGTCTCAAAATTTTAATTTTAAACCAAGTTAAATATAACTTTTACAATATTGATGCTCTTATGCTTTTAAAGACCACATAAATCCTGTTAAAATATGAAAATGCATATTTTTACTTTAACGAGTGTAAAATCCTTATCAAAATAATGATCAAGACCCAAATGTAAAACAGTATAATTGATGATAAAAACTCAACTGGCTTCTAAAATATGAAGAGGGAAGTAAAAGTCGACATGTTTCGAGCGTTCAAATATATTCACCCATTCTCAAAACTTGTCAAGCTTGAATACCTTGTGACTTTTATTATTGTGCTCAAAACATGTCTATTTTTATCATCATCTATTAATTTTCACATCAATAAAGCTTTTATATTTTCAATTCAATTTCTTGGGACAAGGCTGGATTTACGCATAAGCTAAATAAGCTGTAGATTGGGGCCCCGAGATGGCAAGGGCCCTCAGATGCCACTTTTTTTCTTCTTTTCTTAAAGTTTTATTCGGAGCTGGGGCCCATTATAATTTTTTTTCCTTTTTTACATTTTCGGATGTTTTTCAAAGTCTAATCGAAGTGTTTAAAAATATAAAATAATTGTTCGCTATACACACTTTTTATGTAAATAAAAAGTAAGGTATTAATTTCTAATTCCTTATACAATTTCTAAATTCATAGCATTGAAATATTTATTTAGATATACGGAAGAAAATTAAATGAATTTGGTATACTTAGTTTAATTACATTGTTTTATAAAAATAATTTATGTGTAATATTAATATTTAAAATAAGTGTATAAGTCAAAGTGTGAAAAAATAAATAGCCTTATTTCCATGATTGGATTTGACATTCAAGGTCCTGTTGTACTGTTGATAGCCTGTTGTACTGTTGATAGCCTGCCCGCTTTTCAGATACTCCTTGTATATAATTCCACGACAATCCCATCAGATACAGAGAAGGACCTTCTTGTTAGTTAGCGTTCGTCTTGCAACCGAACCTGCTGCTTCCCCGGGTGCTGACCACCCTCCTTTACGGCTAGTATTGTTGTAGTATACCCATTTTTCATCACAGGTTACAATTCTGTCCAGAATGTTCTGTTTTCCTTGATCTCTGAGCAGAACCAAACAAACCGCTTCTCTTTTGCTCCTGTCTTCAGCAGTCAATTCGTGAGGCACCCAGCGGTTAAACTTAAATGTTAGATTTATGCGTTTGAGGGCATTTACTATTGTTTTTTTGGCAAACGTTAAGCTCTAACACAATGGTTCGTGTTGAAACATTTCCGTCTTGATCAATAATTTACTTTAATTGGTCACAATCAACCTCAATAGGGTGGCCAGAACGTGGTTCATCTTCAATGTTGAAATTTCCACTATTAAACTTTCGAAACCAAAATTTTACTGTGTCATGAGAAACAGTATTGAAACCTAAACTTTCACACATTTTCTTGTGGCATTCAGTTGCACTGAGTTTATTTCGGAACTCATAGTACATAATCGTTCTGATCTGTTTCCGTGATAGCTCCATTTTAAACAATTTTTTGGTCCACAAGATGATAAAATTTTGACAAACCAATTACACAGTTGTGTAGCTCCAACTTTCAGCTTTAAAATGCAAAAACCCGCTTCAAAAAAGGTTAACTACCACGGGAATGGATGCTGATGGCACGGAGGTATCTCCCCTTGGCGGAAAACTTTTTACTCAACCCGATATTTATGTCTAAATAAATAGTGCGGAAGTATTAGAACACAAAATAACGCACTGAGAAAAATTTGCGACAAGTCTCGCAGAAAAAAAAAACAATTTTGGTAACAAAAGCAAAATATATGGTATTTAAATCATTCATTTGGTAATTTTTCTGTTCACAATGCAACAGTTTATCGAAAATTCTGGTTTTTAAAATTATAGCTCTTATTACTACTTAAAATTATAGCTCTTTTGCATTTAATAAAAATACAAAAGTCAAAAATAAAATTAACCGAATTAGTGATTATTATGCCATGCTCTAAGGCAGAGGTTCCCAATTATTATTTATGCTTCCCTCTACGGAACCCTAAATAATGGCGGAACCCCGACAATACGATTAAAGTTTATTAAGGTAATTGTGAACGTAATAACCTAAAAAAAGACTATTTTTAAAATATTTAATTAGAGGAACGAAGATTTTTCATTGTTTTATCATTAACAATCTTAAATAAGGTTTTATATCCGACAGTTAAATTTGCAGTTCTTGTGCTGTATCTAGTCTATTTTTGAATTTATTTTTGGTGTATATACAAAAGCTTAAAATGAATAAGGTAAGCCGAATTATAATTTATTTCTAAATTAACTGAAGAGACTAGTTATAAACGCTAAAAATGATAATTTGGAAAGCATTTTTCTTTATAAAAGAATTTAGTTATTTTATATTGATTTGAAAAGTGCGGTATGAAATATTAATGTAATATTTTATAAATGCTTATTCTTTTCCTAATTTGTTCAAAATTAAACATATTGTTATTAGAAATATATTTTCATTTAAAAAATGTCATTTCTATTTAATTGGTATTTTACTTCGAATTTCAAATAATTTAATAAAGGAAACAGAAAGATTATATACGATATGATTTATATGTTGGATCTAAATATAATCAGAGATTATAAAAGAACTAATTAGAAGTTATAAAAGTATTTATTCCCGGTTATAAAAGGTACTAATTCGCTCTAAAACCATAAAGTTCTATAGAACACAGTTTGGAACTACTTTCCTAAGGTATCAAGATAAAATTAAAAAATTTAACACATTTATTACCGAACAACTTTGCAAAAAACTATATTTTTATTATGTTAATTTCATGAGAAGTCATAACCAGATCACTATTGAAAAAAAACTATCCTGTATTTTGGTGTTCCCATAAATACTGTAAATTTTACTATATTCTAATAGTTTTGACCATACTTTCTATTCTCAGTGTGGTCAGCACCATGATTCACATTTCATAAAAGGTACTGTATTGTCGCATGCAAACAGATATTTTTTCTCAAAATTTCGGAGAGCCTTCTATTTTGACACCTAAAAATTTTTAAAAAAAATTATTTTTTCGCAAAATTGAAGAGGAAAAAAAAACGTGCCTCAAAGTTTTACATAAAGAACATATCCGGAAATTTTCGACCAAATCAAGAAAGTCAAGTATCCAAATGACATGGCTTATTAAATTTTAAAAAAAAAATAATAAAAAAAATTCGCATGACATATTTGGGGCTGAAGATTATGAAATCTAACACGAAACTGTGAGATCGTGGGTTCTATTCCAGCTGATGACAGTTTTTTATTTTTTATTTCCTTATATTGAAAAATGTTTTTCTTATTTTTTAAAGTATGCATGTTAAAAACTAATAATTTAACAATTATTTAAAAAACTAGCTCCGCCCCTTGTTTACTTTGCTCACTAACCCTCGTGGTTGCTTCTCATTAATCAGTGCAGATAAGAGGAAAAACGGTTTATTTCCATTTTTCTACACAAAAATTACGATTGCCATTTACATTTTGAAGATGACTAAATTTAAGCAAATCAATAAAATTGGAAAATTGGTACCTCCCGCAAAGTTATTTCTCAGTGAAGATGTACTTAAGGGATAAAGCATTCGCCTCCGAATGAGGTGAACCGAGTTCGAATGCCAGTGATGACTGCTGGTCGATATAAATTCTACACCCGGCTTGCACCGACCACAGTGCTGACGTAAAATATCCTCAGTGGAAGACGGATCATGGGTTAGAGTCCCTGCTGTCAGACTAACCGTGGGAGGCTTTCGTGGTTTTCCTCTCCATGTAACTCAAATGCGGATTGTTTCTATCAAAACGTCGTCCACGAAGGCAAAAATTTCATCAAATTTTTGATCCTGGAGTTTTCTTGTTTGCTGGATTGGGTTCAAAATTACAAGGCTACGGAGTTGAACATTAGTAGTCGAAACTCGAAATTGGGTGGGCTGTTCAATGACTGTTATACAATAAACTAATAATTTGGCCGCAATAGCTTGGTAAGTAGGGCTATGGACTCATGTTCGTGAAAATGGGAGTTCGAATCCAGCCGGCCGAAGAATACCCATGTATAAAATGATGACTGTTGCATGTTAAATCTGTCTGGGTCACAAAGTTCAGTAAGTTCTTAACAAATCAATACCTCTGGGTTCTGATCCAGGAGTTCCCCTGTCTTCTGCATTGAGTTCAAAATTACATGGCTACGTATTACATGGGTAGTTGTAAACTCACAATTGAGTCAGTTTTTCAGCGGCGGTGGTAAAAAGAATAAAACTAATAATCAAATTGTATTTTATTATATTTCTTTCTAACTCCTTGCATATTTTCTACACATCTTCATAATTTCATGTTTCTAAGTCTATAGATTTTGAGCAACAAAGCAAAATGTAACGTAGAGAAATTTTTTTCATAATTTTATATTAATGCTCAACAATAAAAAATAATGACTGTTTTCCTCAAGTGTATATAAATAGAATTGAACTTACAAGGGCCCCATCTTTTTCAGTAGCTTGGGGCCCCGCCAAGTTTAAATCCGGCCCTGTCTTGGGATTATCTATTTAGTTACACAATATATTAAATTATTTCACTCGATATTAAAATAAGTTTTACTTAAGTTATAGGCACAGGTTCTTAGATTAAAAAAATAATAATTCACCATTTTGTAAAAAAATCAATGCAGTACAATTTTTTTTTGCTGCAAGCCTTAACATTTTAATTTAAGGACATAAAAATATTCCGTTTACAATTGAAATTTCAAAAGTCGAATGTGAAAATGGAATGTCCCCTAGCACCAGAAATCGAAATTAAATAGTTACAAGGACAACTATTTTAAACAAGTTAGCGTTTCCGTTCTACTCGAAATTGTTTGAAAAGGTATTTTGTATATATAGATTCCAAAGTTTATTCTACAAATATTTTAGGGTATACTTTCGGAGTATTTTGATGGAGTTTAGTTTTACACCCTTATTTGCTTAAAATTATTAAATAATATGCTTAAAATAAATTATTCAAGCAACATGATTTAACGCATTTATAGTATAATAGTAAACGGGGCTTCCATCGCATATCCTTAACCTTGATACCGCTATCAATAAATGAATGGAATAAGCTTAGATAAATAATAAAAGTTAATTTTTTCCCCGTTTTAATTTTCAAGGAAGTATGTTTCGATCAAACAGATTTCATTCTGTAAATAGCGAAATTATTGAGTAATATCATTCATATCCTCTTTTGACGAAATATAGAAAAAACTGGTTTTCACAGTTCTGTAAAAAGTATGTTAGCCTTCTTGCCACGCTTTTTATTATTTTTTTATTTTTAATCAAAATAAGTTCGGAAATTTACGTATTTTTTATTGCATTTTTTTTAAATCAGATGATTCTAAAATTCGCACGGCTTCGGAAACTTCTTACAAATTTCAATTTTTAGTGTTTCCTGCTAAACAAAATAAGGCATTGTTCCTGATAACAAATTATACTACAATAATATCTTGGGAATCGTGCTAAAGTAAAAAATTAAACAAAATAGTTTAGTATATTATCCGGAAAAAAATCTACATGGAATCATAAAGAAAGAATCATTTAAGATACTGAGATATTTTAAGACGCTTAAAAGTTTTGGCTACGTATTTGACAGCTTTTTATGTTCGGTATCTTTATACTCTTTGTAGTGACTTATAAAACATGGACACTATTTTAGATAATCTATGTTGAAGTCACAAGAAACAAAACAAAAAAGACAATCAATGATTTATATTCTTTTTTGAAAAAAAATAGTATGCTTAGTAAATAATCAGCTGTTTTGCATTAAATAATTTTAAACAGCGGAGTGTTTTTAATTTCTTTACAAGGCTTTATTCTTAGCTAGCAGACAATAATTCTTTTAAAAAAAACTTGACTATAATGTAAAAAGGAACTTTACTTTAAAGAAAATATAAATTAAAGTACTAAAAAAATTGATTAGTATATTAATGAAGAAATAATAAATGTAGTAGGGTAAAGAATAAAATTTTTAAAAATGCTAAAATTTAATTAAATAGTTGGTAAAATAGTTCTGCGAAAACACTTCCGGACAGGTGATTAAAAAATTACTTTTAAGATTAACACGATATATAAGATGTTGAGAAATTTGCGATGATGTGAGATATGCTTAAATATGTTTACTGCGTATTTTTATTAATATTCATAAAAAATATATAAAAGAAACTGAGAAATATTTTATTCCAAATCTATTCATACGTATGTATATTATTGTAATTGTATCAGTTATTAAGAAAAAAAAAACTAAAAAATAATCACATTAAATAAGCACAATGTGGTGTATAATCATATTCTATCAAAAGCATGCTTTTATAAAACTCGACATTCGTTGAATAAAATGTTTTTTATTCAATAAAATGTTTTACTCAAATTTCTTTACTTAATTTCAAATAGATTTTTAGAGGACTAAAAAAGAAACATTGTATTTTATAGTTTTAAAAAAATAAAAATAAAAAGATTAGCAAACGATTATTAGCGAAAAAAATATGAATGAAATTTTACGACACGCGCGCTAAATCAAGTTCTTCGTAAGTTTATCACATTTTAATATTAATCGCCCCATTTAATCATTTTTTCATTGTCGCCAAATTATTTTTTTTAAAATAATTAATTTTAATTTTTCTCATCTTCTAATAAATAAAAACAGTTGAAACTTTAGATTTTTCAATTTAAAAGCATGTAGATTAATATGGTATAAAAAAATCCATACCTTATAATTCAAAATTTTTTCATCCTCTCTTTAATTAAATAATAAAAAATAATTAATAATTATTAAAAATTATTTTTTTCATGAAATTATCTTTGGGTAAATGCGTTTCATGAGTTGGTGCAATATTTTTTTGAATTGCTTCATTAGTTTTTAAAATATGACTGAAAACGCAAAAAGTGAAATTAACATTAAGGGGTCCAAACTTTGAATCGCTCTCCTGACCAAACTATGGGGACCACATTTCCCAGATTGCGGCTACCCCCTATATTTTGAAAATAAGGAATCCAAATATGTAAAAAAAAATATATGTTTATTCAGAGAAAGTACGTTTTTGTGTCTGATTTCGTAACTTAATTAATAGTTAGCACTAACTAATTAGCATATTTGAGGTCACCCCCAGGAACCATTAAGATTGACACTTAGTTCGTGAAAATCCGATCATTAGAACGAAAATTATTCAGGGTGATATATTTTTTTTTTTTTGCTGATTGTACATGTCAGATGTTATACGGAGCAATGCTATCTAGTGTTTTAATTCATATCAAACAGTGTAAGACAACAGTCATATCAAACAGTTTGAGATTTAGATTAGCGATAAGTTTTAAGATGGTAATTTACATTATGTCAGATTTTTCCTGTTACAAATTTGTCTGATATTTGATAGATGACTTTTTTAAAATGTAATTTCTTAGAAACTTTTTTCAATCAAATTTTTTGTGTTTCGACATATAAAATTACATTCTTTAAAATTATGTAAGAATTTGTATACCTTCTGATTCAAAATTTTCCGAGTTATATAAATTGTAATAATGAAATGAATCAAATTATCGTTTTTTGAAAGGAACTATGTTTGGATAAATGAATTGCTAAGTTATTAGTATTGTGTGCAAAAAAATTTCACTCTGCTTGAAAAGTTTTTGAGATATTGCGGAACTCGTAAAACGTAAAATTAACACTAAGAGGTCCACTTTCGATCGCTCTCCTGACCAAAATATTAGGATCATATCTCCCAGATTGTGGCTATCCCGCAGATTTAGGATCATGATCCTTCGAAAAAAGTTACGTTTGTTTAGAGAAAGTTCGTTTTTTTTTTGTGGCTGATTTCGTAAGTTAAATTATCGCCTGTACAGATTAATTTGTAAATTTAAGGTCAACTCCTTAAATCATTAAGTTTGAGCTTTATTTATTTTTTTTTTTTTTGCACACTGTACATTAAAGAGGAGAAGTGTGCATTTTTCCGATTGCGCCGATTGTCATAATACGTTTCATCTGCGGTGTGGCTTTATAATGTAAATTTAAGCATTTATACGCATACATGTATGGATTTACACTGGTTTTCGGTCAAGGCATATTGGCTTTTAATCTTTTTGGATGAGGTACTGTGCTGTCTTCAGTTCACTAATACACCTTTAAGGACTATTGAAATAAAGAAAAATTTCCTAACGTAAAACATTATGCTCGAACTCTACACGCGCTATCATTCTGACTTTTTCATTGTTATATATGTATAAATATGAAAAGATTTCAACGTAAAGTTCACATTTCAAAATACTTTTTAAGTGTTGCAAAGTTTATCATCAGTTCTGTGATGTTGTTCATCACACAATGTCTCCCTTTACCTCTTTTATTTCACCAGTTACTTAATTAAGTAAGTTTACTTTGTTAACTTCTATTTCAGACCCTAAAGTTTATCTGTCTCTGTAATTTTTATGTAATTAAATCTTATTAAAAATCTCACCTGTAATGGTTTGTCATACCATCTATTACCACCTGCTTCAACAGTACCACCATTCATGACCTGTTTATTGAACTGGTCTTTATTAGGTTTTAAGGGGTCATTTGAAGGTTCATCTATGCATACAACAAGCAATGATCTCTGAATAGTTGCAAGTGATTTTCGGTTTACATGGTCATCTAATTAAAATAAATTCTCATTAGTAATGCTCTTCAATTTAGACGCTGAGAATTTCCTCATTTCTTTTAAATCCTTTTTAGGAAATTTTTTTTGTTGGTGTAGCAAATAAAAAAAAAAAAAAAAAAACTCTTTCGTGCTACGCTCAGAGATCATGATGGATTACACAGGGTTACAAATGTTTTGTTGCATTTATATAAATACTCTAGCTTGCCTGATTTGGGGGGGGGGAATTCAAATCTGGAATTAGTTTAGCTCCTAAAGCTACAGATTTTTTCTATTAAATATTATTTTTAATCTATTTCTTATTGAAATACATAAGTTTAACAAAGATCGCATAAATACTACGCCAAACTTCAAGGGAAGTTAACGCGCATCATCAGGAAAATTTCACGGAAATGTCATCATAGGTATGCCATCACAGGTCCATCACAGGTCATGAAAAGGCTATTGGCACGTCCTTTTCATGACCTGTTAAGAAGCACACGAAGAAACAGTTCATATTAGAGAAGCGCCCCTAGAGACTTGCAATTTCAATCATGATGATGCCTCTTAAATCCCCCAGAAGTTTGTCAAAACATTTATCCCCCTATAAAAAAAGGATATGTCAGTATTATGATGTAAAGGGAAAAAATTACTGTAAAATAATAAATTATAAGAATTACTAAGAAATAATTTTAATGAATGATTTGAATTCCTAAACTATAAACAAAATGATTTGCATTGTAATAGAAATTTAAGGGGTTAAGCGTAGTGAAACTTATAAACAAGTAAGTTAATATATTTTACTTGATCTTTTAAATGGGTTATTCAGTGGTTTTTAAAGGCTATAATAAAAAATGATTTTAATAATTTATAAGTTAAATTACTTACATTGTAACAGTAATTTATAAGTTTTTGCCCATTTGTCTCTGTCAAGTGTGGTTAAAATACCTATGGGTTTTTTACTAGTTGGTGACATTTCCACGACTTTTCGCAACTGATATTCGATTTGATTCTCATTTAGAACATTTCCATCATCGTCATACACATCCACACTGAAAAACTATGTAGATGTATGTAAAAGAACAATATACATAAAAAACAAAACAAAATATGCATATTGAAAATAAATGCAAACATTTTTACTAAAATATTTGAATAGTGATCTTAAAATTTTGAATTCAAAAAAAGTAAAAGAAAGAGGAATTAAAACGTCTTAAATATTTTTCAGAATTTCTTAAAGAGGTTAAAGGTCAAACTTTTACAGAAACTAAAAAAAGTTGAATTTAGAAAAAAAAAAAAAAAAAACACAAAATTTTGATTCAGCTGGTTTTAAAATCAAAAACAGTTGGTAAATTTATTACTGCCATGAAATTGAAAAAAAAAAACTACGTAAGTTCTTCACGATAGGCCTCTAGAAAAAATGCTTGACAACTCTTTTCTTTGTTAACGATATCAACGCTAAAATAAAATTTAAGATTTCTGTTTAAAAACTGATTCTTGAAAAAAATATTTTTCCGTTATTCAGCTCATCATACAAAATTGTCTAACGTATAAAAACTCCATTTTGAATTTTTTACCTATTAAGTGTTGTTATTTGAAATTAAATAAAAATTTTATTTTACATCATGCTGGTTGTAAAAATCTGCAATATTAAAAATTTTGAATCTCATTGAACCACAACTTCTTTCAAATTTGCTGCAACCTTAAATAGTACTAAGTTGAAAAAATTGTTTGAAATATTTCATTCTTTTTAAACTGAATTACTCAATAATATAGTTCAACTTGAATGTAACACAATTCAATTAAAATTGTTTTAAAGCTTGGAGCATATTATTTGGTATTGCGGTTTAAAGCACTAATGTATTATTTTCTGGAAACTGTAAATTATAAAAAAATCAGGATTAAATTACGGTAAAAAGTACCAATACTTAGGGTGCCGGTATTTTTTACCGTAAAATCCATTTTTACTAGAGTATGTAACGGAACAAAAAATCTGATATTCCGGAATTTTAACAGTAATAATTACCTTGAAATAACAGAAACACTATAATGAATTAAATATTTCTGTAAAAATTACAGTTTAATATTTTACGGTAAAAATGGATTCTATGATGCACCTAAAGTCCCGGTACTTTGTAACGCACCGCATTTTTATTCGGAATTCCTTAAAGTATTATTAATGACGATACGTCTGCTTATGTATAAACTTGATGTTTTAAAAGGTTTCTTTCTTCATAAAAACAATTTTTCAGACATTTGTATTATTTATTTTATATAACTTTCGCAATAGAGTTGCTATTATTAATTTTGTAAATGATAAAAAAAAATAATAATTGCGTTCAATTACGTATTATATTTTGTAATTTCTCATTATTTTCTTATAAATAATAAATTGCTTTCCAACAACTATTTAATTAAATTATTATTTCCTAACATACTTTTTTTTCTTTATCAATTGGTTAGGTTTTGTTGGAAAAATTAACTCAATTTGCTAAGAACAGAAAACTTCTTTAACCGTTATAATATTCAACAAAGCTTTGTTTTTGTGAATTTCATTATCTTCGGCTGGTAAATATGCAAAATTAAAACACCAAGAAAACTAATGGCGATGAATGTTACCAATACTTAATCATTGCATAACAATCTTAAAATGCACATCGTTAATTTCATACCATTTTAACTAAACATTTTAATCATTATTGCTTTCGAGAAATAAGTTTAACTTAATTTCTAATTTTCTTAATCTAAACGTTTTTAAAAAAATACAATCTTCAAAATAAAAAAAAAGAAGTTTTAAACACAAACCATCCAAAATGAATTATTACAAAATAATACAATATTAGGCGAGGCGTGTTTTTTAAGTAAGGGCCGTTTTGTTGTATACGTTAATAGGGGGCGTGCACTCCGCAACGAGTGTTTGTGCCGTGACCCTGCATGCCTGTTATTTCTTATTTTTATTTTATAACCGTCGTTGAACAGCCGACCAATTCTTTTGGGTTTTAAACTACTAATGTTCAATTCCGTAGCCTTGTAATTTTGAGCTCAATCCAGAAGATAAGAGAACTCCTGGATCAAGTATTAGGAGAAATTTGCCTTCTTGGAAGACTTTTTGTTGGAATTAACCCGCATTTGCGTTACATGGAGAGGAAGACCACGAGAACTTCCCCCTGTTAGCCTGACGGTAAGGGGACTCTAACAACCTATGATTCGTCTATCACTGAGAATATTCCACGTCAACAATGTGGTTGGTGCAGGCCGGATGCGGAATTCGTATCGATCAACCTTCGCTAGGATTCGGAACCCGGTTCACCTCATTCAAAGGCGACGCTTTATCCCCTAAGCCATCACTGCATTCCTTGGGAACAAATATGCTCAGCAGTAGTTGCGTAGGTAATCTTTATGGTCTGTTCTGTTTCTTTAAAATGTTAAAGATTATCGAATCCCTCACCATGAGCGGGGTATGAACAGTAATACATTTTTGACGACAAAAATCTGTCTGCTGCAGACATTCACCGGAAGATTTTTGAAGTTTATGAAACTACTGCCATGAATGAAGGTAAAGTGCGTAGGTGGGTCAAAGACTTTAAAGCTGGCTGCGGCAACGTCCACGACAAATCTTTCTCCGATCGTTCATTATCACAGACAATATGGTTTTTTCAGTTGAAGCAAAAATTCTTGAGAACAGACTGCATACTGATAGATGTAATTTTGCCACTCCATGACAATGCATGGTCTCAAACCGCAGTTCAAACCCGATGTTTGCTGGACTTTTTTTGGCTAGGAAGTTTTGGATAATCCCCCTACAGACTAGACCTTGCGCAAAGTAATTTTCATCTTTTCCGCTATCTTAAATATTATCTTGACGGCAAATCAACGCTACGATGACGAAAACGTAAAAACATGCCTGACCTCATGGTTATCGGAACAGGCGGCAAATTTCTGTGAAGAGAGTATGCTAAATCCGGTTGTATGTTATGATAAATGTTAATATGACAACTATGTTCGAAAATAGGGAAATTTATGTAGAATCTGAAAATAAATGTAGCTATTGAATTTTTTTTCCGTATGGTGTTTATTTTCAAATAGCCATTACGTAAAAACACGCCTCGTGTTTTGCTAAAATGGTTTTTCATGCGACGAATTTTTTTTGCTCATAAACCGTTAATATTTTTCTAAACATTACATTCTTCATTCACTAAAAGTAACAAAAGTAAAACATTTCATTTCACTAAAAGTATCATTTAATAATCATTTATTTAGGATGTCTTGAAAAAATTTTATGGGTGGAATTTTCCTACTTTGTGTAGAAATTAAAGCTATGTTAAGTTTATTTCTTGAAAGAAATATTAATTTATGAGTTCGATATTAAGAGTAAAGTAAAGGAAATATACTTTTAAATTGTTATTCAGTGATTTAATATTAGATTTACTATAAATATATCTCTAATAATAACTTTTTCGTTGACTCTATTATTTTACTTCGTTTACTTATTTATATTATTTTATGATTTTTTTTTTTGCCCATTTAAATACTTTTTGGATGAATGAATGTTCGTTGCAAATGAGGTAGTAATTTCAATAAACTTATAAAATACTTATGAATGCTTAAACTTATAACTTTTTGATCAGCTTAGTCCACCCAATTTATATATTTTTAAATTTATTAAAAATTCATATTATTAAAATTAATTATTAATATTATTAAAATTAATTATTAATATTATTAAAATTAATTATTAGTATTATTAAAATTAATTATGTTTATACCATTCTATTGTATTCTATGATCTATTTTGTGTTCATACTATTCTATTCTTATGCAAAATTAATTTTTTTTTCAAATAATACACTTTTATTACCTGATTTTTATGAATGACAATAATGTGTTTAATTATTTCATTATCCAAACCATAAAATTCAAGTTTATCTTTAGGTACAGCAGGAATTCGGCATGTGTAGAAAACTTTATAATAAACCAGCAAATCATCAGATTGATCAGATTTAATTTGAATTGGTAGAAAATAACTGAAATAAATTATTAAAATTACAAAACAATTAAGAGACAGCAAACGCATTTCATCAGTAGTCTAATACAGGACTACACTGTCAAAATTTCTGGATCAAAGTATGTCAAAAAGCACCGGCCCTCAGAGTGCTGGTACTTTTTACTGTAATATAAATTTTTATCGGGGAAAAAAATCTGATTTACCGTAACTTTACATTAATAATTAACATAAAATTACTGAATCACTCTAATTGAATAAATGTTACTGTAAAACTTGTGGTATAATATTTCGCGGTAAAAATGGATTTTATGGAAATATGTATTTTACGAATGATTCACTCAAAGTGCCGGTATTTTATAGCATAATTTGATCCAAAGTTTTTTACAGTGTAGTGTGAATATGGAGCTAGCGTTGATAAATGGAATATTTCTGCTATTAAATTTTTTTTTCATTTATTTTGTCAGGTTGGAAAAACTGATTTACATTTTCTCAAGTAGTAAGCATGTAATCCTGACAAAATACCTTTTTTTAAGTAGAAAATGAAAAAAACTAGGTTTTTACTGTGGAAAAGAATTTTTTTAAATTGCTTTTTAATAGCGTCTATCGACTCTAGACTCTTTGTGTTCATCGTTTTTAGTAATTGGACAAATAATGCTATGAATTAATAAGTTCATTATATGTTTTAATAGTCACTTTTGATTTAATATCTTTTAATTAATTTTTTACTTGACTTCTTTTAATTAACCGAGAATAAGTTAAAAAGTAAAAATACCTCCACGGGACAAATGTAGACACATAGGTATGGGACTTCTCAAGACATGTAAATGTTAACAGGTTTCTAAAGTTTTGTTATCCCTTTGACACATTATTTTTATTAAACATAGTTTTCTTAATTTTTTCATTATTTTGTACTACTTACTTACTTACTTATCCTCTACGTGCCTTTGGGCACTCAAGGCCTCTAGCATATCCCTCCAACGCCTCCTTTCTCTAGCAATAGATCTTGCTTCCTCCCAGCCAGAAATTCTACATTCTGTTAATTCACCCAAAAACATGCGCTGGATGGTCAGTCTGGGTCTTCCTCTTGTTCTTTTACCATCAGGGGCCCATGTAAGCGCAACATATGTAATTTTTTCTTTGGGCATTCTAAGGATATGTCCGAGCCAGCTCCATCTTCGTTTTTTAATTTCATCCTCTATTGTTTTTATTTTAGCTTTCTTTAATAGATTTTGATTTGATACTTTGTAAGGCCCGAAAATTTTAAAAATAAATCTTAAACATTTGTTTTGAAAGGTTTCTAATTTTTGTGTTTCGATCTTAGTCTGTTTCCAGGTTTCTGCACCATATAATAGTACTGCTCTAACAGTAGCTTTGTAAACAACTATTTTTGTCTTTATTTCATTATTTGACTGTCTCCAAAATTTATGTAATCCCTTAAAACATGTTCTTGCTTTGATTATTCTCTGTCTAATATCTTTACTACTTCCACCTTTTTTTATCTACAATAGAACCCAAATAGCTAAATGCCTCTATGTCATCTATTTCGTGATTTTCGATTTTAATTTTGTCATTTTTCTTTGGATTTATTCTCATTACTTTAGTTTTCTTCTTGTTTATGAATAAACCTACCCTATTTGAATATTTGTTGAATTTGTCTGTTTTAAGTTGAAGGTCTGTATATTTGGATGAAATAAGTACGATGTCATCAGCAAAATGAAGGTTTTCTAAAGTAGTTGTGAAATTTTGTACTAATTTGGGTCAAAATAAATTAAAAATGTTATATTTTGCATTTTAATAATTTGTGGTTATATAATATAACATGAAACACAGGTATCTTTTTCTCCGTTAAAGGTAAAACTTTTCAAACATGGCCCATGTTCCAAACTGTAAATTTTCAAATTTGAATTCTCCATTTTCGTTTAGATTAGTTTTTGTTTGACGTAATTTTTCAACGCAGTTCAAGATTTTTTTAATTAAAATTATTGATAACTTTTGGAGTTTTATTATTTTTTGTAGCAGCTCTAAAATGTGAACTTCCGAAATTCTGTTAATACCTCTTCCTCTGACAAGGCAATTAATATTAATTTGCCAAACTATTTTAAAAGACATATGAAACAAAATCATATTTGATTTAATAAAATATTATTCTACTAAACAAATATTAAAAATACTATTAAAATGCAGTCAAATGCAGCAGTTCTTTTTGCATAATTGTATTATAGTTAGGTTAGTTTCTAAATCTATATTTACATAAATGTAAACTGGAAGGTTGTATATTCCTAAAGTATATAAATTGTTCTGTAACAAATACCAAGAAAATCAAATTTTTTAGGCAGTGAAAACTTAACCGCCTGATTATCAAGCCCTATATATTTGTTTAAATTTTTTGTAAAATGTGATGGATAAGATCATAATAAATCAAAATTAATGAAATCAAGAATTAAATGGTAATGTGTAACATTTGCTACTACTTTAAATATTCGAGAAAAATCCTCCGTAGAGGGTTAATTTTAAGTATTTAGTTAGTTCTAACATAAATTAAAATAAACATTGTTAAGATTGTAAACATTGTTTCTCAAAATTGTAATTTTAAACTGAATTGATCATGTTTTGATTTTACTTGCTTTTTCATAATAATATTTTAAATAATAAGCTTTATGAATTGTTCATACAAGCCCCATAACATATTCACACTAGCCCTGTGTAATGGGTAAGTGTTATTTGAAAAAATATGCTAACAGATTAACTAAAGTATATATCATGCAACATGAAGATAAACATTCAAATTTTATTAAAAAATTTCAAAGTAGGTTCGAAAAGTGGATTCGGAAGTGCTTTGCTAATTGGTTAAAAATGCCCACACTACCTCTCTCCTATATTGCATAGAAATACCAAGAAGTTGCAAACAAAATATATTTAAAGATAAATAACTACCTACATAATGTAATTTTATAGGTAGTTTAATTAATTAAATTCAATTAATAAATTCAATTTCTCAGAAACGCGCAAAATAAAATATTTGAGCGTTTTTGAGAAACTGAATTTAAAAAGATCAGACATTTAAAATTCTTTTAACATAGGAACTATTCAATCAATTTCGCACAGATTTTGTATTTTGTTATTAAAAATTACATTCTTTTAAATGATGTAAAAAATTTTATGTCTTACAATTCAAAATTTTTTCAACTAGTATTAAACTAAAGGATAAAAATTAATAAATATTTTAATAAATAAATATACTCAAAATAATAAATAAATATTCTACAAGTTATTTTTTTTGAAAGGAATTAACGTTTAAAAAGCAAGTTTTATAATTGTGTTCTCGAGATATGCGAAATATAAAATTAGCATTAAGTGGTTCGAACCTTATACCGCTCTCCTGATCAAACTATTTGGGCCATATTTCTCAGATTGCGGCTATCCTCTATAATTTAAAGGCCAGTTCCGAATCCGTCAAAAAATAGTTATGTTTATTTAAAGAAAGTACGTTTTTGTGTCTGATTTCATAACTTAAAATATCATTTGGACTAAATAATTAGAAAATTGGAGGTCACCCCCTTAAACCATTTAGAGCGTGAAGATTCGATCATTAGATCAAAAGTTATTTAGTGAAGTCCCTTTTATTGCGCACTGCATATTAGAGTTTAAAATTAATTTGATTATTTTTTCAAAACATAATTTTTATGATGAGGAGATTTGTCCAATTTTTATTGTTGGTTGAAAAATTTGAAAATTACTTTTTATTTTTATATTATATTTCATGCTACATTGGATTATGATCTTTTAAAAAATAATTTTTAATTTCTCTTGTTTTGTCTTGTATTTTAAGTGGAATTTAAATTGTATTTACTCATAAAATTTTTTCTTTCAATTCTCTACGGAGGCAAAACATATCTCTTTTACTACATTCTTTTCACGTAATTACAGCTTTATATTTACTTTTTGAACACTTAGAATTTTTAATAGGTAGCATTATTTATATTAAGGGAACCGGAAAGTAATGTCGCTTCGGTGTATTTCATATTTGTTATCAAGATTTCATTTTTAAATAATAATGTATTCACCCTTGTTTGCAACAACCTTTAGATGCCAGATCGCAAAGGAATTGAAATGGATCGAAAAAAAATGAATCGGTTTTTAACACTACCAAATCTTTAATGCGCCGAAACGACATTACATTCTTGTCTCTCTAATATAACATGGGTTATATTAGAGTTTTCTTTTATCCAAGTTTTATTTTTATGAAAGGTTTGTAGAAGATTTTTTGTGATTATGAGAAATCTACTCATAGTTTTAAGAATTTGAGAAATTCGGATCTTGTTTTCGAGAAAAAGCACAAAAACCAGAAGTCTGCTTAAGCTATTCATGATTGATCCGTTTTTGTGAAACAGCAGTCAATTTTTATAATTTTTTTTGCATAATTTATTTATAATATTATAAATTTCTGAAATAGAGTGCTAATTTGTCGATTTGTGGAAAATCTCAAAGACCATTAGTCTGATCAGAATTTTAATAAAAGTCCGTTTTTGTGAAAAATATAATTATTTTGTAAATATATGAAAATGAGATCTTGTTTTGGAAAAAAAAAGAAAAGCCATATCTTTCAAAGAGTTATACAGTCAGACCTCTATTTAACGAAGTCGCTAAATCCCGATGAAAAGTTCGCTATATGGAAAATTCATTGAATAGAAAATCACATTTAAAATTAATAAACAACACAAAACAGGTTTAAAATTAATAAACAACACAAAACAGGTTTTAAATTAATAAACAACACAAAACAGGTTTAAAATTCTTAAACACTAGACATGATAAAAATAACAATTGTAAATTATTATTTGCTGTTTATTTTAATCTTAATCGTAAAAGAAGGAATAAAGAATAAAACAAAACATTATCCAGTATTACACTATCATGCTAAATAAATTTTCAACTAATAAAAGCATAATTTCCTGCATGAAATGCAAACATAAAGGGAAAAGGATTCTACTGTTTTCTCTAAAAGTTAAGTGTCTTCTAAAATCAATTCTAGGTAACTTCCAATATAAAATTCGTTAAGAAGTTTGATGAAATGTTCAGAAATATTTTGGGAAAAAGTGACTCTTAACGAAAAGTTCGCTAAATAGAAAATTCAATTCACTATTTGGGAGTTATTTTACGAAGAAATTTTCACAATGTTCTTGGTTCCTAAAAAAAAAAAAAAAAAAAAAAAAAAAAACGTAAATTAGAGAAATTTGCAAAATGGAAGTTTGTTAAATAGAAATTCGACTGTTGTTTTAAAATTAAAAATTAAAGATTTTAATTCATTTCCTCAAAACAATTCACAAATTATAATTTTATGAAGAGTCCTTTTTCGTGATGAAATATTTTGTGGAATGTTCGTTTCTACTACAAAATCTTTTGAGATGGGTTCGTTTTAATGACAAATGGTTTCTCAAGAAGCCCGTTTTAATCATAGAGTTTTCGGGAAGGATCATCAAATTTCTACTGAAAAATTTGATATTTCAATTTTTACTATTATTCTCTAAACTAAACTAAATATTTTTTCTTTTCTGAACTGAAACTACAATTTAAAAATTTCTGAACATTTTTTCATTCAAAATTTTGCTTTAAATTTCAAGCTTTTAACTTAGTAGACAGATAAAGTAATTACTTGACTTACTTATCTATCGATTTCTTGAAATTCAGAAGTCCAGTTACAATCCTAGATGCCTGCCTAAAAATTAAAATGGTTGTATCTGAGAAATAGAATTGATTATCGAAATTACGACAGACTTCATTATTTTTGACGGTCACATTATTATTTCATATTAAAACTATTAGCGTAACAATCTTTTAAAACGTTGACAAATTTTTTAAAATCTTTTTAAGCTCTATAATTAGTTTAGGAAATTCGTGGTGGCTCAGGGGATAGAGTGTTCACCTTCCAATGAGATGAATCGGGATGGATTCCCAGAGATGGCTGGTTGATACGAATTCCGCATCCGGCTCGCACCAACCAAAATATCCCCATATAAAAAATATCCCCAGTGGTTGACGGATCATGGGTTAGAGCCCTCTTGCTGTCAGGAGACCCGTGCTAGGTTTTGGTGATTTTTCTCTCCATTTAACGTAAATGCGGGCTAGTTGGATTGAATAGTCTTCAACAAAGACAAATTACTCCCAATACGCGATCCAGGATTTCCCCTGTCTTCGGGATTGGGTTCAAAGTTACAAGGCTACGGAGTTTAATATTAGTAGTCGTAAAAATTAGTCAGCTATTAAACGGTGATAGTAAAAAAGTAAAAAAATAGTTCATGACGCATAAAATGTCAAATATAAGTTTTGCTAAAATGTTTTTTTTTTGTATTTAAAAAAAAAAAAATCAGAAACATTTTTTTCCGATTCTGAAATACACTGTATCATTGAATGGAAATAATTATAAACATTTTTCATGGATTCTAATTTTCCAATTTGTATTATATTAGTTTTATTTCAAACTTCATTGAAAATAATTTTGTACAATTATTCTAAGAGCATATCCAAAGAAACTATAACTTGTAATTTTAACAAAAACAAATTGAAGACAGCAAAATATTAATTATAAATAAAGATTATTATAAATATTGAAAAATATTAATTATAAATAAATAAATAAGATTATAATCGTTATGAAAACAAAAACAAAATAATGCATAAGCAAAATACGTGAAAAATTTTTCGAAAATATTACTGCTTTTTTTTATGACACTATTCATAGTAAACACTTCGCGTGGGATAAGTTTTGGTAACAATTATAAATAATGATAAAATCATGATCGTTATGGTGAAATTTAGCGATAAGCAAAATACAAATAATTTCTGTGAAAAAAAAGATTTTAAATATTTTAAGAATGTATATTCTCATCATACAAATTTCGCTTTTACTGTTAAGTGTGTAAAAATACGGGACCACCGTGAATAACTTTTGATTTAATATTCGGATCTCATGTTCTAGCACTCAATCTTAACAGTTCGTGGTATTGACCCCAAATATTCTAGCTAACTAGTGCAGACGATATTCTAAGTTACGAAATCAGACACAAAAACGTACTTTCTCTGAATAAACATGTCTTATTTTTGGCTGATTGAGATTTCTGATATAGGACAAAGCCACAATCTGGGAAATATGAACCCAATAGTTTGGTAAAGAGAGTTTTCCAAAGTTTGACCCCTTGCTGTTAATTTTATTTTTTTTTGCGTATTTCTCCATTTCTCGAGAAACTTTTAAGAGAAATGAAACATTTTTGGACACAATTATAAAATTAGTTTATCCAAAGATAATTCGATGCAAAAGAAAACTTTTAACAAATATTTAATATTTCCTATTAATTTATTTAATAATAGTTGAAAAGTTTTTGTAAGGCGTAAAAATTTTTAAATCATTTTAAAGTATGTAATTTCAGATGGCAAAATAAAATATTTGAGCGAAATTGGACAAATAGTTCACGAGGAATTGAAATATAAAAATACAACTTATCTATACCTTAGTATTCAAAATTTTTCAACTATTTTTAAGTAAAAAAATAAAAAAATATATAAATATATACTAAAGGTTAGTTTTTGTATGGAATTATCTTTGGATAAATGATCTTTGTAATTATGAGCAAAATTTTTTAAACTCGCAATAGATATGACGAAATAAGCAAAAAGTAAAATCAACTTTAAAAGTTCTACACTTTGGACCACTCTCTTAACCAAACTATTAAGATTATATTCCCCGGATTGAAACACGCCCCTATATTTTGGGGATCAAATCCATCAAAAATAATGTATGCTCATTGAGAGAAAGTATGTTTTTACGTCTTATTTCCTAACTAAAAATATCTTCTGCATTAACTAATTAGCATATTTCAGGTCACCCCTTTGAATCATTAGAATAGAGTTCTAGAAAGTGAAACTCCGAACCTTAAAATCAAATGTCATTCAAGGTGGCCCGTTTCTTTCTTGATTTTTTTTTCCACACACTGTTCGTCTGTAAATAAAACTTTTTCAACAGCACTGTTCTTCGCACTAAGACCAGCTTATGCTTAGTTTTTGTTATTTTCATCTTTAAAAAATAAAGGAGAACAAGAAATTTTTTTCCAATTTTTCATACTTCCAATTCTTTCAATTCACTTCAAATTCTTTATATGAAAAATTATTTATTTTCTTAACAATATAATGGTTATTATGAAAAAAGTAACACAATAAAAAATGTTGCTACTTACCAAAGTCTGTCTCCCCTGCAGCTTTTATAATATATTCCACAGCTCGGACTTTTGTAACAAACTAGAGGTTTCCGATTTTCAAGGAAATATGTATTCAATTGCCATTCATCTGACTGGAAATAAATATTATTGTTTACAAGATATCTCTCCATAACTTAATATTTGATTTCATTTTTGAATTACCCTTAATATTTGATTTTTGAATCTAGTTAAAAATGGAGTGAAAAAATGTGCTGATTAGAGTAAATTAAATGTTCATTATCCAGACAAATCAGTTTTCAGCATTTAATTCATTTGCGTTACATGGAGATGAAAACCACGAAAATCACCTTCGGTTAGTCTGACGGCAAGGAAACTCTAACCCATGATCCGTCTATCACTAAGGATATTTTACGTCAGCATTGTGGTCGGTGCAAGCAGGATGCGGAATTCGTATCAACCAGCCATAGCCAAACTGGTTCAGAACCCGGTTCATCTCACTGGAAGGCGAAAGCTCTATCCCACCGGCTCCCTTATACAGCCCCTTATTATATATAGCCCCTTCATAGGTTTTTGCATCCTCCAAGATGAAATAGTTTCAAAATTTGTATAAATCAGAGGTTTCAGATGACGCTATGCTCGCTCCAATGAGCGAGCCGAAAGAAACTGCAAGAACAGTTTTAAGCTTTGCAGCGAACTGTGGGTGAGAGCCCTCTAGTTTCCTTTTAAATTTTGTTAAATCTTTTTAATTTATATCGTCGTTAAATCTTGTTAAATCTTTATAATTTATATCTTCATTAAATATATACAGTCAGAATTTTTTCAATTGATGCTAATAAATAATTCTCAATAGATGCTTAGTAGCATAAGTAAAGTCCAATAAGCAATAAATGGAAAGAATTAATTAAAATTGCTTTGTTTATGTTGTCAGATAAAATTGTTTTGAACCTAAAAGCAATCTCTTAAGTCTAAGTACATGAAGAAAAAACATTACTGAAATTTCGAGTTTACTTTACATTTCGAAATATATTTTTCGAAATAAATTTGCAAAGAAGACACTAAATTTTTTTTTCTTTACTGCCATTTACATTTTATCGAAAATATAGCATTTGATCGAATAGTTTCATATAGTTTTGATCGAAAGTTTATATAGTTTTAATCGAAAATATAGCATTTGTTGTTGAAATCACTGATTTAAGTTACTTTTACAGCCACACTTACAGAATTCACTCAAATTCAATCATAATCTTTTTGAATAATCTTTCCCAAATATTTTATAATCTTCAGAATGGTTTTATTTCTTAAAATTTTTCAATTAATAATTTTAAACTTTATTAACTTTCATGTTTAATATTTTTTTTTCAAATGAATAATTTAATAATTCCATTTAAGTTAGAAATTCTGATGAATGACCATTATAAGCACTGACTTTTTAATGTTTCGAAACGAAAAATGATTTAGGAAAAAAAAAAAATTCTGTCTAAAATTACTGATAGTAACAAGATAATAAGAAACGAAGTTCTTACATATTAACTGTAACGTTACCAAGAATTTTGGGTCACGTTATTTAACTCATAATAAAATGAATAAAAATTTTTACTTTTTACTTAAGAAATTAACGTCACAAAAATATATATTCACCCAATCATAACTTCTTTTAGCTTTCTCAGCCAGCATGGTTTGCAGCTTAGTTCCCAATCCATTAGGCGAGGCAAATTCATTCACAATCTATGAAGAAACATTTGCCGGTAAGCTTTTTGTTCTGAGCACAGCTCAAAATAAGTATTTATAAAAATGGACATAGCTCAAAATGAAAACGGACACAGATCGATATGCGTTTTTAGAAAATGAACACAGCTTGATATGCGTGCTTAAAAAAATGAATACAGCCAAAAATGCGCTTTTTCAACGTTCTACTCGTATTTAACAACTAAACGAGAAATTTTGTGATTACTTTTTCTTACTTATTTAAGCATAATCATATCATAGCAAGGTCTCGAACTTCGGGGTCGAGGTAGCTATGTATATTACAGTTGTAACTTTTCAAGCGATGTGTTTGTATTCAGAATTCTGAACGATAAAGTAATTCTTAAATATCCAACGTTATACACCACTATTATAACTACTATTATGAATACTATACTACTATTATGAGTTTATAAAATCCGTAGCAAAATTTTTTTTTAGAAAGGAAAAAAAAAATGCTGACTTTTAAAGGCTTTTAAAAAATAGTAATTTAATAAAACGTACGAAGTGATTTATATTGAGTACGAGTGATGGACGATGTCACATGTATTAGCATAGTCTTTAAAGCAAGAACCAAACTCATAAAAGAAGTTTGAAAAATTGAATAAAATTTGATGTTCACTTTTTTAAAAAGGTTTTGTTCATTTTTATAAACACGCATTTTGTGATATGTCCATTTTTGTAAACACGCATTTTTAGATGTGTTCTTTTTAATAAACATACATTTTGAGCTCTATCCATTTTCGTATGTACGCATTTTGGGCTATTTCTCGAATAGAAAGCTCAGTGTCGATGCATAAATGTGATACTCCTACTATTTTTATCCTATTATTTTGAATAATTATAGTATAAGTTAAAATACGCAAGAAATATGTTAAAATAAACATTATAGTACATGTAAAAATTTAGCATTAATGAATGTTTACAATAATGAAATAAAACAAAAAAAATTGTGTTTCATGAAATGTAATTTCACAAAATGTAATGTTTTTCATATCTTTTTAAAATATTTGTCTAAAGATTGAATTGCATAAAAAAGATGAAATGAAACAAACTTAATTTAAAAAAATTAATTGTTACGTATAATTCATGATTTAATAACTAATTTTCTGTTTGTCGAGCTAATCAGTGTGTTTTTAAATTTTAATTTCAGCTTTTATAACCTAAATATTCTGCCCAAAATGTGCCCCAGCTAAATGATCCAGCAAAAACAGTATCATAATAAGCATGAAAATAATGACTTTTATTAAGTTAATATATTGTTATTTTGTTTATAAGTTTTCTAAAACCCAGATTTTCAATGAAGTAAATGATTAAAAATTTTTTAATTTATAAACAAATATAAACTATATAAAAACATGTTGGCAAGTTTTTCTCTCTGTAGCTTACAACAGTTAGAGTAAAATTATAATTAAAGACTTTTGATTAATTTTAAAATTTCAAATAAATTTGAAAACTATTTTTTTAGTAAGTTATATACCATCCAAATGTTTCTAATCATATTTAAATGACACACACGTGCTTCGAAGTCATACACAAGAATTTTCATTTGCGACAGAAAATAGAATATGCTTAACATCTGTGACGAAATTTTGAGCCTTGGCACATATGATGATACTACATAAAACAGTTTTATATTTCAAAACAAGGATGCCGGAATAGCCTGGCTGTTTGGGCGTGAGACTCAAGTTCGAGAGGTCGTGAGTTTGATTCCTTCTGGCCGAAATACATAATGGTGACTGGTGCAAGCTAATTTTGTCGGGGTCACAAAGTCTTTCTAGTTCGCATTGGAAATCAAAACCTCTGGGGGTACTGGAATGGAGATTGATCGTGCTATGTTTCAAGTCAAAACTACGATCTGTGGACGAATGGATGGTGTGTGAATGTGATCTCCCTATTAAACGAGATGTGACGTATGTATGCTGTCTCCGGATCATCATCCCAGACCACTACCAATCGCCCATTGTGCAGTTCTAGTGCGACGTTAATAAAAGAATCGTAACGTGCCAAAACAAGTTCTGTGCTACAAACTACAGGATAGCGATGTTATAATTGTTGATCCGTATAAAAAGCTGACATTTACATCTTTATATTGTACTTAGTCAAAAAATTTATGTATTTCTTGAATATAGACTCTATAGACTGAAGGTACTTGTTTCTTTAATCTAATAAATGTTTTTCCCATTATCTTAAAATATTTAATCAGACCAAAATTTTAAATTTATGAAAACAAATTTAATTAAACATAAAAAATGATTATTAGTGGTTTCAAAACTTCAGATACTATAGCTATAAAATTTTATATGCTACCTTAGAGAAGAGAATAGTCTGAAATTTGTAACGGATGACTAGCTTAAATATTTTTTCATGTATCGATCAAAGATATTAAAATCAATAAATAATTCTCATTTTTATGTTTCCAGGAGTGTAAATAATGCAGAGAAGGGGAAACTTCTCAAATATTAATAAATTTATATTAAAATGCAATATTGTAAGTTTTTTTATTCGTATATTAGGTGTTTTAAACATTAAAATTTCCAAATATTGTCACAAAAGCATTTTGTTTTTAAAGAACTACATTTTTAGCATTTTGCACCTTTTGAATAATTAGTGTAGTGGTTAGAGATGATCAAGACATAATATTATCGTCATGAATAACTGTTACAAATTCACATCTGGGAATCATGGTGACACAGAGCATAGAGCGCACACCTCTCAATGAAAGGGACGCATGTTCGAATCCCAACGATGGCTACGCGATACGAACTCTGCTCCCACAGTGCTGACACAAAATATCCTCATTGGAAGATGGAACATGGATTGGAATTCCCTTGCCGATAGGCATACCATGGGAGATTTTCGTGGTTTTTCTCACCGTTTCATGCAAATGCGGATTAGTTTCGTTAAAAATTATTCCGTAAAGGCTATTTTGCCCCAATTATTGTTGCAGGAGTTTCCTTGTTCTTTGGGTTGTCCTTGGGTTGTTTTGGATGTCCTTGTCTTTTGGTTCAAAATTACAATGATACGTAGTTGATACATCTATCTCAGGGAAAGTCGTAATTTCAAAATTTGGTCGGTTGTACTGGTTATAAAATAGAATGAAACTCACGACAGTTATTAAAATAAAAAAATTCGTTAAAGACGTTATTTAATATTATGCTTTAAGAACAGTGTATTGTAAAAATTGTAAAAAGTTGTTAAATTATAAAGAAAAGGATAAACTTAAAAAAAAAGCTTGCATTTTTTGTTTTTAAATATTCCTCACTCGACAGGAATGGGCGAACTGAATATAAATATTTTGCCAATGTAGCTTGAAGTGGCGGTACAGGAAGTCGAGGAAGAGACATCTCATGAATCCAGAGATCTTTATTTCTTTCTAAGAAGGTGATGATAGAAGATGTGTAAGTGGATAATGAACTTTTACACGTCGGAGCATATCTCACATGTTTCTAAAAACAAATAGTTATGGATTAACTTTTCAAATGATAGACTATGCAAATGAAATGATAGTATAGATTTCTACAAAAGAATGTATACTATTAGTACATGATAAATGCAAAAGTTATTGAAAATATGAATAAACTTTGCAAATGCTAGTTCTGAAGGAAGTTATAGATTATGCAAGTGAGTGATAGACACTTCAAATGAAATATAGTATATATTTGCATAGTATATATTTGCATATATATATTTGCATATATATATTTGCAAATGACATATAGTATATATTTGAAATAGTATATATTTGCATACGGCGTTTGCAATTTATGCATTTCAATTGGAATTAACTATGAAAATTCAAAGATAATCAATATAAATTAGCTTTAAAAATGATAATTGCAAATTATAATAATTATTATAAACTTACTTTTCAAATCATAGTTTATTCAAATTAAATGATAAGTTCTTCAAATGAAGTGATAGATTTTGAGCTGCATAAATTTCTAAATGATAGATACAGAATTTTGGCACTAAAAATACTCTCCTGTTCCAAGAATTTTGAAATTCACTGTTACTTTTTACCATATAATCCGTTTTTGAAGTAAAATTTTGAGAAATAAAAAATATGAAATATCGTAATTTTTACGGTAATATTATCGTAAAATCATTGAATCACTGTAAAAAATAATTTTTCATGGTAAAATGGATTTAATTGTAAAATTAGTTTTACGATGATACACCCAAGGTGTCGATATTTTTTACCGTAATTTGATCAGAATTTTTTTATATTGTAGAACATTGAAATTTTATAACAAAAATAAGAGTGGTATTTTTATATTTCACAAATAATTAAAAAGTTATAACTAATACGCTAAAAAATATTTCCATAGCGTCTTTAGCGTTTAGTTAAACACATTATATTATTAGAGTATTTGTTACGTCAATTAAACGGTTGATTTCGTTAACTTTGAGCATCAAACTTACAAGAAAAAGAAAAAAAAATCTGTAGGTGAGGATAAAATTTTGCATAAAAATAAACTACAATGTTAACCATATTGACATGTGAAAAAACGTATATTTTGTAATTTAGAAAGCTGGTAATTCAAAACATACTTCAATATTTATCTGACTTTCTGACTTTAAATTCTGATTATTTTACTTAATCGTCATTGATGCACTGAATTTAAAATGAAGAGAAGAAAACAGAGAAGATGGCTAATTTTTGAGTTACATAAAAGTAACTATGATTATGATGTTATAAAAAGTAATATTGAACAGTAAATATGATTTATGAAATATCAACAACAATACATAAAAATGCGTTTAATTTTAATAACCCATGCGTTTAAAAAAATATTACCATAAATCTGGAAAACCTCATTTTTTTCAAAAGATGTGTTTTACTATGATTTTTCAAGCTCATAACATATTTCAGTTTGAAACAGATTGCTTGTAATTTTTTTCTATTATATTATGTGAGTAATAAAAAGTTTTTAACGGCACTATAAAATTTGATAACAAAAAAGCTGTACATACAGATAATAATAGCAAAATGTTTTCAGTTTAACTCACAGGGAAAATATGCAAATTGTTATGTAGAAATGAAGTCGATTTTTTATTAGGAAATAATATTTAAATTTTAATTTTTTTGTGAAATTTTGTAATTTTTAAACTTTATTTCTAACTTTAAGGTGACACAGGGCTATTATTATACAGGCTATTATTATACAGGGCTATTAACAAGGCCTGTATCATTTGTACTGTAGATTTTGATAAATCGAATACAAATAAATATTCCAAAATAGAGAAATTTCTTTTTATGCTTTGTCTATTTCGAAAATAATATTGGTAACAATTTCTGATATGTCTAATACTTAGAATATTAGTAATATTTTCAAAGTAAATATTTGTAATTCTTTTTAAAACAAACAATGCATTAAAATAAGTTTAATCAGATAAGTAAGTGTTATTTTGGGAACTTGTCAGATGCATATGGTTTTAATTTAATAAAATAATATAATCGTAGCTGACACCCTCTAACTCAGGAATTTTATTAAACATATTTTTAATATTTTTTTTTATTATTTTGCATTAATTTAAGTCAAAATAAGAGAAAAATAATATATTTAGCTTTTTAATAATTTATGTTTATAAAATACATCATGAAGCACCTGTGCCTTTTCTACGTTAAAGGTAAGATCTCCTAAACATGGCTATTTCTTAAACAATAGTTTTTTAAAGTTGCACCTTTTTGCAGTTATTTAGATCTAAGAGAAAAAGTTATTATAATTGAAATATAATTAATTTACAAAATCAATTATTGATAAAATTTTGAATATGAAAGAAAAAAGAAATCAAACTACTCTTTTTGGATTTCATATTTTAGTACAAATGTAATTCCTATTATCTAGCAAATATACATTCATAATAAAAAAATACCAAAATGTATTTTTACTTCTAATTAGAGCGTTTGAAAAAAACTATACAAAAGAAACATCGGTTTTTCATCTACGCTAAAAGGTCAATGCTTACTTGTTACACAGAGTTTCTTTGTTTTAAAATAAAGTTAGTACAAGATGGATTAAAATAACGGCATGCACTTGGAAGCTTTATTTATCAAAAACTATATTGCCTCATACAACATTATTTAGAGCTCCAAGCTACCGAATTACGGGTATGAGAATTTTACTGTAATGGTAACAACAATTTTATTTAAAGAATATAGGTTGAAGAAAATATTGATCCCCATGGAATTAAACGCAAAGTAAAATTTAATTTAATACCGCTACTTTAATTATTTCTAAAGGCTGAAAATGTTTCTGTTTGCCAAACTTAATTTGACTTAATTTATAATTATTTGTTATTTTTCAAAAAATGTCTTCAAAGATTTGAAAGTGATATTTCTGTAAACTACGTGATATTAATGTGTAATACGAAAATAGTATAAGAAATAAGCGAAAAATATTCATAATTATATTATAGCATTAATTTTAATGTAATTGTGCTTAAATTTAATGTAATTGTGCTTAATAAATGTAATTGTTAAATTAAGAGAATACTATTAAATTACTCTTAAATTAAGAGATTACTATTGTATAGGAAACATGCTATGGTCTAGGAAGCATGGAGATTTCCAAACAATGCAGTCGTCAATATGGCTGTCAGAATTATTCGTGCTTAGAGATTGGTGAAATTTTTTTTCTATATTTAAAAGCCATTTTGTTTCTTCTTTTCCCAGTGTCTAAAAGTTCTTATTTTGTCTTAGGATTGTAATTAATTAAAATTGATTAAAATTGATTGATTTAAAAGAAATTGTTAAAAGCTTAAATTTAAATTAATTATTAAAAGCTCAAATTTAAATTAATTGTTAAAAGCTCAAGCCGTAAGATATTTTGGTATATTTATATTGCTGTTAGTTGTTATTGTGATGTTTAACATGCGTGCAGCTACCTTAAGACGCTTAGTTGTGAGGTAGGGTAATTCTTTTTACTAACCGCCGTTTGTGCAAAGTATAAAAAGTCTAATACAACAAAATGAAATAACAAATTTACTGCACAATATTCCCGAATTTGTTTGAATATATTAATTATTCATGAAAACATTCTGGTAAAAATATTTTTTTTACTTGAGAATAACTACTCCTTTATATTTCTTTAAAGAAGCCAGTCAAATATTTTTTGTTGTTATAAATGCTTATCGAACGAGAGTCGAAGCATTATTTTGGTAACGAAAAATAGAATATAATATTAATAGATAATAATGATTTGATAATGTTATTTAAATAAATATTTCTGTTTTTAAACTTTTAAGTTACTTATTAAAATTAATATCGAATCAAGAGAGCATCATTTAATGAAGTCTTTTGATAAGAACTATCAAAACAACTTCAATATCTCGGAAGCATGTTAATAAACCATATTACTCATTTTCATCATCTTTTATTATCTAAATAACTATAGGTTGAGCCTGGTCTAGGAAAAAATGAGTTTTATGGCAGTCTTCTGTTGCCTACTCGTGAATGCGCCAATTACTTTTACGTGACAGAAGAATCTGTAAAAGCCAAAAATAAATCTGATAAACAAATTAAAAAAAAAAAAAATAAATAAATAAAAAAAATAAAAAAAGAGAGAGAGAGAGAGAGAAAAGATAGAGTATCACATGAAAACGTGGTGGCGTTAAACCATTTTCCCTATGATGCATTCTTATTGGTCAGAAAAAAAAACACATGCTATGATACAGCTTTAACATTAAAAACACCACTTTTTTTTTGGTTGTAATCGGCAGAAGATCAATGAAAATTTTAAGAAGTGTTTGTTAGTGACTCATTTTTTATTCCGATTTTAAAAGTATTTATCCGTAATGTTTCTTTTATTGCAGTATTCTTTGCTAATATTACTTTTTGATTTTGATTATTATAAAAAAAATTTAAGCCTTAATACTAAAATTAGAGTTTTCTTATGATCAATCTAATAGGTTATCATTATGGTATAAAAATATAAAAAATATTGTCTTTTAATACATATCTTCTTTTCCGAAGATGTTATTTAATTGCGCCATATTAATACGCATTTTATATATATATATATATAATATACAAGAACGCACTTTAAAATAAAACTCCTCTAGTTACGCTATCTCAATTTGCGCTTTTGATTCATATTTTGCAATCTGGCAATCTTGTTTCGAAAATATTTTAAATCATTCTTGAAAAATTTCCCGTTCATGTCAGTTCATTTAATTTTGCTACTCTCTTTATAGATTATGTTTTATGTTCTATTCTGTTTTTTCTTTATGTTTTACTTTCTGTTTTTACGTGTTATTTTTACTTATTGTGTTCTATTTTATTTGTTGTAATTTTTGTAAAAATTTTTTGAGTGCTCCTCACACTATTGTATTGATATATTTTGCTTTAGCTATATTAATACAATATTAGAAAGCACTCTTTTTTGAAGATATAATCGTGTGGGCTGATGAAAAGATTATATCTTTTTTTTTCTTCTGGATTTTTTTAAAAAGAATTCTGTCCTTTTTTTTAATTTTATATTATTTTCTTTTTTCCCCTTTTTTTCATTTGTCTGTAATTTTCCTTTGTTTTATCTTCTTTTTGAACTTATTTAATGAGTTCTATTTACTTGCAGCTTATGCAAGTAAATAGAACTTATGACTTATTGTTTTTCTTAATTATCTTCGTGTTTTTTTGTATTTATTTATTATGCTATATCTATTTATCTATCTATCTATATATATATCTATATATATATATATATATATATATATATATATATATATATATATATATATATATATATATATATATATATATATATATATATATATATATATATATATATATATATATATATATATATATATATATATATATATATATATCTATATCTATATATATATATATATATATATATATATATATATATATATATATATATATATATATATATATATATATATATTTATATTTAAATACTACTTTTAATGAAATTAGTAGAATTAAAAGAATATGTAGTAATATTTATTTATCCAAAAAACAAATCAATAAACTCTTTCAAAATTTGATAAAAAACAATAGATACCCAACTAAAGTAATAAAATTCTATATAATATCATTGAGTTAATCGCATATTTTGTAAATATATTTACTAAAAATTTTCTTTGTTAATTTATACAATTTTCCCATGTGCAAATACATTTCAGGTAAATCCGTGGCCAAAAAATTTTTTACTAAAAACTTCTTAGTTAATTTGTATAATTTTTCTTTGTGCAAATCCATTTCGGGCAAATCCTTGGTCAAAATTATTTACTAAAAAATTCCTTTGTTCTTTTATAATATTTTTCCATGTGCAAATCCATTTCGGGCAAATCCGTGGCTAAAATTATTTACTAAAAAATTTCTTTATTAATTTATACAATTTTTCCATGTGCAAATCCATTTCGGGCAAATCCATGGCTATAATTATTTACTAAAATAAGTTGTTTTTATTTTTTTATTTTTTCTTCGTTAATTTATAAAATTTTTCCATATGCAAATCCATTTCGGCAAATCCGTGGGTAAAATTATTTACTAAAAAGATTTCTTTGTCAATTTATATAATTTTTCATGTGCAAATCCATTTCGGGCAAATCCGTGGCTAAAATTATGTGCAAAACTGGCAATTCATGTTTCTTTCTCTTTTCTATTTAATATTTTTTTCTTAAATAAATATTTATTTTCTAAAATTATTTATAGTCAACTTTTTTAAATTATACAGTATAATATTACCTTGCGCACATCCGTTTTCTGGCCCATCCTTGGTAACTAACAAATCAAACGCACTTCAGTAATGCAGCAAGAACGCACTTTAAACTCCTCTAGTTACGCTCAATTTGCGCTTTTGTTTTCATAGTTTTCATATTTTGCAATCTGGCAATCTTGTTACGTAAACATTTTAAATCATTTTTGAAAAATTTCCCGTTCATGTAAGTTCATTATATTTCCCTGCTGGCTTTATAGATTTTGTTTTATTCTGCTCTTCCTTTATATTTTATTTTCTGATTTTACGTGTTATATTTACTTATTGTGTTTTATTTTATTGGTCATAATTTTTGTAAAAAATTTTTTGAGTGCTCCTCACACTATTGTATTGATATATTTTGCTTTGGCTATATTGATACAATATTAGAAAGCACTCTTTTTCGGATATAATCGTGTGGGCTGATGAAAAGATTATATCTTTTATTTTCCGGTTTTTTAAAAAAACTTTATCCTTTTCTTTTTTTTTAAAATTAATTCTTTTTCTTTCCCCAGTTGTTTGTTATTATTATTATTCCCCCCTTTTTTTTTTCTTTTCTTTGTCTGTAATTTACCTTTGTTTTATCTTCATTTTGAACTTATCTTATGAGTTCTATTTACTTGCAGCTTATGCGCAATAAATGATACTTATTGTTTTTCTTAATTTTTTTCTGTTTTTTTTGTGTTTATTTATTTTTCTGTATATATATATATATATATATATATAATTAAAAGCTTTGCGTAATATATAATTATTAAAAGCTTTGCGTAAAACCTTGCCTAGTCAACATGTGAAGTTCTAATGAATACAAAATTGTAAAACCCAAATTAGAGTCAACTTCTCGTACTACTGAAAAATAATCTCTTTTCCTAAAAATAAATCCCGAGTTTTTTTTAAAATAAAAAATAAAAATAAATCCGAATTTTATAAAGCAAGTTGTGAATGAAATTGCGATGCTAACCGAGCAAAATGATTAAGTTTCATTTTTTGCTTATAGAAACAAGAAAAACGGAAACTTAATCTTGGAAACCAAATCTGTGTCGATACAAAAAAAAAGTTTCTGGGATATTTTAATTTAATAATATTTGGTTTTGATGTAAAATCAGTTTATGGTTAAAAAAATAATGATTATGTAGAAACCATGAGGTTATTGACTAATAAATGAAGTTATATATAAAAAAAGAGAGTTCATTTCATTTCTTTAAAAATGATCATGTTATCTATTTAAATTGAAGATCATTTAATTTATTTTAGATTACTTTTGCAATTCAGAACAGCGAATTTCATAATAAATAATTCTGGTAGTTGTTCTTACTCTAGTTCTTTTTACATATTTGAATTGAGGGAAAAGAGGTGGTGCCATCTATTAGCAACTTTTGAAATAGGACACTTGACTTTTAAATGAAGATCTATATATATTAGACTCAGTAATGAAAACAAGTGAAAAATCTCTTACTTTCTACATATTTCACTCGAGGGTGTTCTTTTTAAAATTAAGTAAGTAAATAAATCTAAATTTTGACAATTACGAATAAAAAATAAGTTAGTAATTAAGGTTAAAAAACAATATTTTTGATAACTTCATTTTTAATCATACATAAGATATACTATAACTACTCAATAAAAACTAAATTATAAAAAGACATAAACTTTGGTTGTTTCCCTTTTGGAAAAATGTCAAGCTTTGTTTTATCTATTAAATATTATAATATTAATCAATTAAAATTTAAGGCTGAATTTAAATCCGAATAAAATGACGCTGCATCGAATTATACGTACGTGATTTCTTTCTCTCTCTTTTTTAACGTTTTATTTAAGTTAATTTATGGATTGTATGATGAATAAAAACTTTTGTATTTACCATATTCTTTATTTTCCCCTCATTCATTAAATTCGCTTTCTCTAACTTTCAAGGAGAGTTAATATTATTCTTGAATTATATTCATATCATTCATTTTTTGCTTCATTTTGAATTATTCGTTTATATTATTTTTTTAAATTAATTTTTCAGTTATATTCATATTCAATTTCTGTCTGAGGAAAACCTTATAAATTACTTCGTTTTTAACGTTTTTTTCTAAGTACATTATGATTTGCATGATGGATTGCATATGAATAAGAACGTATGTACGACTTATTAAAATTTTTATTTTAAGATTTATTGACCCAAAAGTTTAGACACATTTTGAGTATTCCTAACTCTCTTATTCAGTTTTTAGTAAATTTTAATTAAATTCAGGAATAACTTTTACCTACTTTCGTTCATAGGAAATTCATTGTTGCGCGATCCAAAACAATCGACTACAATTTTCCACGAGGAGTTAGGTATTCGCGCGATGTCTGATAGAAATGAGAACAATCCTTTTTTTAAAATTATTTTTATTTTTGTGATACGAGCCACGATGACGTCTTTTTCTTTGCAAGAATTACTTACTGACGAGTACAGCACGTTGTAGGCGATTGCAGCGAGTACAGCACGTTTACAGCAGCGAGTACAGCACGTTTTGACAAAATGGTAGATGGTAAATTTTTTAGGATAGTTTGTAAAAGAATACAAAAGAATAAAGACAAAATTTTTATCAAACTTCATTTTTTTAAAAAATTTTATTCAGAAAGTTAATGAAAGAGTTTTATTACATAACCAATGTCGACAAAAGACTTTATTAGATAATTAATATCATAAAATTAATTATAAATATTGAAAAAGCAAACATTTTTCATCCAAACTCTTTACAAAAATATAACTTATTATTATAAAAGATTTTCATACTTTAAGCTCATCTTCTCAGGAGCCTTAGACATTGAATCATATTTTATTATATAATTTTATTGTTATAATAATATAATAATGACAATAAGTAGAAGAAATGAAATTCTTATAACAGCACCAATAATATTGTTTTTCGTTCATCCTGTTAAATTGACTTTTGAATAATTTATATTTATATTGAATTTCTTATTTTTGCTATAAAATAAATGTTATTAAAATATTAAGCTTGAATTGGAGTTTCTTTTGATTAAGTTAATCAACAATTTTATTCAGAGACAATAAACTCTGACTATGATGTACGAAATGAGAATTATCTGTTTTAACTTAGCTTAAAATATTTAAATAGATATTTCTAAAGAGAGAGAAAAGGTATTATTTTCGAGATTATAAATTTATTTACCCTTTTTTGTTAACTTAAACTATTCGTACAACGCTTTCTTTATTGAATATTAAGAATTGAGTTTTTAAATGCTTAAAAACTAATTTTTTTCGGATTTTATTTCCTGAAATAGATGTTATTTTAAGCATTAGGGCAAAGCAGTGAGTTAGTAAATAAATTTTTGGTACTAACATATTTTTTAAATTTAAAAAAAAAAAATTAAAAATAAATAAATAAATGAATAAAAAAAAAAAAAAACAGATGACCTGATACTACATTTAATTTACGTTCACGATGAATAAATATTAGAAAGGTTAGTTTTCATTAGTATCCAAAAAGGAAAATAAAAAAAAAAGTAAATTGGGCTAATTTTTACTACGGTATTTTTATCAACCTACTTTTGTGTTTATAACGATGAACTTCATCAATATAAATTTCGACCTTTTTCTGACTAGTACTTAAATACTTTTGTTTCCTGAAAATATAATTTTCTATCGTTTCTTGACCTCTACAAGCATAATTTATTTTTATATTAACACTTAAGCGGATTTATTTCCTATCAAAATTCTTATACCTCTCCTTATAACTAAAACACTGAAATTTTAATTACAACTTTTTGCTATGCAAGTTGTAATTATTTTCTGACCGCTTTTGAGTGAATTCATCAATAAAACTTTCCATCGTTAATAAAACTTTCGTCCATTACTAAGCAGATTAAATACTAGCGCTGAAAATACAACTTGTAAAAGTTTTTTGACCACTACATGCATAATTGATCGTCAACTGAAACTACGAATATCCTTTGAGGTTAGAAGCAAGTTAGTGGATGAAGTTGCAATGGTAACTGAGCACAAATATTAGACTTAAATTACAGAATCAGACATTAAATCTATTGAACTATTGAACGAAATCTGTTTAAAAGCAATAAAAATTTTTGAGCATCGCAATTTAATCGAAAAGGTCTAATTTCGATCGAACAAACGTCAATTAGCTGAGTCGGAGAATGGCAACGAGTAGAAGGTGAATGCATGCCCAAAGCAATGAATATTGTTGAAAAATTTATAAACATTTTTAGCATGTTATTATAATTTTTTTTATATTACCTTAATTATGTTATTTTGCTTTAAACTTTGTTTTTCGAATTTCAGTATTTATGAAATAATGTGCTTAAAATGTCATTCAATTTTGTTGAATTGAATTTCTCGTCGGTTTGCAATTTCAAATAATTAATAAAGTTATTTCTACAAATAAGTTTTAAGGAAAGAATCGACCTAATGATTTTTTTTTATTATAAGCTTTGAATTATTTGGTAAAATGAATAAAAAATTAATTACTGAAATGTCTTGAAGCAAGAGCACTTCTTATTTAATTTTCCATTATTTAAATTAATTAAAAAAGTATTTTTTTCGTAATGAATGTGATTGCGATTTTCTTCGATTAAATATTCAAACAAAAAAGAATTCAATTTCTCAAAAAAGTATTTTTTTTTAAAAATTATTTTAATCTTTTTCGAATGTATTTACTTTTTATTATTAAAAGAAAAAAAATCTATTTGAACCTTTCTACTCAGGTTTTATTTATTTTACTTCATATAATTCATTTTAATATTTTTTTACGCCTAAAATTCTCTGGTTAATTTAAATTCATGGCAAGCAAAAAAACAAATAGTAAATTATTCTTTGTAGTTTTTAGAAAAAAAAATACTTTGGCTCGAAAATTAAAAAATTCCTAGAAACATGAAAAAATTATGTATAAAACCTTTTTTTTTTTAAAAAAAAAAAACGTTCATCTCCTTTTTAGAGTAAAAAATAATTTATGCATTTATGAGAATAAAGTTAATGTTTAGAAAAAGATATATTAAATTTGTAGAACATAAAAATGTTAAATTCCAAGGAAAAAAGTTGCATTATACCTGGAATATTTAAAAAAAAAAGAACTAAAATTTTTACTGTAAAGAAAATATATGCTCCAATATTTAATAAAGTATAGGGTAGTTAATTAATACTAAGTAAAAAAAATTTAGGATAATAAAGGAGAATATTTTGCTTCATTCGAAATTTTGTTTTAAATTTTTTTTCTCGTAACTGAAATATTTTCAATATTTATATAATATAAATACTTAAAATTTTTTAATGTGCTGGATTAAAATATTTAAAAAAAAGATTATTTAAATTAGCAACTCCGATTTGAGGAATGAAGAATTTGAAGGAAAATCTTTCAAAGAAGGGTATGATCCTTTTTTATTAATGAAATTGACCAAAGAAGTGAAGGTTCTTATTTTCGATTTTTTTTTTCTAAAACAGAGTTGAAATTTACATTTATTTTGTAGAAATAAAGCTTCAGAGCTGACTAACACATATTATTGTTGTATTTTTTCTGGAAGAAAAACGCTCTTTGTTATCCTGTTATATGGGTGCTTACAATTAGGAAAAATTTAAGATTTGGTTGATTATCTCTACAAGTTATAGACAGAAATTAAAGAATTTTATGTTTGAACTTTTTTACAGATGTACTAATTGCGTAGACTCTTACGATATAATACTAGCAGTATAACACTATTACGTACTAAGTGTCACTGAATTTTCCAATTGCTATTTTGATTGTATAACATGAAATTCCATCGTAAGTCAATAAAAGGGAGGGGGGGGGGTCACGTATTCTTTGATTTAGTACTGAAACCACTTTACAGCTACACTAATGGTCGCTTTTCATCTTTACAGCTACACTGCTTTGCTAATGGAAGCTTTAAAGTTACACTAATGAGCTAGTGGCGACGGTTTAAGATTTATCCTTAATGAGGACTTGAGGACAGTACTTTGAATATAACATATGTACAAAACATAGATATACATAGTTGATGGTAGAATAAACATGCTACTTCACTTGTGATATTAAACAATATTGCAAACGAATTTCAATTGAACAATAATTTTGTAATTATTAAATATCATCGTGAAATGAATGATATTTGATGATTGATGGTGAACTTTATATTAGTATTGTTTGTAAATATACAACATTTTTTGTTTTCCTATCTGGTGCAAGAAAAAATAAATTTGATGGTTTTCCAACTCGTGAACACGCAACGTTCAGCTGTCCATGTGAGATGCATGGATTTATCAAATTTAATCCACATACTTGCAATGATTGTTCCTGTGTTTTGTTAATGGTTATTGCAAAGGCTAGTCGTACAGGAAACTGTAGACGCTTGAATTTAAATAGAGTATCCGTTGGTATCATAGGAATGTGTGGTAGTAGTTCATATTCTCCTTGGTGTTTTCCATTTAAAATGGTTGCTTTAATTATGTTATTCATTAATTTAATTTACTGATAGCCTAGTCCTATTGCATAATCGTGGTGGATTTATATTTCGCAGATGGGGAACCAATTTTCAAAGATAAAATATGCATTCTTGATAGATCCAATGAATTTAAAAATTTTATTGGATAATTAACTGATTCATCTTGATTGACCACAGTATCTATGGATTTATAAGTTTTTTCTTCATCAGGTATTTCATTTTGAATTTTGCAGTTTATTAAATTCACATCAATGTTTTTGGCTGCCAATATAGCACGTTCACTAACCCATTGATTATTTTTATAATTCTGAGATAAATTTAGAAAATCTTTAGCAAACAATTTATTAGTGGATTTTACAATGTGACAAAAGTTTTCTGGTAATGTAATACAGTGTGTGGATTCGTCCATTTCCATTTTACCATTCCCAATATCTAACAATTGTTTTGCAAATCGTTCAGAAGATTCCTCTTGTTGTAATTGAACACGCATATTGGTCTTTAAAGATATTTTCTCCACATACTGCCATAACACTGATGATTTGAGACATGCATTCAATTCATCTGCAGGTGTTGAACGTGGTATAACTGGTAGAGTTTGTCAAAAATCACCATCTAGCAAAATGAGTGCACCACCAAAGAACAGCTCATTTACTCTCGAATCTTTTAATGTGCGATTGAGTGCTTCCAATGATTTCTTGTGTGCCATGTTGCATTCATCCCATATTATAAGCTGACATGATCTTAGTACTTTTCCCATCCCAGAATATTTGCTAATATTACATGTTGAAGTTTCAATTACCTGCATATTTAATGGCAATTTCAATGCTGAATGTGCTGTTCGACCACCGCTCAAAAGAGTTGCTGCATCACCAGGTGATGCAATAGCAAGTGCAATATTATTTTGTGATCTTATAGTTGCCAGAATAATTGAAATAAGAAAGGTTTTGCCAGTACCTCCAGATGCATCTAAGAAATATAGACCACAACTCTTGTTAGATATTGCATTTATAATTGTGTCACATGCTGTTCGTTGTTCTAATACCTATTTCGGCAGATTAATTCGAACAAATGTTTGTAATTCATTAACATCGAAGCGCGTTTCTCGTTGTAACGATCGAAAATATCATTACCAGATCTATTTGGAGCAATCATTCCCAATTCTGTCAGTGATTTGTTGGCTATTGTCAAACGTACATTCTCAGTTGAAATTAATGCTTCATTGTATATATTTGATGTAAATTGAATGTTGGGATTATCATTTATTCAACGCATGCCATGTACAATGTCTTCACTCATATAGTCTTTATATTTTTTTTCAAAGATCCCTTGGATTAGCCGGAAAACATGTAGTTTGTATGATGGAAAATAGTGTACGTATCTGCTGCGGGAGAGCTGTATTAGAAGAATCAGCGCGTGAAATATCCCAATGAGCATCGTTTTCTAAGAGATTTTATTTCTGGCAAGCCTCACGAAATGTAGCACACACATGGCCATTGACTGTTTTTAATTCTTGGAAAGATGTTGGTCCACAAACATTGATTAATAATAATCTTTGGTAAAAGCATTCTGAGTGATTTGGATGTACAGGCGACCCAATGCATCTGTGGAATATAAATTTAGGTGTCCTTGCACTGCTCTACCTTGCTTACGACGCTGAAATTTTCTTGTTGATGTATTCCATGTAAAATAAGTTGGTACTTCAGAGTACAGTAGTGTCCTTCCGAAGCTATCATTTCTACATAATGTAAAAAATTTAGATTATGTTGCTGGTGGTGGTTACATTGCTCTTGCACGTACATTTTCTGATGTAAAATACACACGCTGTCCATTTTCAAGATGTACTGCTAAATGAACAACCGTTGGATATCGCTCATGAATGGAAAATGATAAAATACGCCATACAGCCTCATTGCTACTTATGTAGCGTCCTAGTTGATATTGGGTGACTTCATCGTTAGAAGCAGTTGTATTTTCCACTGCATACACTACCATATCGCTTCCTTGGTTCACATATTTGCAAATATATTTTATAGCTTTCACTGAATTGCAGTACTCAAAATGTATGTGTGCGTTATACGTTTTTAGTAGTCATGAAGAATATGGTACTACCCAACGATTATCAACATCAATAGTATTGTTTAATACTTTTAGTTTAATGGATTTTCCACCATCTTCGGTAGATCGTCGTTGATAAAGTGGATATCCATCATTGCCTGCAATAGTTTCAGCAAGTAAGTCTCTAGGATATCGCTTTGTGTACCTTCCATCTGACATGTATGGTGAATTATTATTTAGTGAGCCACATGGACCATGAATCATACTTTTTGAGACAATATCGTGCAAGCCTTTATCAATTTCAATGTCTGGTATTTCTGCATAGATGATTTCATCAATTCTGTTTGGTGTTATCTTTTCCATCATCCATATTAAAATATGCGCGTGTGGTAAATCTCTTTTTGGCCATTCAATGGAATACATCCAACAGCGCGTCTCTCTAAATACATGGTGTTTGACAATAAAATCTATTAAAGATTTTAATTTTTGTTTAAATACACGTGCAGAAATATCATGACGATCTGATGGTGATTGCCAAGTTAATAAAAGCTCCTTTATTTGCTCCTCATTGCATCTTGTGCATATTCATGCATGTGTCTTGGGCTGTCTGTATATGTGTATGGTAAAATGACCATTTTTCCAAATTCACTGAGATTGCCATCATTTACAACTGCATCACGTAAATGGATGTACTCTTCAGAACGCAATGTGACTTGATTTAGTCACATTGCGTGATTATGCACGTGTATGTAGAGGAGTCTTTCACTTTCTATTTTTCCATACATGTCAACAATGTATTAATGAAATAATTGTCTACATTTCAATATATGATTATCAGCATTCTCACGAATCATTGTTCGATATGCATGATAATGTATAGCACTGACCTTTTTGTTAATGTCCACATTAGTTGCAGGATTTCTCATATTAATATTAAAATGATATCCATCCTCTCCTTGCAAAAATAGAATAGGATATTGTAAGGCATCATATGAACGATGCGTTTCTGATACTTTCTGAACGTCACCATTTCTACGATGAAGAATTGTGTCGCGAGAATTGAATTCTTCACCAACTATGACAATTGCCACTTCATCGATCGTTGGTGCGTTGAATTGTCTTCGATTTTTACCAATAGGTGTTTTATCTGCCTTTACTATTACTTTGTAATGATCAGATGGCATTTGCTCAATGGCGGTTTTAAATAATTTAATTAATTTATGATGTTGTACACACAAATTTCGTAATTCAGCAACAATCTCTCGCTTAGTACTCATATTCAGTTGACACCGTCTGTTGATTTGTTCGTCAGTATTTCCCATAAAATATATTTGAATATCTTTGTGATCAGCATTTGGCAAGGGTACTAGTGATCCAGCGGGGTGATAAATTTTCCCTTGTACTTTAAATGTTGGCATATAATTTGCGCTATCGATATTCGTTGCTCCGAACGATGTCATTTGGAAGCATAAATTGTACTTGCGTATATTTTTCAAACATTTTTTTGATTGACTTGTTTTACCTTATACTAAAGTTAATAATGGTTCAGGCGGTGAACGCAAGTCTTTTAACTTTACTTTTCCACCTGCATAACACATACCTGGTGTTTCATTTTTAAATCTTAGAGCACCACAAAACGTACACTTTTTTATCCATTTTTCCAATAATTACACTTGGATGAAGACTGTAATTGTAAAGGGGATTGTAATTGAAACCACATAAATTCAAATCAGTATGTATCGTTCGTCTTGTCTGTGTCCTGCTAATTCGATTCCTTTGCTGCCTTGCTTGCCTCTGTTTACTCGTTTCTAATGATCGAGCAAAAGCAATGTGAACTTGATTTCTTTCTTGCCTTGCTTGCCTATGTTCACTCGTTTCTAACGATCGAGCAAAAGCAATGTGAACTCGATCTCTTTCTTGCTTTGCTTGCCTATGTTCACTCGTTTATAATGATAAAGCAAAAGCAATGTGAACTCGATCTCTTTCTTGCCTAGCTTGTCTCTGCTCAATTGTTTCTGAAGCTCGAGCAAGAGCAGTGTGATCTCGATCTCTTTCTTGCCTAGTTTTTCTCTGCTCACTTGTTTCTGGAGCTCGTTCTTCTCTTCTCCTTTTTGCTTGATTTGTAGATCGATAAATGGCACTTCGCTTTGGTGGCGTAATTGAGGGGTTAAATAAAACTCTATAAAATATTAATAATTTTCACGTATTAATAATTTATTCTAGTATTAATAATTTATTCTAGTATTAATAATTTATTCTAGTATTAATAATTGCAAAAGTTTTTTGACACCTTAAAAAACAACCTACAAACGTATTACATCCTATAAAAAATAATAGAGGTTGCCATCTTCAGTCATTGTAAAGTGGGAATAATACAAAATATGATATCACGCTAATAATACAAATTATAACAATAATACAAACAATCTCAGATGCAGGAATCTAGCAAATATTACATTACGTCATACTGCTAAGCTGAATTTCAAACATCATTACTAATTAAATGTTATTTTGATATTTTTTGAATGAAATTTGCTTTTGCTTTGATATTTATTAACAGATATTTATTAAGCAGTTTTCACAATCGCGACGCTCGAGTACGCCCTCTAGCGGGAGCCTGAAAATATCGGATATTAAATTATTATTATTTCATTTAGTTCCATCAGAATCATTGGCTGAATCAGACATCATTTTCTTAGCTGCAGATAAGAAGCAAAATTTACCTAAGAAAAAGGCCGAAGAACTTGTAAAAACTCACCAGAATATTGGTAAATTTTTCAGAAACAGAACACGCCAAACATTTGAAGAAAAATTCCTAAATAATTTTTAACTCCTATTATCAACAAACTTGCAACTGATGACTTCTGATTTCGGATTCGCATACTGTTACAGATGTGTGTATTACGGTAAAATACACTTCTTCCGTCTTCAATTCATTACAAATTAAAGTGAAGTCAGCATTGCTTTCTTCATTCCGATGAATAAATGTGAATTCAGAACGTACAGAACTGCAATAGTTATAGAATATTCTTCTTCTTTATAGGATAGTATATATTTCTGTATCTATATAATTCGGAAAACAACAATAAAGAATAATCCGAATTACTTGAAAAAGTATCTTTTGTGCTGATTATAAATAATTTTTTGTCGTTTTCTTGGTAAGTGTTTTTTAGTTTTGAAAGAATTTCAACTAGAATTCAGCTATTCTGTTTTTAAGCTACATATTAATATTCATATCGAGATCTTACAATTATAAAATTTTGCTGCGTGGTATGTTATCTAAAAGTAATGAAGGATAAACTATATTATTTGAGAATAAAGTCTTCAAACAAAGACCATATCATTTTGGAATTCTCCGGATTTATAAATCAGGTAAGTGTTATGATTTTTATAATAAAAAATTTACTTGTAAATAATTTTTTTTTTATTTGATGATAGTTCTCTACAGAATGTTTATTTTTATGTCTGATTAAGAACTAAAAGAATAAAAAAAGAAACAATATGGAAGTTTTTATTTTAATATGAGGAATTTTTAAAATCGTTTTTTTTTTTATCCTAAGTATTCTTAATTTTACGTTTTTTAGTTTATAATTTTTTGAGAAAAATTGTTGTCAAAATAAATTTTTTGAAAAATTAAATGGTGTAACATTATGTGTTTATGTATACTTCTTGCATATTCTAATGTTTGAAGTAATATGATTCAGAAAAGTATGGAATAAAAATTCGGTACTTACGTATTAACGCCACCGCAACTACAGATTTGGTGGTTTTTAAGTGCCGCCAATTTACACCTAAAATGTTTGCGACAAATCATAAAATAAAACACTTTATTTAAAATCAAAACACTTTAAAAATTCAAAACACTTTATTTAAAAACCAAGGTAGTTAATCGAAATTTCGGTGGCAAATGGGCCGATATAGAGTTTAACATTGATTCAAAACAATCTCCATTTTCTTTCGTCGCCATATGAACTCTAATAAATAAGATTCCAAATGAAATTACATTTCCAAAACGTACGTTTACCATAATAAAGTTGCATGTCATGAGAATTGGTACATTTTCGTTTTTTTTTGGTAAAATATTTCGTTCCTGAAAAAATAAAATTGCATCTTGTTTTGTTTTAGGCAAATCCCAAAGACGAATTTTCGTAGCACTAAAAAATGGCGTCTAAAACGAATTGTTTTTTGTTTTGTTTTGTTTCGTAAGTTTCTTTATTTTACGTTTTCTAGTTTCTAAATAATGATTTTTATTGAAACTTAAAATCTTTTGAAATTGTTGTTAAAAAACTTTTTTTTACAAAATTGAATTTTATAAAATTATGAAGCTTATGTACACTTTTTGTTCATTTTAATTTTTGAAGTAATATGATTCTTAAAACTATGGAAAGTTTAAATGGGCTAAACATGTTATATCATTAAATGTAATAAAACTATTTCTCGGGCTGTAGCTTTTAACTCTTATAAGAATATATATATATATATATATTTTCTGTTTTTGTACAAATATTTTTCCGATGTGTTTTGGATGTTCCTACTCTAAAAAAAAAAGAGATACCATTTTGTTTTCGCTTACATAAGAAAGTATATAAAACATTTTTCTTTTTTAAATTTAATAAGCCACAATAAAGAAGGAGCGTTGCAATGCTACATGCTACATTAAAGACGTCTCTAGAGTAACTGAATGACTGTTCATATAGAAATCGAAGGTATTCGTCTCATACAACAACGCCCTCTATAGTTCGTTGCGATCGCGAATACTAAATCCGTGATACGACCAATAATTAAGAAATCTATTCTCGTTGATTTTACTTGCTTGTGCTCCCTGACATAAAGAAACTTGCGCGAATTACAATTAAATATTAAAGTATATGTAATTTACTTTAATTTACTTTTCTAAATGAATAGAGCTATAAAATAGAAATATCACTGTTGTTATCTTCAAGATATTTCAAAACTGAATCGTTTATAGCAAAATTTAAAACAATGGCTAACTTTTAACCAATCAGAAAATTTCATTTCGATTTTTGCTCATCCCGCTGGAACGACTTTTCGCATAATGTTCTAATGTCGACAGTGACCTTTCTCGTGCTTTGAACTATCTGTATGCCAAGTTTCATCGCATTTGGTCGGTTGGTTTAGGAGTCTATAAAGGTCAGACAGACACACATTCATTTTATATATAGATGATAATTATTATTATTTTATAATAATAATAATTATTATTTTATTAAAATAATAATAATAATAATAATAATAATTATTATTATTATTTTTATAATCATTATTATTATTATTAAAGTTATTATTGTTATTATTATTATTATTATTAAGGTTATTATAATTATTATTAATGTTATTACTATTATTATTATTTTCTTTAATTATTATTTTATTATTATTTTTATTATATATATATATATATATATATATATATATATATATATATAATATATATATATATATATATATATATATATATATATATATATATATATATATATATATATATATATATATATATATATATATATATATATATATATATATATATATATATGTGGTGACAATTCCTGTACACAAAGCGGCAAGGTGATCTCAGTTCTCTGATCCGTCAGCTAGAAGTCGCCTTTAGCCAGAAGTCCCGCCAGACTATGTAAGCTGCAAGCTGATCCCCGTGTGCACCACGAGGAAGGAATGGGGATTTCCCTGAGACCACAGAGAGAGAGAGAGAGCGCGGTTTGGAACTAACCAAAAAGACGTAGATGGACTCCAAAGAGGAGTTGTGATTATACAGAACGATCATAACGACGAACTCTTCCTCATTTATATTTTTGTGTTGTTTATGTGTTTATCGTCCGTTTTTATGTAGATTTAGTTTTCAATATATGTTTTGTCGTATAACAGTGCCTCTTTTTATTTTCAAAGACGACCACTCATGCCGTCCCCACAAAATCAGAAGTGGGATACTGAATAAATTGATCGTGAATAAATTGATGGTGAAGAAATTAAATTGTGAAAAAACTGATAGTGAAAAATTGATTAGTGAAAAATTGGATACTGAATAATTTCATTCTTGTGAAAATAAGTAACGGAATAACGTTGTGATGAAACTTTCATTTATTTTTTAATATCATCTCTGCAACTACAATTGGGGTACGTAGACTTTTACTCATTAATCAAAAATGATTCTTAACGATCTTAAGCAAATAATCAAAGCATTGAAGAATTTTAAGAAAGACAAAATAAGACTTCTACATAAGTTTATTTTCGATGTAGAAGGCGATCGTTTAAACAGAAAACGATTAAGAAATTTTAATGGTTTCGATTTTACTTTAGATAGCGAAGAATTTAAAAATAAATAAAAAAATATTGAAAAAGAATTTACTCTTAATCAACTAATAACTGTTTCCAATATTCTAAATGTTTCTTATGAAGGCAATAAAACAGAAATAACTAAATACATGTTGACCTTGTTAATGGATTTGAATCAATTGGCAGAGCTCGTTAACGACGCCAACGCGTCTAGCTCTGAGTCAGACGAAGAAAGCGAAACTGAAACTTTGAATAAAAAGAAGGAACATAATTTTTCAATGCTGTGCAATGATGAAAATAAAAACATTGATTCTTGTTTAAAAGATAAAAATAATTCCTGTAGAAATTTTGAATTTCAAAATGTTGCTATTAATTATTCTGATATCGAAAGTTCTATTTCTAAGTATAATGCAGAATCGCATGAAAATATTGTTCATTGGATCGAACATTCCGAAAATATTTCAAAATTGTTTAATTTGTCTGATTTAAAAAAATTTTTTTTTGCTAAAAGATCTCTTGGTGGTAACGCCTCTTTATTTGTCAGAACTGTACCGGAAATAAATTCATGGCGAAAATTAAAAGAAGCTTTGATTGATGAATTTTCTTTTGAAATTAATTCGGCTAATTTGCATGATCTTTTGAGTAGACGTAGAATGAAGGATTGTGAATCCGCTCAAGAATATTATTTAAAGATGAAAGAGATCTGTAATTTCGGAAAAATAGATGCTGCTACTTTTATGCATTATGTAATTAAGGGGATTAACGATAAACATGAAAACAAAATTGTTTTGTACAGCTGCAAAAATTTGTCCGAATTTAAAGAGAAACGTCCGAATTTAAAGAGAAGTTTATGAAATAATAAAAAGTGATTCTGCAAAGAGTAAAAGTGCTTTCGATAAAATCAAAACAAAACATGATGATAATAAATATAATTCTTATGATAGAACAAAAGCAAAATATGATGAAAGGTATAATGTAAGAAAAGATCTTTCAAATAGGAATAAAAATAAATATGAAAATAATAATGAAAAGTTAAGGTATAATACTGATGTTGAAACTTTTAATAATAAAATTGTTATAATTGTGGTTCAAGAAATCATATTTCAAAATATTGCATACATAAAGATAAGCGTTTAAAGTGCTTTAAATGTGAAGCGTTTGGACACAAAGCTTCGCAATGTCCAAAATCAAATGCAAAAACGGAAGTTGCTACTTTAAATGTTAGTGTAGAGCCAAAGTTGTTTAAAATGATAATAGTTGATAACTTAACTGTCAAATCTTTGATTGATACAGGAAGTCAAGTCACTTTAATCAGAAAATCAGTTTTTAATAAATTAAACTCTAAAGAACTATTTCCGTCTAATTCTACTCTAAACGGATTTGGTAAATCAAAAGTGACTCCGTTGGGTTATTTTAAAGAAAGCATTAAAATTGATGATTTCAAATGTTTTGCTGAAATATGTGTTGTAGAAAATGATATGATGCCTTATGACGTTATTATAGGTCTTAATGTTTCAATGCAGGGAGAAACAATTATCAATGAAAAGGGTATCATAATTAAAAATAAAATTCAGTGTATTGATGAAGTAAACTATTTGTCTATTTTACCAATCGATCTTACTATATCTGATGAGGTTGAAATTATCATAGATCCTTGTGTTCCTAATGTTTTAAAAAATAAGTTACAACAATTAGTTTTAGATTATACGCCAGATAAACTGAAGTCAACTAATGTGGAAATGAACATTTTGGTTAAAAATCAGGAACCCATATTTCATCAGCCACGTAGATTGCCGTTTTCTGAAAAAAAGACTGTTGAAGCTCAAGTCGCTGAATGGTTAAAACAAGGAATAATGGAGCCTAGTTCTTCCGAATATTGTAGTCCCGTTGTAATAGTAAAGAAAAAAGACGGATCTCCTCGTGTTTGCATAGATTATAGAAAATTAAATAAGGTAATTGTCAAAGATAGATTTCCCCTCCCATTAATTGAAGACATTTTAGATAGACTACAAGACTCGAAAATTTTCAATACGATTGATCTTAAGAACGGTTTCCTACACGTCGATGTAAATAATGATAGTAGAAAATACACTTCATTTGTGACACATGAAGGACAATATCAATTTCTTAAAGTTCCCTTTGGACTATGTAACTCTCCCGCTGTATTTCAAAGATTCATAAACACCATTTTCCGAACTTTGATTAATGAAGGTATAGTTTTACCATATTTAGATGACATAATTATTTTGTCTTCCTCCCTTGAAGAAGGTATTGAACGGCTTAATCTGGTATTGAATATTGCTAGTGAATATGGACTTGATATTAATTTTAAAAAGTCCCATTTCTTAAAGAAGCGCATTGAATTTTTAGGTCATGCGATAGAGGATGGAAAAATATTCCCATCTACCTTAAAAACCAAAGCAGGTCTTAACTTTCCGGAGCCAACAAATTTGAAAAAAATTCAAAGTTTTTTGGGATTAACCGGATATTTCAGAAAATTCATTCCCAACTATTTTATAATAGCTAGACCACTGAGTGAGCTGCTAAAAAAAGATCGTAAGTTTAAGTTTAGCATTGAAGAAAAGAAAGCGTTTCATCAATTAAAATCTTTGTTAGCCCAAAATCCTGTTCTTTCAATATATAGACCTAAATACGAAACTGAATTACACACAGACGCCAGCTTAGAAGGATATGCTGCCATTTTAATGCAAAAACCCCCTGATGAAAAACATTTTCACCCCACTTACTATATGAGTAGGAAAACGACTGACTCCAATTAATGTATTTTGTGTTACAGTCGATAAAATTTTACCAAGACTCAGATCAGCCCAAGATAAGGATACTGGAATCAAGACTATAAAAGAACTACTTAAAATTTCGAATTATGAAGATTATTGCAATAGAAATGGAATTTTGTATAAATTTGTTAATGGCAAAGAATTGGTGGTTGTTCCAGAAAATATGCAAATCGAAATTATAAGAACTGCTCATGAGAAAGGACATTCAGGAATTAAATATACGGAAAAAGAAATCGAAGAATATTATTTCATACCGAAACTTAGGCAGAAAATAGAAAACATCATAGCAAATTGTGTTCATTGCATACTGGTGAATCATAAAAGAGGAAAGAAAGAAGGACTATTACATCCATTGCATAAAGAAGATATGCCTTTGAAAACTTTTCATATTGATCATCTCGGACCTTTGGAGAGCACCCATAAAAATTATAAATATGTGTTAGCAATAATAGATGCTTTTACCAAGTTTGTATGGATTTATCCTACGAAAACTACAACGTCAGCTGAAACTTTAGCCAAATTAGAAATCCAAAAAACTGTATTTGGAAGACCTTCCCAGATAATTTCAGATAGGGGTACAACATTTACCTCCAGTGAATTTGCTGATTATTGCTCGAAAGAAAATATTAAACATCATTTAATAACAACAGGTTTACCAAGAGCAAACGGACAAGTAGAGCGTATTAATCAGAACATCATATCAATTCTTTCAAAATTTATCCATAGAAAATCCAGCTGAAAGGTACAAGCATACAAATAAAATTCAACAAGCGATTAATTCAACTAGCATAGACACTACTCCATTCGAATTGCTTTTTGGGACAAAAATGAATAATAATGAACTGGGAAAGTTAAAAGAAATGATTGAAATTGAATTTCAGGCTCATTTTGAAGCCCAAAGGGCGGAACTAAGAAAAGACGCAAGGCAGCAAATTTGTAAAATTCAAGATGAAAATAAAAAGACCTACAATTTAAGAAGAAAGGAGCCAAAATCGTACGAAATTGGAAATTTGGTTGCCATCAAAAGAACCCAATTTGGACCACATTTGAAGCTCAAACCTAAGTACCTTGGCCCCTACAAAATAACAAGAGTAAAAGGAGGAAATACTTATGATGTAGTAAAAGAAGGAAATCACGAAGGACCTAACTGCTCGACAACGTGTACGGAGTATCTTAAATCATGGAACAGTTGTCAAGAACTTTAGTGCTTGCCAAGACAAAAAAAAAAGACTGTAATTTTTGAAGATGAAAAATAATTGCTAAAGAAGCGAATTTGATTTTTGAAGAAGACGAAAGAACTTAAAGACGAAAGACGAAAAAGAACACGAAAGAATTTGAAGACATAGAAGAAGCTCAAGACGAAAGACGTTTAAAAAAAAGAAGACGAAGAAGAAACGAAAGACGTGTAAAGACGAAAGAGTGAACGTGCCTGAACTAATTCACTCTTATCTGAAAGATTTTTTCATGAAAGACGTTATTAACCTAAAGCATTTATATTTTCAGATATCAATTATAATTTTCAGTCTGCTCTGCTTTTTCTTTTTATTTCTTTTTAGAGTCGCTGGAGGGCCAGCCGAACTGCAGGACGGCCGATCTGTGGTGACAATTCCTGTACACAAAGCGGCAAGGTGATCTCAGTTCTCTGATCCGTCAGCTAGAAGTCGCCTTTAGCCAGAAGTCCCGCCAGACTATGTAAGCTGCAAGCTGATCCCCGTGTGCACCACGAGGAAGGAATGGGGATTTCCCTGAGACCACAGAGAGAGAGAGAGAGAGAGAGAGCTGTTTGGAACTAACCAAAAAGACGTAGATGGACTCCAAAGAGGAGTTGTGATTATACAGAACGATCATAACGACGAACTCTTCCTCATTTATATTTTTGTGTTGTTTATGTGCTTATCGTCCGTTTTTATGTAGATTTAGTTTTCAATATATGTTTTGTCGTATAACAGTGCCTCTTTTTATTTTCAAAGACGACCACTCATGCCGTCCCCACACACACACACACATATATATATATATATATATATATATATATATATATATATATATATATTTTGGTCACCAGTGTATATTCGAATTAAATATAAATAATTTATATTGCCTTCCAATGTTTTTTTATCCTAATACTGAAAATTTGAAGAAAATAGTTTTTCTGCTTATAAAATTTCGTTATATATATTGTGAATAAAGGATAACGAAGTTATGTTTAAAATATTTATTAGGCTACTCACGATGTTTATCGAACTGATTTTAATATACATTTACATGATATTGATTGCGTGTAAAAGAGACAATTTGTTTATTCCTATGATGGGAATGTGATTATCGCTATACAAAACGTTATCACCGAAAAAAGAATTATATATATTACTTTATTTCTAATTATTATTGGCAGTGATGACAAATATTTATAAGTTTTATTAACAATTTTGAAAGGACTATTGCTTCTTCTCATCTGTTTTCAGCTCACTGAATTAACGTCTTAATTAACAGATTCGAGAAAAAGATTGCTTTTCCTAATCTGATTTCGAATTTTGCTGTTCTTAGGCTGGTTTTGACTCATCAAATTTTGTAATTCATATTGTCTAAAAAGTATGTATAAAGAAATTACGTCATAAATACTTCTTCATTCACGAAACTTTTTAAAACGATTTCAATATAAACTATTTCACTGTGCAGACATATAATACAAAAAAATTTTTTTTTTTGTATTTAGATTTTGTTAATAATATAATCAGTATATATTAAATCGATTGAAAAAATTCAAAAGTATTATTTAAAAAAATAAATTATTACTTCGTGATCGTCCGAAATCTAGACTAGATCGTAGAAATCTAGACTGAATACTTAATTTTGCTCACATTCTGAGTAAAATTATTAATATTTAGAGTGAAATTATAAATTATAACTGAATTATATCTGCTTGCTGTTGTATTTATATAAAATTTTGTTTTATATTTGTATTAAATGTAGTGAATGTAAAAGTAAGTTATAAGATATCCTAGGAATTTTCTTTTTACCCGAAGATTTGTTTGTTAATTTCTACAGCCAGCTCCTTTCTTTGAGAAAAATCTCAGTACCCGCAATTGTAACGAACTCCAGAAAAATTATTATAGTTAACTGCAAATTAAATGGTCAGCTGATTAAATTTTCCTCCAATCGGAGGTGTGCACATCGCATTTCATGGTGGTTACAGCATCAGATTACTGACACAAAAATCCCGGGTTTATCCAGTTTGAGTACAAAGAATATTTTTATCACCATTCCCTTACATTGGAATATGCAATTTTCTCACTCTATAATAGATTTCAGTACTATACTATTTCGCCTCGTTCCACGGTTCACCTTGAATCGACAAACTACGTGATGGTTCGGAATGAAAATTATTTATTCGAGCACAATATTAACTAGCGATCAGAGGCCACATATTTTACGAGGAAAAAAAAAACTGCGGACAGATTTGTATTTTTATGGTCTTTATGGCTTTAAGGGTAAAATGTTTTTTTTTTTTTTTCACTTGAGAAATTTTTCATAGTGAATGTAAGTTTAAATGGTATTATTCTTCTTACTATTTTTAATCAAATTTTAACTATTCTTGTAGTCTCAAGCGATTTGTTTGTTCATGTTTTGTTTGAAAGCAGGTGACATTTACTTCATGTTCCTTAAAATTCTTGTTAGCGAAGTTTTTTCAGACTTTTTGTTAGACAGGTTTTAAAGGAATTTAATTTTAACTGGTTTTAGAATAATACGAATATGTATTTTAAATAAACGGACTGCTTATTTTCTAATGTAATTACCCTTTATTACAGAAAAAAATTATAATTTATCTCGGATGCTAATACCATACATGCTTCGTATATTGATGCTTATTGATGTGGTTACTAATAATTTAATATACACGTTTTCTAAAAGTTTTGAGAAAATAAAGAAATTCAGCTAAAAAATGAGTACTAATCAATTAGCAAAATTAATGATGGTGTAAAAGCATGTTTTACGTCTTTTTTTATCGACACTATTTTACAAATTTTTGTTCTCTGTAATGTCAATACCCGTTTGTCTTGTGAATATTGTGTGCAGATTGCAAACAAGTGAATGGTGGAAACATACTGTACATTTATTTGCAAACATGAAGCTAAAAAGAAAGAAACAAATATACTTATCAGGGTATTTATTCTCTCTAGGACAAAATATAAAAAGGTTATATGATAATCGATTTCTTGATTTTTATTTGTTCGAAGTAGAATTTAAAGCATACACAGTTACTACCCTTTTTCTCGTGAAAGGCACAGTTCGTTATTCATTTGTTATTTTTTCCGAAATGTACACGTTTCATTAAGGTAAAAATGCTATCTTCTATTGTATATCATTATCCCATTGATTGAATTACAACTTTATGGGGCCTCTAACGTTGGCAAACGGAATATAATCTCAAAACATCATTTGCCATTTTTTCCTAAATTCTAACATATATAAATTTGATTAAATATTTTTCAGAATCTGGGGTTTAGGTTTAAAAATATATTTACATTCAATAAGCCTTTAAGCTTAGACTTCTGCTTTTATTTACATAAAAATATACTTACACATTAGTTGATAAAAGTTATCAAAGGAATTTATTAAATAAATCTTTCATAAAAAAAATGCCCATGTGGTATATAAGAAAAAAAAAAGATAAGTAACAGTTACATAAATATTATTATTTTTTTTTAAAAATATTAAATTGCATTGATTTCTTTTTAAGTGAATTAGAAAGCTCTTTATTTCCTTTATTTAAAACTGAGTATTAAGTACAGTAGTTGAAGTAATGCGAGAATGAAATTTAATAAGCTTGAGTACTTTATTCTCTTCCAAGGAATTCAAGAATGATGCATATTATGAGAGTGCATATTAACTTCAGGTAATTTTGGGGAGTAATTTAATATCGCAGTTTGAAATACGTATTTGTTTTCTCTTCACTAAGTAATTAAATTACTGACTGTTACTCTGGAAAGGTAAGAAACTTGAGTAAACCCTATAAAAATTTGTTAAATAATCAATAGAAGTGTGTTCTGTTTTTTTTATTTATTGGACTGAATATTCAAGCACAGATTCCTTTTTAACATTTAATTATTTAATCTTTTTAAAAAGTACTATTTTATAGCGTCTGAATCTTTTAGATATAACATGAATACCGTCAGTATGCATAATATTAACTAATTAATTTAAAGCAAAAGAAAAGATGTAATTTGTCTTAAAGATTCATTCTGTGAATAAAAATGAACATCAAATTAATAGTTTATATTTAAAAGGTTTTTCAGTAGTCGTAAAGTTAGATATGAAGGACTTGAGACAATATAATCATAAACCACATTTTTTCCATAGAAGCATTTTTAAAACATATCTTTTCTTGTTTCCAAATAGGTAATTTACAAGTCTCTATAGTTTACACTAATAACACTATAAACAGATACATCTTATTGCCTACAAAAAAAAAAAAAAAAAAAAACGTATTTTTTTCTCTAGAAAAAAAAAAAAAAAAAAGCAGTATCTTGAACAATTTGAAAATGCGGTTTACATCACCCCAAGCTCCTCTTATATCAGCATGCTTAGTGATATCGGGTATAGTTAGAAAGTAATAATTACATCTTTTGTATAAATGCATTCACAATTGGTATGTGCTGATTCTTTTATTGAGAAAATAGAATTGTTTATTGATGCAGTTTTAGATTTAGGATCTGAAAAAAAAATCTATTTCACAGAGGAAAATAATAAAAGTTAGATAGTCAGTATCATAAAAAGTTAGTCGATAATTTAGGTATTTTGTATCGTAGTACGTAAGTGCAAAAAAAAAAAAAAAAAAAAAAAAAAAAAAAAAAAAAACGAAAAAAAAAACGAAAAAAAAAAACAAGATATGTTGATTTACAGATCTAACAGAAATGCATTAAATGCTACAATATACAGTGTGCAAAATTAAAAGCGGAACACCCTGAATAACTTTTGATCTTAGTATCGGATATTCACGCAATATGATTCAATCTTAATGTTTCGAGGGCTCAATCTCAAGTATGTTAATTCATTAGTGCAGACGATATTTCAAGTTTTGAAATCAAACAAACAAAAAAAAAAACAAAAAAAAAAAACACATTTTCTCTGATTAAGCATACCTTTTTTGATGAACTATCAAAATATGACGGGTAGCCGCAATATGAAAAATAGCGTCCTAATATTTTGGTCAGGAGAGCGGTCGGAAGTTTAAAATATTTAATGTTATTTTCACTTTTAACGTATTTCGCCATATCATGGAAACTTACGAGAATAGAATAATTATTAAACATCATTTTTTGCATGGAAGTAATTTTGAATAAGTGGTTGGGTGGCGCAGTTGGTTTGTCGTCGGCCTTCTGAGCCCAAGTCTGCGGGTTCGATCCCCGGCCCAGACATCTGATTTTCGGGATGCAGAAAATCCTCAGCGGCCATGTCGTATGATTACGCGGCATGTAAAAGATCCCTGGAGTGCCTTATTGGCTCTTGCCATTTCCGCAAAATTAAATTCCTAGTGCACTTCAGCATCCAAATAGAGTCTCTAACCTATTAATTAACATGGCCAACCAGAAATTAACATGGCCAGCGGTATCTCACCCATTGTGGTGGTCCTGAAAGAGTGGATACCACTTCTGGCGAACGCACTAGGTCTGCTCATCGGGAAGACTGATTGTGCAGCTCATAGGAAATGAAAAAAAAAAAAAAAAGGATTTTTGAATAAGCGGATTATATAGTTAGGCGTAAAATATTTTTGATTCGCTTGAAAATTTCTACAGGCAACCAGACACACAAAAAAGTAAAATTAACATTAAGGTTTACAAGCTCTCGATAGCTGTCCTGTCAAAATTATTGGAGACATATTTTCCAGATTACTGTTACACCCCATATTTTGATTGAAATCCGAATCTTTGGGAAAAAAATGAAGTACCTTCAAAGAAAGCATTTTTTATGCCTGACTTCGTAGCTTTAAATATAGTTTTGACTAACTAATTATTATATTTGAGGTCAGGTGTTTGAACAATTTAAATTGAATCCTGTTACGTGATAATCTGATCATTAAGTTAAAAGTTATTAAGGTTATTAAATGTGAAAAAGATTTAATTAAGTGATTCTAAATAAGTTACTTATAATTAATGATATTAAGTTAATTTATTTAAGACATTGTCATTGATTGATAATGAAAGTTCCCTATTATTTAATTATTTATAAAAAATTATATAGAAAAATGCTAATTTGAAAATTTTTACTTTTATACTTTTTTTTTCTCCCGATTAAAACCGGTTGTGGTGGCATGCATTTATTTGAGTGGGTGAATCTAAATGAATGTGTGTCTGTCTGTTTGTCTGTCCTTTATAGACTCCTAAACCATCCAACAGAATGCTATGAAACTTGGCATACAGATAGTTCAAAGCACGAGAAAGATTTCTGTCGACATTAGAACATTCCGTGACAAACCATTCTAGCGGTATCAGTGAAAATCGAAATGGAATTTTCTGATTGGTTAAAAGTTTGCCATTGTTTTAAATTTCGCTATAAACGATTCAGTTTTCAAATATCTTGAAGATAACAGCAGTGATATTTTCTATTTTATAGCTCTATTCATTTAGAAAAGTAAATTACATATATTTTATTATTTAATTATAATTCCCGCAAGTTTCTTTATATCAGGTGAGCACAAGCACGAAAAATCAACGAGAATAGATTTTGTAATTATTGGTCGTATCACGAATTTAGTATTCGCGATCGCAACACTCGATACGCCATCTAGCGGGAGACTGTAAATATCGGACATTAGTTCCCACATAACCATTGGCAATGACGGACGCCATTTTCTTAGCATCAAAAAAGAAGCAAAATTTCCCTAAAGAAAAGGTAAAACTTCTTGAAAAAACTAATCAGAACATGCCAAACATTGAAGCAGAACACGCCAAGCATTTGAAGAACAACTTCTCAATTATTTTTACCTTTCTATTACCAACAACATAACATGATTTCATGATCACTTGCTGTTACAGATGTGTGTATTGCGGTAAAATAATTTTTCTGTCTTCAATTCATTACAAGTTAAAATGAAGTCAACATTGCTTTCGTCATTCCAATGAATAAATGTGTTCCAATGAATTCCATACAGAACTGTAATAGTTATAGAATATTCTTCTTCTTCATAGAATAGTATATATTTCTGTATCTACATAATTCAGAAAATAACAATAAAGAATAATCCGAATTACTTGAAAAAGTATCTTTTGTGCTGATTATAAATAAATTTTTTATCGTTTTCTTGGTAAGTGTTTTTTAGTTTTGAAAGAATTTCAACTAGAATTCAGCTATTCTGTTTTTAAGCTACATATTAAAATTCATATCGAGATCTTACAATTATAAAATTTTGATGTGTGGTATGTTACCTAAAAGTAATGAAGGGATAAACTATGTGTATATTATTTGAGAATAAAGTTTTCAAACAAAGAACATATCATTTTGGAATTCTCCGGACTTATAAATCAGGTAAGTGTTATGATTTTTATAATAAAAAATTTGCTTGCAAATAATTTTTTTTCTTACTTGATGATCGTTCTCTACAAAATGGTTTTTTTACGTCTGATTAAATACTAGAAGAATTAAAAAAAAGAAACAATACGAAAGTTTTTATTGAAAAATGAGGAATTTTAAAAATCGTTTTTATCCTAAGAATTCTTTATTTTACGTTTTTTAGTTTATTATTTTTTGATAAAATTGTTGTCAAAATACTTTTTTTGAAAAATTAAATGGTTTTAAATTATGTGTTTATGTATACTTCTTGCATATTCTAATATTTGAAGTAATATGATTCAGAAAAGTATGGAAGAAAAATTCGGTACTTACGTATTAACCACAGCTACAGATTTGGCAGATTTTTAAGTGCCGCTAATCTACACTTAAAATTTTTGGAAAAAATCTTAAAATAAAACACTTTGTTTAAAATCAAAGTAGTCAATCGGATTTCGGTGGAAAATGGGCCGATATAGAGTTTAGCATAGATTCAAAACAAACGTTTCTCTCACCTGATTCTATAGCCATTATGAACTCTAATAAATAAGATTCAAAATGAAATAACATTTCCAAAACGGACGTTTACTAAGAAAAAGTTTCATGTTATGGACATTGGTACAGTTTCGTTATATTTCACTCCATAAAATATTTCGCTCCTAAAAAAATAAAATTGCATCTTGTTTTGTTTTTGGCAAGTCCCAAAGACGCATTTTCGCAACACTAAAAAATGGCGACAAAAAAAGAATGGTTCTTATTTTTTTGTTTCGTAAGCATTCTTTATTTTACGTTAAAATTTAAATGGGCCTTTCATGTTATACCATTAAATTTAGTAAAACTATTTCTCAGGCATTAGGTTTGAACTCTTATAAGAATATACCTATTTTTTTCTCTTTATTTACAAATATTTTTCCGATGTGTTCTGGATGTTCCTTCTCTAAAAAAAAAGAGATACCATTTTGTTTTCGTTTGCATAAGAAAGAAAACAAACATTTTTCTTTTTTAAATTTAATCAGCCACAATAAAGATGGAACGTTACAATGCTACATGCTACATTAAAGACGTCTCCAGTGCAACTGAATGACTGTTCATATGGAAATCGCAGGGATTCGGCACATACAACAACGCCCCCTATAGTTCGTTGCGATCGCGAATTGTGAAAACTGTTTAATAAAAATAATGGCGAAAGCAAATTTCATTGCAAATTTCATTGCACGTTTTCAAAATTTATTTATATTTAATATGCAATTTTAGGTTAGCACAATTAAATATAGTTTTTGAAGGTTTTATTGCTGACAGTTGTTATCATTTGAAAACTATTAGATTGTTTATTATTAGAAAGTTTTCGTATCCTTTTTCATTTTATTTCTTTCATTTAAAAAATAGACTTCCGTTTTAAATTTTATCATTTTTATTTCTTATTAAATTTATTTCACTTTTATTGCTTTTTTATTATTTAAAATAAATATGTGAATTTCCGATTTAGCAAATTTGCGACCACTGTCAACTTTTACATTTCTTTTTGTTTGAGAGAGAATATTTGCAAAAATATACCGCCTAAACGTATCGCTTTTAGTCGATCAACATCTCAAGCACGCAAAAAGAGAACTACCCGTGTTTCAGAAACATCGTAGCTATGGGAAAAAAGACTTGAAACTAATCGAGAACACAATGCTTTAGCCCGTTCCTTAGAAACATCAGAGCAACGGGAAAGAAGACTGTTGACGAATCAACTACGCACTACTCAAGCCCGTTCGTCGGAAGCATCGAAGCAACGGGAAACGAGAATAAAAACTGATAGAGAACTCAATACTCAAGCCCGTTCGTCGGAAACATCAGAGCAACGGGAAGCAAGAATGAAAATCAATCAAGAACGCAATTTGCTATTTAAATGCTGCCAATACTCTGATTTGAATCTCAGTGCATTTCACTATGATCCGACAACCAACTATAGTCTTCACCCAAGCGTCATCATCGGAAAAAAGGATCAACTATGTATGTTTTGTAGTGCTCTCAAATTTAAGAATGAAACAGCTGGAACTTGCTGTTCTGGAGGCAAAGCAAAACAGCCAGATTTAACGTCGCCAGCCGAGCCATTATCAACGTTCTTATCAGGTCAAACAAACCAATCGAAATATTATTTATTAATGTGCTTATCATCTGTAACTTAAAATATAATTACAATTTTTTACGATAGATGCATTTTTAAAGAGTGTCTACAGTATTATTCTTGTTATTCGTTTTATTTGCTTATATTAAGTATACTACTTTAAAATCTTAACTACTTAAATTTTCTACTTACTAGGGAATACTTAATAATCTTGTACAAAGTAGTTACTATGGTTTAAGAAGCATAATTTGTAACACGACATGGTTTAATAAAATAAAAAAAATAATACAATATTATTTCTAAACATTAAATGAAAACTTTATTGAATTTCTCAGATACAAGATGGCAGTGCTAAATTAAAAATTTTTGAAATGCTATTTTTTCATAGACTTTTGAATAAACGTTGCTAAGATTTGTTTAATTCTTTTGATTTCTTATACATTCAAACTTTTTTCATTGTATCTAGTATTTTTGCAAATTAAAATAAAATCATACATAATAGTCTTCTAAGTATAGATTGTTTTTTTCCGTTACAAAATATTAATTTTCAAAGTTTTTTACTTCTCTTCTTTTTATTGTGTTAAAATACAACAATTTAAATTATTGTTGAAATGATACGATTTTACCTTAGTTGCTAAAATATTAGTACTTAAGTAATATATATTTTAAGCTTATTTTTTCCACTATTAATATTTTCAGTTTGACACCTGTTCTAAATTGGTGTTTTCTGAACTTAAGACATTATTTATTTAAGCAACAGCTATATTAAAATCTAATAAATTTTTGAAATTCAATAGCTTACATATTTATACAAAAATATATTTCATTGGGTGATTTTGGATAAATAAATAAAATAAACTTTGAAAATTTAAGTAATTTAAATTAAAATTAATTTTATTTGTAAAAGATAAGACCGCTATAGAAATGTATTAATAGTGTTCTTCTCTTTTCAGATTCCTTGAATTTTCTTTTAATATTCTATCATAAAGAAACTGTCCGAAGTGTATTTACCAATCAGGCTGATGTTCATTTTCAAACATCTCTTTTTAAGTTTAAAAATCATGCATCGAATATATTTCGTCTAGTTCGAATTAATTATTAAGTTAGGAATTATTAAAATCTATAATATCTATCTTCAATACGTCTCTAGCAGTTCAAGCAGACAAAAAGCACTGTTGACTATAGGCTGGTTTAATTTCATACTTTCCTCTTTAAACGGAAACTTAAATATTTGTGTTTTAAAAGGCTGAAACTAAAAGATTAAAATTAAAAATTGGAACAAAATTCTCATCGTTTTGGTTAAAATAATAAATCTAAAAGATTTTGCAAAACTGTGCACTTAACAAGCATTTTTATTGTCGTGATTTATTTACTTAAATAGGATCTCTTAATGAGAAATTGAATGAAACGCGTTTGAAAATTGTCTTAAACGTAATTCTTCTAACTGTGTAATTCATCGAGTATTTGACAAAAATACTGCAATTATTAAAAAAAAGTTTTTTTTTCTGCGCTATCTTATGCTTTCAATAATTTTTATCACCGCATCCAATGCAAAATAGACTAATATTTTTATACTTAGTATTTGAAAACCGAAGAAAATAACTGTATTAAAACATTAAAAAATTCCGATGTTTGAATACATTCTAAAAACTATTTAATAAATTGTCAAAAACTGCTTAAATTTTGAAAACTATCACATATTTATAATTTTATATCATCCTAATTCTTAGGCTCTTGTCATTTTTTACAAATATTTCCATATTTCAATTGGTGTGAAAAATTAAAAGAAAGCTTTAGACATGAAAGTAAGCATTTCACATTTTTAAGTTATTAAAATACGCTTTTGTCTGAATTTATTAGATGTATAGTTCACAGTACTTTTAAAAAATTAAATTTATTTAATTTTATTTAGTTTTACTTTATTTTTTCAATTCAAAACGTCGACTACTTTTTTTTATTATAGAAACACCAAACTGCTTGTAATAACATAGGTATTCTTTACTTTTAATTATTTATGAAAAGGAAATAACACTTTAAGCAAATTACTTGCTAATTTTAAAATAAAAGAATATTAAATTTTTTTTATGTTTTTCTTATTTTGATTCTAGAGAAATAATTTAGCTAAAAGTCACGTATTTAGTTAATTTCGGTTGAAAGAATTTCTAAAGAATAATTAAGTTAATATCAGTATTTTTTTCTCTTTAATTAAAAGTAATAAAAACATAAGTTAAAAACTTAATTTTAAGTTAAACAGAATTTTTGATAAAGAAGGAAGCAAAAAATATTATATTTGCACGAAAGAATGCTTCTATATATTCTTAAACTTATTAAATTATTAAAAGTGTTCGTTAAATTTAAAATTTTTTTTTACTTAAGATATTTCATAGGTTATTATCTAAGTAGTTCAGATGCAAAATAGATTAACTGTATTTTTTAAGAAAAAATAGTTAAGTACATTAAGAAATTGGATGTATAATCAACTAAAACATCACGCTATTTTTCTGAATTTTTCAGTAAATCATTATATAAATTTTTGAAAGGATAAGTTAATATGGTTTGCTACCAATTTTTTAAAATTTTTTTTATTAAATTTCCGTGTTTCATAAAAAAAATAATTTAATAGGTTTAGTGAATTTAATTTTTTCTTAATGTTAAATCGCTGTTAGTAAATCAATCGCTTTTTCCTTGCAAAATTTCGAGGTATAAAGTTTATAATTTTTTATTTTTCAGTTTAATTTGTTCTTTCCTTATTGCAATTGTAGGAATAAAAATGTAATTCAAAAGCTTATATAACTGGAGTTTAAGCAAAAGTCAAAGAACAGAAAGCTCGTGTTTGTAGCTAACGAATAACATTGAAATTCCTGAGTTCTGAAACTATCAGTTTCAGCGCCAGCAAATATACAACACAGCTTTCTCTGACAACCATATTTTTTCCTTCTGATTCCATTACAGTTCTACAAAAGTGGAAGCATAATAAGTATGATCTAACAACAGTAGAATTCCAAACTCAGCAGAACTCTTAAAGTAAATTATTAATTAAGTCTAGTGTCTGGAATCAACATAATATAGCAAACGTTTTCTATAAATGCTTTAAAAATTATTTTTTCTTAGTAAACTAACTTTGGACTGCTCACTTCGGATGCTTCCGCCATTAAATATGCCAACGTAACTTAAATTTTTTTTATAAATACTTTGAAAAATATACGGTGGTGTAATACCTATCCGAATTTAGGGAATAATATTGCGTATTACTTCAAGTTAAAACTGAAATGAGCATTCATACACGCTTTAAAAGGTATAGCTGAATTTAAACACCAGTAATTAATAAAGCTTACAGCATACCACATGCATTTAATCCATGGCAAACCTGGTTGGCAAAAACCTTTAAAATGTGTTGAAGTAGTTTTTGAATGATCCGCAAATTTTGGAATTAAATATGATTTTCTTTTTGTTAGAAGTGATATAATTGATGACAGAAGACTCCATCTACACTTAAAGAGCGATTTTACTTAATTATCAACACTATTTCTTAAGATATGACTTTGATTTTGATGTATGATGGCGATGATCAAAGCCTAACTGGGCTTAATTTTGCCCTCAGAACTTATGAAGTTTATGGCCGATTATTTGCCAAGCAATTTCAATCTCCTTTCTGATTGATTTGACGAGCTGATCATAGCCTATTTAATACCAAGTAACTTTTAATCTTCGTTACTGATTGAATGAGTACATAGATTGTGGTCGATTTTTGGCCAAGTAAATTCTATTTTCTTGTCGGATTTATATGGCAAACTAATCATGTGAATTGTTATAAATGGCATGTATGCTTTCAGTTGTATTATAAAGATATTTAAGTTTTCGTAAGAAGACTGACATAAATCTCTCAATTGCATAATATTATTTAATGACTTTTATTCACTTCGGTTTTGTTAAGCCTAGTTCGAATTCAAAATAAAATTCTCTCTGTGTTGTGTGCATGTTTGATAAGTAAATTAACTTTATTTTAAGAAATATTGTTCATATGCATCCTAAATTTATTATTCTTTGACTCATATTGTGTAATAAACGCGACTATACATATTTTTATCTGTATTATATCTGACTGTAATTATAAATTTTAGTGTTACTAAATAACAAAAATTGTGGCAGCTACTTTACACTATGTAGTGTAAAGAACAATCTAGGTATTATACTACATCATTAACTACCTTTGATTTTGGTGTAGAGGAATGCTTAGTGAAACACAACTTTGGTGTTAAGTCGTAGCTACCACTTTTGGTGCTCAGATACACGAAAATTCTTCACAGAGTTGCTTACAGATGTTTAAAAAAGGTAGGAGAATCTAATTGCAATTGTATGGAATTGGATTTTCAATTTTACTTAATAATACTTATCTTAGCATTAGATTAGTTATTTTTTACAGAATGAAAAATTTTAGAAAAAGTAATCAAAATCTCTAATCAATGTTTCAAACAGCACTAATGTTTAATTAGAAAATAGATTGAATAAGTAATTTGAACTTATTCAATCACTTTAAAAATAAATCCTTAATTATTTTAAAGGATTTTCTTATGTTTTCATGAAATATTTTAAAAATAAAATTCCGTTTTCTTACACATGTGAATGGTCAAAATTGTGTAGCAATTAGGAACGACAATTTTCTCGTAACTTTGTTACTTAAAATGATCTGATTTCCTAGAGTCATTAAAAAGTTGTTCAAGAGTAATTAATAAGTAAGAGTAAAAGCAGAAGAAATAAATAATATAATAATATTTACATAAATAGTAGTAAATATTTAGTGTATATAATATAACTATTAGTACACTGTAAAATCTATGGCATGAGACTATAAAAATTATGTGTTATTTTCAGTAAATATAGAATGGGATTATAAATTTTAGTGCAGCAGATAAACAAAAATGAATGGGGCTACGTTACTCCAAGTGGTGTAAACGAACATTATTGGAGAAGTGAAAAATTTAGATCCAAAAGTTATATATGGTGCTTCACCTGACCACTTTTGTGAAAAAATTTTTTTCAAATGACAGGCACTGAACTTTATTCTTCGCCTTAGAAGATACCGGAACTGTTACTCATTTCACGTTACCCAGTGGGCACCTGTGAACCAAAGTCACGGATGCGAACAACATTACCCACGCCACACTGCCACAAACCCGTTCATAGGGTGGGCCACATTCACACATCACACACAATAGAGTACAACACATAGAGAGAGAAACATCCATGCCCAGAGCGGGATTCGAACCCGCAGCCATTGGCTTCGCAGTCAGGCGCGCTAACCGCTCGGCCACCTCGCCAGCTTTTGTGTAAAATAGTTGCCATCATTTTTGGTCTTACTAAAATTTTTTTAATTACAATTTATGAATTAGAATTCAGTGTAGAATACAAAATTAAGCTCGCACATTTTTTTTTCCACCTGTTAGAAATTTCTTACATTGCAATTTTCATAGTTTTAAAATGTTTAAATTGCTATTTTTAAAATGATCTGGAACTATAGATGCGGATAAGCTGCAGGATAAGTGGTCAGTCAAAAATTATGATTACTTCCGTTTATTAAAGTAGTCTATCAAATAGTCTGTATTATAAAATAAAACTGTAAAATATTCAATCGTAGAAACGTCAATTTTTTTTTAATGCTGATTATTAAATTTGTTTCTTTTTTTTGTTAATTTTGCAATTTATAGATTTTTTTTTTATATTTGTAAATTCTAAACTTATTTCCCAAGTTTTAAAAATAGAAAAGTATTTGAAAGAAATAATTAACGTAATCTACTTTTGATTTATATCGTATATTATTTCTTTTTGTCTTCATTTTGGCTGATTTTGTTTTACACATATACTTTGTTTTTTGCTTTTTAATCAGTTTGCCACAACTTTTTTTAATAAGAGAAGATATTTACTGAAGATAATATTATTCTAAATATCATACATACAATTTAGTTTTGAGAACTTAGTAATGTATAGAAAATTCAATGCTTTTGTTATTTGAAGGATTCAATTAATAACTACTGGTGAAAGTTCATACGTTTGATATTTTTCTTTTTTTTTTCTATTACTCTATTCCTCGAATTGATCTTATGACCAGTCTTATGATTTAGTTTTGGAAACTAAAGAAAAAGGTTTTGTTTGAATCTTGAGCCAAACTCTAGTTTGAAGACTAATTTTAGCTTAGCTCAAGAAATTATTTTTTACCAATTTTCTTTATTATATTTTATCTTAATAATTATGTAAAACAAAATATGAATGTACTCCAAAAAAGTGTCAAAAATGAAATTTTTTTTTTTATCGGAAATGTATTTTTTGTATGAAAAATGAAATTTTTAGATTTAAAAACACACATAAAATTTAAAAAAATTTCTTTTAATTAAAACACGTTGAAAATTCATATAACATTTTATTAAACAGAGAAGAATTATAAAAAATTATTAATCAGCTCTTATTGTAATTATATAGTTTTATTTCCATAGTAACTAAATAGTTAAATTTATTAATATTTAAACAGAGAAAAAGTATGCATTTTTAAATATTTTTTTTTCGCGTCACTGTTAAGCTTACATTCATTAAGTTACTTTTTAATTAAAATCTAAACTTTCAATGCACAAAAGTTTAATTTTTTCAAGAAAACCTGAATTGTTTATAGCAGTCTGGGAAAAACTTTGTTCTGTTTAATTTGTATTTAAAATATTTAAAAAAAATAGCAAAACAGATGAACAATAAAATTTTTAAAGATTTACTAGATCCAATTATTAAAATAGAGAAATAAAAATAGCTTGGAATTACTATTAATTAAAAATATGTAATTACATCATCTTCACAATGTAATACGAAGCAAATTAAAAATAATAAAAGGGTTTAACTAGAACTGAGTTTCAAAATATTATTCGGCCCAAAACTAACAATTAACAGACAGAAAAATAAACAATCGCTTTTTTAAGTACGCATAAAGTTTCAAAGAGATGAAAATATACATCTCTTTAATTAACAATAAAATTACTTTTTAAAGTTCCTGTTTTAAATTAGAATTAGAGAGCTTACATTTAGATTCATTTTTTTTTTTTATTGTTGTCTCTTCAAAATTATTTTGTAACTATTACTACTGTCTCGAAATTTATGAAAGATATACAGACAATGAAAAGAAAACAATGTTTAGAAAATATACTTTGTGTTCTTAAAGTTTTAGTTTTTATAAGCAGCTTTAAAGAATGAAAAAAAAAATACTACTTTCTGAAAATGCACGTTTAGGAAATATGCTTTTATTATTTTCTTAATTACTTGCTTACAAAATATTTTTGATTATTCTATACTCGAATTAAGTTTAATGTTGTATTTGTTATTCTGAAATCACCACTTTTGATTTACAATTTTAAAATTATTTTCAAAAATGAAGCAAAAAGTTTTTTTTCTTCCAAATCAAAGCATATAGATTCTATACTGTCATAAATGAATATACAAATAGAAAACAAAAAAAAAAATATTAAAATCTGATAAATTACTATTGTGGAAGAAGATATTAAAAACATTACGACCAGTTTGATTGCCTGATAAAACTTGATGTTACATTTATTGTTTCTTCAGGCAATCAAGCAGGTTTTGATACTTTTCGAGTCGCTAATGTTTTAAATCTCATCAAGTTTTAATAAGAATTTATTTTTCTACCTCCCAAATGTGTATTTCTACTACATTTTCGATTAACATTCTGGAAGTAAATATTAAGGATATTTCTTACGGATCATTAAAAATATTTTTTTTATTACTTACCGTCTTTGGTAACCAGCTTGGTTACTTTTCAAAACTACTTTGTACAATATATAAACTTTAATGCTAATCAAGCCGAATGCAGAGCACAGCTTTATTTAAATATTCTAATTCTTCAATCCCTTCTCCAATCCAAACACCTTAATTAGTCCATTAATAAAATCTATTAATCAGATTTTTCAATGTTTAGATGTTGCTGTGGCTCTGCAATCGCAAAAGTTCTTTGATTTCAATTTTAACTTTTTTCAAGAGATGTTATCTATATTGTCAAAGTTGTCCATGTATTGTAATTCAGTAATAATTTAAAATATGTCCGACAGTGATACAATCTCGCAACTCACAAACCACCGGAAGTATGAGTTCAAGATATTTTAGCTTAGTAGGCAGCAGAAGTATTAAAATAATTTTATTTCTCTTATGAGATGAGATCAAAAACTTATTTCAGTGTTCTATTACGTGATGTACTACTTCCTCACGCAACTCTTGAGCCTTAACTTGAGTATCGTACAATATATATCTTCTCGAAAAAGTCAAGCTCCATAACTAATAATTGGTACGACAGTGTGCGGCACCACAGCACCTTTTATGTTTAATAATTTCTACATCTATTTTAAAATGGATTGAAAATCTAAATAATTATTTCGTAACTAAGTTTTATTTTAATAAAAATACAAAATAAATCTAAATTATTACTTAAGATCTCCAAACGAAATGGATAATAACTACAGTGATGTAAATTGATAGAGAAATACCACAGTTTATGGTACCACATGAAAGAAAAATATATATAGATTATGTAGATATGATTACATCAGTTTTGATCCTATTCTCACAATGCACACCTTTTAATATATTGTTAAATCATCGTTTTCACACTGTATAGATTAAAAAAAATTACCCTTTGAACTACCACACAATTTAAATTTTGCCTTATTTTTTTTCTAAGTTAAAACTAAATTTCTAAAAATTACATTTATCATGTAGATCAGAAATGAAAAAAAAAATATAATGTCATTTCTAAAATGAAAAAAAGGAGAGAAATTTTTTTTCAGGGATGCTAGAAGTTGTTTAGATAAGTCATTGGACAAAAATAAGATTACTTTTCTGTTTGATAAGCTTAGTCTTTATATAGATTATTTCTCTTTTTTTGTATGAAAAATGAAATTTTTAGATTTAAAAACACACAGAAAATTTAAAAAAATTTCTTTTAATTAAAACACGTTGAAAATTCATATAACATTTTATTAAACAGAGAAGAATTTTAAAAAATTATTAATCAGCTCTTATTGTAATTATATAGTTTTATTTCCATAGTAACTAAATAGTTAAATTTATTAATATTTAAACAGAGAAAAAGTATGCATTTTTAAATATTTTTTTTTTCGCGTCACTATTAAGCTTACATTCATTAAGTTACTTTTTAATTAAAATCTAAACTTTCAATGCGCAAAAGTTTAATTTTTTCAAGAAAACCTGAATTGTTTATAGCAGTCTGGGAAAAACTTTGTTCTGTTTAATTTGTATTTAAAATATTTAAAAAAAATAGCAAAACAGATGAACAATAAATTTTTTTAAGATTTACTAGATCCAATTATTAAAATAGAGAAATAAAAATAGCTTGGAATTACTATTAATTAAAAATATGTATTTGCATCATCTTCACAATGTAATACGAAGCAAATTAAAAATAATAAAAGAGTTTAACTAGAACTGAGTTTTAAAATATTATTCGGCCCAAAACTAACAATTAACAGACAGAAAAATAAACAATCGCTTTTTTAAGTACGCATAAAGTTTCAAAGAGATGAAAATATACATCTCTTTAATTAACAATAAAATTACTTTTTAAAGTTCCTGTTTTAAATTAGAATTAGAGAGCTTACATTTAGATTCATTTTTTTTATTGTTGTCTCTTCAAAATTATTTTGTAACTATTACTACTGTCTCGAAATTTATGAAAGATATACAGACAATGAAAAGAAAACAATGTTTGGAAAATATACTTTGTGTTCTTAAAGTTTTAGTTTTTATAAGCAGCTTTAAAGAATGAAAAAAAAAATACTACTTTCTGAAAATGCACGTTTAAGAAATATGCTTTTATTATTTTCTTAATTACTTGCTTAAAAAATATTTTTGATTATTCTATACTAGAATTAAGTTTAATGTTGTATTTGTTATTCTGAAATCACCACTTTTGATTTACAATTTTAAAATTATTTTCAAAAATGAAGCAAAAAGTTTTTTTTTCTTCCAAATCAAAGCATATAGATTCTCTACTGTCATAAATGAATATACAAAAATAAAACAAAAAAAAAATTATTAAAATCTGATAAATTACTATTGTGGAAGAAGATATTAAAAATATTACGACCAGTTTGATTGCTTGATAAAACTTGATGTTACATTTATTGTTTCTTCAGGCAATCAAGCAGGTTTTGATACTTTTCGAGTCGCTAATGTTTTAAATCTCATCAAGTTTTAATAAGAATTTATTTTTCTACCTCCCAATTGTGTATTTCTACTACATTTTCTATTAACATTCTGGAAGTAAATATTAAGGATACTTCTTACGGATCATTAAAAATATTTTTTTTATTACTAACCGTCCTTGGTAACCAGCTTGGTTACTTTTCAAAACTACTTTGTACAATATATAAACTTTAATGCTAATCAAGCCAAATGCAGAGCACAGCTTTATTTAAATATTCTAATTCTTCAATCCCTTCTCCAATCCAAACACCTTAATTAGTCCATTAATCAAATCTATTAATCAGATTTTTCAATGTTTAGATGTTGCTGTGGTTCTGCAATCGCGAAAGTTCTTTGATTTCAATTTTAACTTTTTTCAAGAGATGTTATCTATATTGTCAAAGTTGTCCATGTATTGTAATTCAGTAATAATTTAAAATATGTCCGACAGTGATACAATCTCGCAACTCACAAACCACCGGAAGTATGAGTTCAAGATATTTTAGCTTAGTAGGCAGCAGAAGTATTAAAATAATTTTATTTCTCTTATGAGATGAGATCAAAAACTTATTTCAGTGTTCTATTACGTGATGTACTACTTCCTCACGCAACTCTTGAGCCTTAACTTGAGTATCGTACAATATATATCTTCTCGAAAAAGTCAAGCTCCATAACTAATAATTGGTACGACAGTGTGCGGCACCACAGCACCTTTTATGTTTAATAATTTCTACATCTATTTTAAAATGGATTGAAAATCTAAATAATTATTTCGTAACTAAGTTTTATTTTAATAAAAATACAAAATAAATCTAAATTATTACTTAAGATCACCAAACGAAATGGATAATAACTACAGTGATGTAAATTGATAGAGAAATACCACAGTTTATGGCACCACATGAAAGAAAAATATATATAGATTATGTAGATATGATTACATCAGTTTTGATCCTATTCTCACAATGCACACCTTTTAATATATTGTTAATTCATCGTTTTCACACTGTATAGATTAAAAAAAATTACCCTTTGAACTACCACACAATTTAAATTTTGCCTTATTTTTTTTCTAAGTTAAAACTAAATTTCTAAAAATTACATTTATCATGTAGATCAGAAATAAAAAAAAATATAATGTCATTTCTAAAATGAAAAAAAGGAGAGAAAAAAATCTTCAGGGATGCTAAAAGTTGTTTAGATAAGTCATTGGACAAAAATAAGATTACTTTTCTGTTTGAAAAGCTTAGTCTTTATAGTTTTAGTAATTATTTTTCTTTTTTTCAGTTTAGAATATCGTAGTTTATGACAGAAAGCGATTTTAAATCTTTGCGGATAATAAAATAGGAGTAAATTTCATTAGCATCATATTGAAAACGATATTTGATTAACATTGGCATCAAACATGGAGGTCCGAGTCGTGGTGGCTCAGGAGATAAGGCGTGCTCATGGGTTTCCTCTTTATGTAACGCTGATGTGGGTTAGTTCCATCAAAAAATCCTCCACAAAGGCAAAATTCTCCCAATACTTGATCCAGGAGTTCTCTTGTCTTCTGAATGGGGTTCAAAATTACAAGATTACGGAACTGAATATTAGTAGTCGTAAACCCAAAAATTGAGTCGATTGTTCAACGACGGTTTTAAACGAAGAGCTCCAATTCAAATCTACGTATTCTATCTGCGTAGTTGAGATTTCAATTGACGATAAATAAATTATAATAGGAGAAAAAACAGCGAAATAAATTATTCTTGTGTCAACCATAAAATGATTGAACTTGTATTGTCATTCAATACAGCACTCCAATTGAGTTTGAACTGTCTAAATAATCAAGAAATGATTGAAATTCGGTAAACTCAGTGTCAGTTTTTAATAAAAAAAATATGGGTAAGTTTAACTTTATAAAACCATAGCTTTCTTTGTGTATTTTGAGCATAGCTTAAATTTGTTTATTCTTTTTTCCAAAGGATTCCTATATTTTATGCATACAATTTAATTTTACGTGTAGTCTTTTTCGAAACATTACATTAGCTTAAAATAATTAAATTCCCTGAAATATCTTTAAACATTAAGCAGTTTTTTATGATTGAAATTGTGTAAATTTTCGGGGAAATTTATTTTTTTTCTTAATTACTAATAAAAAAGATAAATTAGTTTTTGTAAAAAAAAAAAAAAAAAAAAAAAAAAATGATTGTGTGAGGTAAATGATCGCTAATTCTGTGGAAATCAGAAAGAAAATATTACTCGAAGGATAAGTTATGTAACATATTAAAAAGTTAAGTTACTTATTAAAAAATGAGTTAAGAGCTTTTATAGGTGTTGTTTTTAATCTAAATACTTATGAATAATGAATTTTCATCTTCTTGAGGTTGACAGAATTTATGCATACAGTGTCTTCTTTATATGAACTCTGTATTGTATCACAACCTGAATTAATTACAGATTTTCACTAGGTGTGATTAACATGCATTATGTAAAAACCACAACTTAAAAGAAAGTGGATAACGCTGTAGTGAGAGTGTTCAAAAATATTTTGACTTTCATGGCAGTTACTTTTTTAAACAGTTATAAGTTAATTTTATAGTTAAAATTTTTTAGGATTATCACAGTAGCAGATTTATAAGCATCTATTTTTTGGTACGGTGTCTTTTATTCGATTAATAAGCTTTGTTACTGTTAAACATGCAAAACTTGTAAATTTTTTTAAAAATATTTTTGTAACACTAGACTGAAAAGTTTATAATATATATACTTTGTAGGCTAAAACTTTAATTATATTTTGTAATTATACTGCTTAGGATTATTCTTTAAATTTAAACATCTTCTAGTTGTTTTATAATGCATAGTTTTAATGTTTATACTGTATAATGTATGATTATTTTATAAGTAATATATATGGATTGGTATATTTCTATTCAACTCTTTTTTGATCTCATTCTCTTTTTTTTACATGATAAAAGTGGAAATTAGTTAAAATGTTTAATAGCTGAGGCCATATTTATTGATAGCTTCAGCGAATTCCATTTAAGTTATTTGCATGGAATGAAAATTTTTAATTTACCATAAAAATTATTTTTTCCCTTTAATATTAATACAACTATCTTTCCCACTTCAAAAGTAGTCTCTGATTTACCTAGAAGGAAATAAAGAATTGTTGTTTTATTTTTGAAATAATATACAGTTTTTTACAGCCTTCATAGTTTTATATATATAGCACTTCCAGTCTTTATTTTTTTTAACATTATTTTTTGCATGATTTTTAAGTCCTACTAAACACTACTTTAATGCAAAATATCTTCAAACGAGTATGAAACTTATCAACACTAGTTTAACAGGAATTTCGATTCCTATATTATATAATGAAACATAATACAGCACGTTGGCTGTGAGATGTCATGCGGCCTTATTAGTCTATATACACGTGCTGAGATTTTAAGTAAATTCGAACACTTAACGAAACATTTTCGGGTGGGTGATGCTTCTGTTTACAGTTTCATAAACTGTATATGCTGGTGAGCACTACGTCTGGGGGAAGAAGAATTTAAATGCCAAGGGAAATGTTCGCAAACCCTGTATTAGAAGTTTTGCGAATATTTATATAAGGTGAAAAAGTGTACTGTATTTGATATCCTGAATTATTTGAGATAACTGGATTCGGACATTTTAATTTTGAAAACACTAATGTTAAGGTGAACTTCACACAGCCTTAAGTTTCATTATCACTGCAATTAGGCTATCTATTTCATACGTATTAAATTCTAATTAAGTGCAATTTTTCTTTCAACTTCATTGAATTTTGTAGGTCTATTTCTGCCCAGTTGAAACTCAACAATGAATATGGTTCAAGGAAAAATGGCTTGGCAAAATTTTGTATTCGAAATCAAGCTTTATTTTTTCAAAATGTTGTGGTAATTTGTTGTTCAATTGATGTTTTAAACAATTAAACATTTAAAATAAGAACTAGTACTAGCATTTTGCAAAAAAAAAAAAAATTAATTTCAGTGAAGTTTTTTAACGAATTTAATATATAGTACATTTTCTGTATTATATATAAAGGTGATACTGATATGAGGTTTCAATGTGCAATATTTATATAAATAAATACTTTTTTTATATAAAAGTCAGTGTATTAATAACCTAAAAAACATTTTGGGAACAAAATACCGACACCCATAATTTCCACAATTATCGAATTTCGAAACAAAGTAGTTAAACATCGTTAAATGTAGATTACATCACATCAAACTTAGAGTTCCTGTAAGATTAGGTGCCTGCAAATATGGTCTTAGTAGGTAAATCGTAGCATTTTTCGATTCAGAAGCTAATCAGATTCGACACACACGCTTGACATCACTTACAAATATCCAATTAAATCTGATTTCATGATTTAAATCAAATGTTTAGGCATAATCACTTTACTTCTTCTCAAGTTGCAATTACCCAATTACAAATAAGGGGAACTTTTTATAAATTTATTTAATTTTAAAAACAACATTTTCTCTTTAATAAAAGTGTCGATTTAATAAAAGTGCTTGTATAAATGTGTAATAAAATATGATTTTATTTGTAAAACTATATTGAATAATTTTAAATTACAATGAACTTTGAAAACACAAATGACGAGATTATTTATTTTATTTATCATACCCTAAACAACAGAGAGAACTTTTTACCTTTTACACCTTCCTTACCATTTTACATTACCCATTTTTGTTTTATTTACTTTTATGATGTAATTTGAATGATTTTACTACTTTTATCAAGTTACATTGATCGTGTCAACCCGCCTTTAGTTTCTTCAGTTGATTGGCTTGTCAGTTGATTATCCATCACCAGCACCCGTTTGTAATCTCTAAAGCTTTTTATCTTTTTATTTAACGGTTAAGCTCCGTGTAAGACAATGTGGAAGCTCTTCAATTCCAGGACAGAAACGATTATGAGCTTCTTTGTTACATCTAGTACAGATTTTTTCTCCGCTTTTCTTCTTATTCATTTTAACTTTCGACTGCATGTTTAACTTTAGGGTGCATCAAATACTTTTTTTGCTCGACTTTCATTATTTTTTATAACATAGAATAGTTAATGATTAAATTTTATTATGTGTGATAGCATTATTTCATTCTTTATGAGATTTTCGTGTCTTTGAAAACAATATATTGTTATTATTTTACAATATAGTTATTTTTAAGGTTGCTGTGATTCAGACCTAGACCTGAGTCACGGTAAGTACGTTCTAAACAATATACGTTTGTAGTTATATAGTACATCGCTGACTTATTCAAAACTCAATATAGCGGATTAGCGATTTTTGTTCTTATTTACACTGAAAAAAAAAGTCATGCTATTTTGGAAATAACATGCAATTTTGATTAATGATTAAAAAAAGAATTTTTGCAAATAGTTCCCAACGTGCCATGTTCCTATAAAAATATTATTTATCATTATTATTTATTTATTATTTATAATTATTAGTTATTTTCTGCTTGTTTTTATCAGCTAATTTTATTTTTTAGTTTGCAAAACTATCAATATTATTTTGAAACTTACAGATAATTCCCTTCTCGTATTCCACAATAAGTATATAATAAAGATACAACCTGCACAGTTTGTTATAAATTACAGTTTATTTTAGTAAAACAGATATTTATTCTTAAATAAGTACATTTTTCAAAAATATACATCTTCGAAGTTTAATTCTTCCGATATTATTGTATCAGAATAAATTTAAACATTTTAATATATTGAAAAATTATTAATTTGATGATGAATGGTAAATGTGACTCGTATAAACGGCGAAAAAATCCTATCCCGCACTGTATGTGGATGTGTATTTAAAATGCAAACATAATTTCAAAAATACTAGAAAAACTCGTGTGTTACTTGTGCGTTTATAGTGTATTATGAACTGTAGTTTATAACATTATACAGGGTGTTCTATAATCACCATCATGAACATGCATTTTTATAATATTTATAAAAATTGAGGTAAAATATAAAGATGCATAAGCAAAAAAAAGTTATCCAAACCTGACGAATCATTAAGAAATAACAAAATTAAAGAAAATAATAATAATTAGCTGGTAAAATTGATAGGAAGTGAAAAGCGACTATTAGAAACACTCTTATTAACAGCCGGTAAAAAAGCCGGTTTTCTTGTTTTTACCTTTTGTCATTTCGAATGATAAGATTTTGATATTGTTTTTTTTCGTTGCATGAATTAAATATTAATTAGTGCCAAAAACTGTGTTACTTTACTAACTTTCTGTTTTATATAGATTTTAAGCAAGGTTAGGCCATTCAGTAAGTTTGTGACGCCATACCAGCATGGACTAAATGAAACTTTTTAATGATTTTAAGGATTGGGGTGTAAAATGCTGATGTCCAAATTTCTGAACCGCATCATCAACAGTTCTGGAGTTTCAAATGATTCGGAAAAGTAAGTGTTCTGAGACAAGGACAATACTAAGTAAACACAAAAGAATAGTTTAAAGAAAAAAAAGAAATAATAAATTCAGAGATTAGATGCTTCCAGACATAAACCTTAACAATTATATTGAAATTTTTCAAAACTAGTTAGCAAAACCTCCGTAAAAACTTCTCATTAATCATTGTTTTTTTTTCTCTAGATGTTGACATTTTCCTCAGAGACAAAGAATATTTTCGCCATAAAATATATATTTATTTGTAACTTATGTAACTTATTGTAACTCTTTATTAATAACATTTTGTCAATATGTTAATCGTGACAATATAAATAATTAACTGTACTTAAAAAAAGATAAACTAAGGAAATCGAAATGTGTGGCTCAACGAGAATTAAATGAAAATAATTTTACTCGTTAATAAGACTTATATCATTTATTAAAAATTCTATTTGGAAACAGCTTTTATCTTCCTTAAATGTTATACATTTTTTAAATATTTCTATATAAATATTAAGATTTATATACAGCGCCATAAAATCTTTCTTAATTTTATTTATTATATTCAACAATATTTTGTTATTTTGACATTATTCGGCTGCGAATTTAAAAAAAAAAAAAAGAACACGAGAGAAATAATTTTTTTCTCAATAGTGGATACAGAGCCATTATTGAAAGCCAAAAAGTCGCGAAAAAAGCACTTGAAATCTTAATAACTTTCAAACAATGTCATGTATGTCAAATTCATGTCATGTATATCAACAATGTATGTCAAATTTCATCGTAAATAATTAATTAATAAATAATTAATGAGAGAATATTTTTTTTATTCTACAGTATTCCTTATACACTTGTCTACATACCAAGTACTAGTCTACAAAATTATGATGAATGTAAAGCATCCACAGGGTCACATATCCTTCTAGTATTGTAAATTAAGAATGATAACAAGTAATTTAATTTATTGAAATGATTGTAAATGTACTGGCCAAAGAGGTGGAATTGGAAACGCTGACTCTAAGCACTTAAATCAACTAAAACCTTTTTTTAATTTTAACAGAGATACTTTTTTGTAATACTTTTTAATTTTGCTAACTTGAACAAATAGAATCAAAATAGTTTTTTGGGGAAAAACTAAAAATGCTTAGAAAAACGTCCCAGAAAATGTAGAAGCGAAAGTAAAAACATGTTTCAAATTTGTAAGAGTTTTACAATTTTTAAGGGACATGTGTCAAAGTATCATACTACTAAATTACAAAAAGGTTTTTATGAAAGAGGTACAGATTGTTCATTATTTCTTAGATAAAATTAAAATATAAAGTTTTTGATTTAGAAGGATAGGACAAAGCAATCACATTATTAATCTCAAAACAAAATTTTATTTATTTAATTCTACATATTTTTGATCTGAACGAAACAAAGAAATTTTGTCCTTACCTCACACATGTTTTGATTTTAAGAATAGTATGGAAACATCAAAGATGAGATTTGTCACTATTTAACAGTATATTCCCTAATGATTTCTCATTGACAGCTATAAATGTAGTTATAAAACGAAATTTCGTGGATTATTGACACATCATTTGGATCAGAAAACTTTCCTTTTCCAATGTCCGTCACGTTTGGTATCATTTGCCATCGTGATACTTAACAGACAGTATTGTTTACCTCGTCTTCATGAGCGTCGTACAGGTGGATCAACGTCATCCCAACAACATGAGAAGAACATATAGAACAGAGAGAGTGAGAAATTACTTCCATGCCCGAAATGGGATTAGAGCTCGAGATCTTTCGAACATGTGATCAGATTCTTGTCCACCATAAAATCCAGAATGCCGAAAAAGGAACACCCTGAAAAACTGATTTAATGATTGGATCTTTCCGTTCTAGGACTCATTTTTCAATAATAATTTTGTGCAATTTTTTAAAATTTTCCAGGAATTCAGGGTATTCCGTTTTTTATTTTGCGCACTGCACATCATATTTAAAATTGGATTGTTAAAGTTTCACTTCCATTAATATATAAATACGTAAGACAATCAAGATTAACATATTTGATGCATTGATGTCTAGTGAAAGATAATAGATTTATATAATTCATAATGGTCTGAGTTTATGTTTTCATGTTAGTTTATATAAAAAGAGCTTATGTAATTTTATTTGCATAAAATAAGCTTTGTTTCCAATGTTAGTTCAACATGAATGGTCTTAGATAATATTTCAAACTTTTTAAGAAAGAAGACCAAACTTCTTTCAAATTTGATTACAAAAGAGTTATTTCCATCGAAATAATGTAAAAGAAAGCAACTGTAATAGCTTTTGTGAAAAAAATAAGATTTTTTTTTTTAACGCACTTTCCATTATTTTAAGAATAAAATCTTATAAAATACTTTTATTTTTCAGCTTTTTTATCTCAGTTTGAGATTCTGTTGTAGATCTTTTTATATATAATAACTATTCATGCATAAAGATATAACGTGATCAACGAACTTAATAAGCTTTTCGTACTTTTTATATTAAAAAAAAAGTAGGTAATTTGTTCTTATCGTAATCTTTGAAGTTCTTTCTCTTTGTTCAAAAAGTATGCAAATTAAATTACCAGACTTTTTTGTGTGTTAAAAGTTTACTTTAATATTATATAATGGTATTGTTTTTCATCCATCATTGTATGCATAGAGGATCTCTTTGTTATAGTTTATTTCTGCGCATTTTGTATCAATTTTCGATAAAGTTAGGTTTATAAGAAATTACTTTGTAATTTAGTTTAAATATTTGATTGTAGTATACATCTGGAACACATTATTAATATATATATATATATTTAATTTTGAAAAATTAACATTCTGCTATTTCTGAATATGTAAACATTTTTAAACTTTATTGTATTATTAGTAAAATAATTTAGAAATCTGTTATAAAAATCTAAATTATAATTTTTTCGGATTTATATGACTTAATATAAAATATCAAAAAAATTGATCTTACCATCAAAAATACGAAATAGGAAAATAAAATTAAAAACAGGATAATTTGGTTAGTTTTAGTACCAAATCACTCAAAATATTCTGATACACATCTAGTTAAGGCTCTAAAGTTGTTATTAAGTAAATATGTAAAATTTTTTTTTAATTTTTTGAACTCTTTCTCCTTTTTGTCATTATACGCCTCATTTTAACATATCTTTAACCTTTTTTCTCCCATTAAATTAAAGATATACTAGCATTTAAAAAACAAAACGCATATTTTAAATATATCAAGCTTTATTTTTAAATAGTTACGTCCGTGTATGCGCAATAACAATATGCAATAACAGCATTTAAGCGCAATAACAATAATGGTAACTTGTCCACTTATTATTCTGATGAAAAAGATGAGAAATATATAAAAATAAGTGATGTTAAAATATTTATTTTGCAGATTTTGGATATTTTGTTTTATCCAAAATGTGTGTTTTCTCCCTTCTTGTTACCCTCACTCTTATAACAAACTATCACAATTTCATGAGCCCCAGTCATCCAATCATGACAACATCGTTTGTGGACCTAATTCCTCTTTTCAATGAAACTGCAGAAATCGATTAGTTTCAGTTTCTAAAATAGCGTTTAGTGCTTTCCTCTCCCTATATATTTGCTTATCGTGACCAAAAAACGTGACGTGTACCAAACGTGACGTCACCAAACGTGAATAATTTGTAAAACTTTTTTTTTTTACAACTATGACCAATCAAAATGCACGTATCTCATTTTAAAAAACAGACCACTTCACAATCCGCGACACATTTTATGTTATTTATAATAAAAATATTTAAGCATAAAATAAAACATCTTAAACTACTTATATATAAAAGTAATAAGAAATAATAATATGATTTAATGAAGTCTTTAAGCTCACAGTTAAAAATTCCAGTGAAAAGTTCCATTCTCCAGTTTCAGTCCATTCTCCCCGGAACATGTTACGGAACAAAAATTTTTATAAACCACAATTTCTTACAGTAATAGTATATTTTATGGTTAACGGTATATTTTATGGTTAAAAACGGTATATTTTATGGTTAAAATGTAAAAACATTAAATGGTAAAAATGTAAAAACCGGCACCCAAACTGCCGGTACTTTATACAATAATTTGTGTAACGGTAATAATTTTTAACGGTAATTTAATTTTTATCAATAGTTCAGTTCAGATTTTAGATTATATAACCAGATTTCATTTTACTAATATTAATAGAGGTAAAGATAAAAACATTATTTTAAATGAGGATAAAAATACGTTTTTAATTATTTTCTTGTCCTTTTCAGTCATTTTTAATTAATTGTGTCTTGTAAGTCATTTTTAACTATTGAAACTTTGTTTCCATGATAAATAATTTCATGTTGAATTGTGTGATTCAGCATTTATAATTGAAAAATGTTAAGCAATTTACATCTGCATGAAATACTAACTTTTAATATCATATCTTAAAGTATGTAAGACTATATTTAAAAAAATTATTTTGTTGCAAAGTTTTTAACTAATAAATGATAATAAAATCACAAGTAAAGGTAAAAATAAAGCAAAAATAAAGTATAATAAATTAGAAATTATACTTAGATATTATAAAATATAATAGATTGCAAAGTACAAAAATTATATATAATCTCTACATTTAAGTTTAACTAGATTTCAAATGAGGTGTATGGGGCAATTTCAATAAGTTATCTTCTTTTAACAGTCAACTATAATTTATAATATAAGTAAATAAATTTTTTAGCAAAATTATTTTTTATTATAGTACACTGAAGAAAACATAGCTTAAAGATAGCTAATCTGCTAAACTAACAGTAAAAAAAATTTCTTCTTGAATTAATTACGATTAATGGTTTAAACTATGATAACAATTCTAAAGTTTAAAGTAGGAGACATACAAAATTTTCTAACAAATGATTCCACGAATAACCAGACGCTAACTATCACAAAATTAACTGTCTAGTCAACTGAGCATATTAAGCTATCAAGTAGATGCCATAAGGCCTATTTCAGACGTAAATGTTATAGTGTCTAATACGATAGCGTCATTTTGCGAAACAGACTTCGAGTTAACTTTGGGATAAAAACAAGCGAACAAATGCTGTACACAATTCATCTTTGAATAGTTTTGTATACATTGAAAAATGAAGTTTTATAGTTTACAGTTTCTCATTGTAATATTCATTCTGGATAGTGAATTATTAAGTTTAAAGCATTGTTTAGAATCATTAAGGCATTTGTTCCATTGGAATACAAGTTGCTTAACACCATAGGCCAGTTAAAACATTGGTTGTTATTTGGACAGCTTTAATAAGAAAAACAGCAATGAAAATAAGGGCATTGAATTTCATGCAACGTGATTTTGAACAGCCATGTATACATTGAAAATGTTTTACACTTTGAAACTCGTAATTCTGTTTGTAGCGTTTCAGGACAAATAAGTATCGATTATAAAATAATATTATAAATATATGCTTAAGTAAATGTAATAAATGGATGGATTTATAGAATTTTCCTGTCATTATATATCATTACCAGAGTCAATAAATATTGTAATTTTAAAGCATTAACGAAAATTATTTACATCGACAGGATTTTTTTTTTTACAAATTTCCCAAATGTTTTTATAAATGAAAAAAATACATCTTTAGTGTTTAAGACAATAGAAAATCTGAAGTATGAGATCTTTCCCGATGATAGCTGTCTACATAATTGCTATTAGGACATACTTTTCTCTTGCAGTCAGTAAAAAATAAATCTAAGTGCACAAATGCCTCTTAATAAAATAATAAGTAAAAATAAAAAAAATAATCAAGTCAGATGCAGCTTAAATGCAAAAGCACAAAGAATCTAAGCATAATTTTTGAATCCAACAGGAAGGACACCCAGTGGCCCAGTCTTTGACGCCCCGTGGCTGAGCGGTAGCACTTCGCGCTGTCGTGCCACAGGTCCCTGGTTCGATCCTCGGGCCGGGCAAGGTTGACTCAGCCCTTCATCCCTTCAGTGGGTCGATAAATTAGTACCAAGCATGCTTGGGAACTAAACACTGGGGGGTTCCGCGTTCGGCTGACCACCTGCCTGCCCTCTTTGGGCTGTCGCGTCGCTGAGTTTAATTTAGTTTAGTTTAGGAAGGAATCTCTTGGGTGATAGACAAAGGTCACAGTTTCCAAAAGTAAATAAGATTTAATAAGAAACCAGAAGGATAACCATAAGTTAAATGATTAAAATACCAAATGTTTGAAAATATGACAAATTTTACTATTAGTTGAATACCGAATGTTTACCAAATTTTTATATTATGAAATGTTTTCAAATATTCAAAAATTTGGGTTGTGATTATCCATAAAAATAAAATGAGAAATTTGTGTAAGGGTATGTATGTCTTCTAAGAACTTTTTATCTGTCATCATGAAATTTGGACGGTGGCCGCGAAATACAATTTCACCCTCCAATCTTAAAAATTGCTCAAAAATTTCAATTAAACTGCTGTTTGAAATTAAAAAAATTTTGAAAAAGGGAATTTTCTCAGTAGTAATAAATTAGAACTAGTCATTCATGTAAAACTGTAGTCATTGAAGTAAAACTGTAAACGATTTTCTTTTCTCAAATATTTATGTTCCTACAGTAAAATGACTGCAAGGCACGGTTGCCAGTAGTTAAGTCAAGCATCACTGGCTGCGGTTAGTGAGCTTATGGGTGACCACTTTGATCAGCTTGCGAAGCGAAGGGACCGAGGATGAACAGTATTGGTCCTCGCTAATTTTTTTCTACAGTGAAATGATAAATTTTTTTATTTATTTTTTTTAAGCAATGAGTTTTATGTCTTATAAGAGAAGGATTTTAGATATTATTTTATGAATATAAATTATTTTAAAAGTGCACATTGTTAATTTTCTTTTTAAATTTCTAATTCTGTTTACTTTTTTAACCTAATTTTACATGCTTGAAAGTTATGTAAATTAATTTTTTCAAATAACAAACAAAAAAACTTGTGAGTCTTAAAAAAATTTTTTTTCTTAAAAAGTTAAAAATTTTTGAGACTGGAAATAAAGATGAAAAGTTTCGTAGAATAAAAAGTGAGTGTTTTTTAAAAATCAGATTTGAAAACGTGAACATGAATTTAATTTAATTTTCAGTTTACGCACCATACAGTGCTTGAATATAATTAATTTACAAAAAAATTTAAATTAAATCAAATTACTTTCAAGAGCTAAAGGTATTACAAAAGCGTTTCTAAAGCGTTGGAAAATTCTAGATGTTTAAAAGATGTTTTCAGTAAGTTTAAGATTATTTTTTCCTCTTTAAAACTTTCTCAAAGTTAAACTATTTTGAAGCTACTTAATTTTAATCTACCATAAGCTTTTTTTTTTTTGAAAAAAACTTAGACCATGAAAAGAAATTTAATAAGGCAAAGCTTTTTTTAAATTAAATGTTTAACAAGTTTCCTTAAAACAGAAATACCCTTTTTCAAAACTAAGCAATTTAAAAAAAAAAAAATTGTCACGGCATTATTTTGGTTATTTTTCGTTGTATATTTGAAAACAATGCTGAACGGGAAAAAAGGTAGCCTGCTTATTATAATGGCAAACATAGATGAAAAAATTAATATTTTCAAAATATTAATTTTTTCTCATCATTTCATAATTTTTGGATTATTAGATTGTCATTCTAGTTAAAAAATAAAACAAACAAAACAACAATATACTATGATGCTCTTATCTCTGCTCTCTCCACTCGAAATCCCCGTAATTACTTCTCTTTTTCATCATTGCTTTTTTTCTTAATTGTCAGTAATTTTTAGAAAAATGCAGCACATTTTATTTTCAAACTCTTCAATTATTGTAGCTTTATGTAAGAACATTTTGTTGTTATGTAATCGTAAAGAAGTAGATAATTATCTAGATATGAAAAATTATCACCAGTGTTGAAAGAAATATCTTAAATACAGACTGTAGTACTCAATAAGAAGAAATGAATGAGGAGTAATTTAACACGTTGACAAGATTTATAATAATATATAGAGGGAACGGTTTTCTTTGCACTTTATTAAGTTCACTATATATGATAAGACTTACATCTGGCCAAATGTAACCTCTCTCTCTCTCTTTTTTTGCTACTGTGATTAATATCTACTAAAGCTCAAACTTAATGAAAATTAAGAAAAAAAATCTCGTAAGGGGAAAATAACTTTCCTAGTGCAATAGATAAATACTTATTATTTAAAGCAAAAGAGCTGAAAGAAATCACAAATAATTATTTACATTTTATCAAATACTTGTCAACCGATAGGAAAAAATAGCACTTTCAGCTCGTCAACTCAACCAACTGGACTCAACCGTCAATTCAACTAATTGGAATTTCTCGAAACAATATTCACGTTAAGTTCACAAATAAAAATAGCCCTTTCAGCTCATCAAATTTTTACTCTGTAGTTGCATTTTAGAAGGCTACAGATAGACCAAACATGCTAGTTTCATACAAGTTTAGAAAATAATAATTCTGGAACTAATTGACAAATGTTAAAATTATGTTAAAATTATTATAATGTTAAAATTATTATAATGTTAAAATGTACTCTTTTTTTCATACCATCGTTATTTCATGTTTCTGAGTGATAGAAAATGTAACGTAAAGCAAAAAAGACAACTAGAGAAAATTGCAAAAATGTATTTAAAATTGATATAATTTTCAAACAAACTGAAATTTGGAAAATTATATATATCATATATATAAATTTATATATATAAAATTATAAATATATAATTATATTAATCTGTTGTCTCATTTACACTTTACGTAATGTAACTATTTACTCCTTTATTTAAATCTAAATTTTGATTTTTTTAAAACCTTTATTTCCTTTTTTTTTAAAAGCATTTAACTTTGCCTAATGTAGCAATGTACTTCTTTATTTAAATTTAATCTTTTAATTTCTTGAACCTTTATTTCCTTTTTTTATATAACAGTTTAAATTTATTTGATATGAATTTTTTTTAAAAAAAAGGAAATAAAGGTTTAAAAAATTAAAAGATAAGATTTAAATAATGGAGCAAATAGTTACATTACGCAAAAGTGTAAATGTGACATCTGTGTTAAGCTTATAAACAATTTTGTCTTGTTCAGCTGCTCCAATTCCAATTCTGTAATTGCATTATTGCGGCCAGTAGAACGTTCCTTATGATATTTTTTCCTACAAGTTTAAGAGCTAATCATTTTCGTACTAAGTATCGAATGATAATTTTTTTATTTCATTGTACTCTCTGTACATTTTTCCACATACCCTCATAATTTTAAATATAGCTAAGTCTTACAGTTTTTGCGTACTAAAAAAAATTTAACCTTAAATTGAATATTCAAAACAATGCCGGCGGTGACGTTGGCCCTGATGATTTTTTAACGCAGAGAAAAAATATTTGACATGATTCAAAATTAATTTTTTTGCATAGATTTAATTTAAAAAGAAATTTTCACGAAATGTTAGTAGTTAGTAATTTTTTAAATTATCATTACAATTATGATACAATCAAAACGACACTTATAATATAGCACATAACGTAAATTTAATTTCAATTTAAAGTATTTAGTTACATAAGATATAAATTACCATGAAGCGTAACGTAATTTGTTATATAGCGTGTTTCGTTACGTAACTTATGGTGATTTACATAAAGTAATTTACAATCCTGTACACGCATTTCCAACTATGACTTTTAAAAAAGTGTCCTGCTCAACGTTATGCAACATATGTAGCGTATTACTCTGCAGTAAATACAATGTACGCTACAATATACGCATTATATACAATGTACGCTACACTGAACACGCTACTTGTTCTATAGCGCAATGTGAATCATTAGGCCACGTTAAGTATTATGTAACGTAAGCTTAATACATTCTTACTTTTTTTCCTTTTAAAATGGAATTTAAAAAAAATTCTCGGTAGTATCTATAAAAACAAATTGGATATTTTCTTCCGCAAATATTGGTCATTAAAATTAACTGCCCAAATTTCTTAAGATAGTCTTTTAGATTTTCGAGACCATTAACTGAGTTAATAATTGAAGGTACTTGTTCGAATAAAACACTCCTCATAAATACAATTTTTTTTCGGTTTTGTCTTTCAGAATAATTAATCGTCAGGCTAATTAAGCGAAATGTTTGAAGTAGAAATGTCTTTTGTAGAATCGGAATAATAAAATAAAAATCAATTGATACATATATTCTCATTAAAGCTAAATGAGAAATACTGGATTCCAATGTTTTTGAGTGTGCTTAATATTTTTGGAATGGTAATTAGGCTCGAATAAATTTCTACGAATTAAATTCAAGATTTATCTTAAGTTATTTGCTAAGTGCAAGATTAACTTGAATAATAATCATAAAGTAATTGAAATTATGATTGTTGATAAATGTTTAATTGTTATTTTCTCTTCATGTCATGGTTTTAGAAATGTAACTATAAATATTTGTTAAAGAATGTTTTTTTAGTTATTAAACTTGAATTTCGTAAGATTATAAACAAGCCTTAAGAGGTTAAAGACGAGTTAAAAAAGTGTTATTATTTACAAATTCTTAAAATTTTTAACTATTTTCTTTTGAAGTAAAAATAAACTGCTACTCTATTTAGTTTTATTCTAATTTGGATAAAAGTGCTTTGTTTATAACATTTTACGGCTAATTCCTTTACGGTCGGAAAATATATTCAAGAAATAAACTGTAATAAGTAAACTGTAGTATAGAACAGAAAATGAAATTTTTATCTTAAAATGTGTGGAGATTTTTTTTTTTTTTATATATACAATAAACATTTTGTTTCCATTTTTTTAAGAAAGAAAACAAAAATCTGAAATTATACTGTAATTTTATGTGTCTGGAAAAATGTATTTTTATATGCTAAGTCTCATTATATACCAAAGCAATTGGAAAAATTTTTTTTTTCATTATTTTGTTTGAAAATTGTTAAAATATTGAGCTTTGATTCTTTTCGTTCGTTATCGTAAAAGTTTATCGAACATTTTGGTTTTCAAAATTATCATTTTATTGGAATAGAAGTAGAGCAAGCCAACGCCTTCTAGAAGAGAAAAAGCCTCCGCACGGATCAATTCAGTAGACCGACGTAGCAAATATACACTACGCAGTGGGGGTAAACAAGAAAGATTCGTTCGGGCTACCAAGTGTCTCAGTGGGAGAAAATATAAAAGATGCTACTACGTTCAGTCTACCCAAGAATAAATTATTTTTGTTCATGGGAAACTGTGCGGAGGCCTTCTCCCTTCTAGGAGGTATTGGGAAAACACGCTGTTACATATTTCCCATCTTTCTTCGTCCCAAACACCAGACTCTCTATCAAATGCTCCCTCTTTTTTGCTCCCTCGATTTTGGGGAGAAAAAAAGCCGTCATGTGACAGTTGAGATAAAATTTTTTAAACCTTAAAATTACTTGCATATTTAAGCGAGTTTACACTCTAAAGCAAGGAAAAACATCTGCGTAAACAGCAAATATAAGCCTAAACAATTTCTTCATAAAATAATCTTTTCAATGACCGCAAACAAAGTACAGTGAAGAAGCACAGACTATCCTTATTAGTGAATTTTTTGATAGAATAAACCCGCAATTTTGTTACACGAAAAAGAAAACCACGAAAAACCTTCCATGGTTTACCCAATTGCAACTGGACATTGAATCATAATCCGTCTACCACTGAGAATATTTAACTTCAGCAATGTAGTTGATATGAGCCAGGAGCAGAATTCGTGTTGGCTTGCTATCGTTGGGATTTGAGCCTAGGTCATCATATGAAGACCAACACTCTATTTTTTAAATCACTGTGGTTCAGGGTCAGTTATATGTAGATTTTAAGGAAGGGGGGAATAGTTTTTTTTAAATTCTATCATTCTGTAGAGCCTTCTAATTATATAAATAGAAAAACTTCATACATTTTACACATTGTTCAATTTTATGAGAAACTACGTTAATTGTTGATGTAACCTAAATTTTTTTTATTATTCCAAGAATATTACCATAATTTTTATTTAGGTGCTTTGTTACTTTGCTTTTTATCTTTTTCTTTTGTTTTTACGCATTTTAATAGTTCTTAATGGAAAGAAAAAATTAAAACTGTTGTGTGCATTAAGATTGTAACTAAGAATTGTGTATATAAGCCACCCTGCCGGGCCACTCAGAATGACTTTTGAACTAATAATTGGATCTGCACATTTTAGAACTCACTCCAAAATCGGTCGAATAGTTCTATAATTTAATCAAATTTTAAAGCAAACTGTAAAAAAGTTGGATTTTTAAAATTCGATTTCTCGATTCGGATTTTTAAAATTCGATTCCTTTCGAGGAACTATTTGACCGATTTCCCTTCAATTTTATATTTAGCTATGTAAAATTACATTATTTAAACTGATGCAAAAGTTTTATTCATTATAATTCAAAATTCGTTTGACAATTTTTAGACATTATTTTTGGCCTGATTTCTTGACTTGAAATACAGTCAGCACAATTTAATTAGCATATTTGAGGTCACTTTCTCAAACCATAAAGATTGAAGACTTAGAACGTGAAGACCGATCGCTAGATCAAAAGTTATTAAGGGTGGTCGTTTTTCTGACTCACTGTACACAGAATTAATTGTGTATAAAACGAAGTATAATTTTGTATGAAACATATTTAAATCAAAGATTTCGAAAGAAGTTAAAACTGCTTTTTTAGAATATTAATTTAAATATAGTTGAGTGAATAGTTAAATATAGTTAGACAGAAATAATCAAATGAGAGAGAAAGAGAAGCTATCGGAAAGAACCTGGGAAAGTCTGGTAAATGCAATAAAACAGAGAACGGTGGTCCATTGTCCAACTTTCCTATTTCTTTGAGTAAGATAAGATTATATGTTTTATTCAACAATAAACAAGCTGAAATAATAACAAACAATAACAAACAGATTCGAAACCGCACAAAAAGATTCTGTTGAATAATACAGTAATAATTGACTTAAAATAAGGAACTATTTTTTAATTAAAATTTATTAAAAACAACAAATATCTATTTCTCTATTCTTATAAACAAAAGGGAATGTTAAAAACTTGTTAAAAGAATAGGATTTTTTAATGGTAAAACAAAACAATAAAATGCTTTTGTTCTAAAAATAAACGCATATAAAAACCTTGGTTTAGCTGTTCTTGAAGTTATTCAAAAAAGAAATACTCTGATGTTGAAGATAAAAAATGCTAATCGCATTTAAAATTTATTTCAAACAATATTTATCTACAACAATGAAAACAATGCATTTGAGAATATAGAAGAAGAAAAAATAGCTTGATTTAATTTTATTGTTCTTAAGTATAAGATATTAGAAACGTTCTATCTTGAAAGGAAATTTTTCTTCTTTTATGGTGATCATTGTAATTTGTTTAAGCTCAATACATGTAGCAGCAATATTATTTGTAAACTTAATAAGTTTATTCTAGTTTTTAAAAGAAAAAAAAACCCCACAAAATTCCCTTTAGAAGTATTTATCCTTCATCTTAAAACAGATAAATTGAGTTAAAATAAATCTGCCATTAAGATACCAGCTCAAGTATTTTCTTTCATATTTGAATTTTTATTGCAATCAATAACGATAACGTATAAAAAGAGTTTTCATTGTAAGAAAATGTGTGTAGTGGGAAAAAAATTCTTCTTTTCTGATTTATCCAGAAGGAAATTTTTTTTTAATTAAATAAGAATTTTAGAAAAATTAAATTAATGAAAAAATTTAAAAAAAAAAGAATTATTTTTTAAACATGTAATTCTGAAAATATTACGTTTACAAAATTAAAGAATATTGTATTTTTTATTTTATGTCGAACCAATTGTTTTGTCATCTAAATTGAATAAGTAAATCCTCTAGGCGTTTATGAATTTTTATTTTTAAATTTTTTGCAACCAGCTTTGAAAAATCGATCCCTTTTGGGTTAGCGGTTATCCATGTTCATCTCCGTAAGTTCGTGATTTTTTATTCAATCAAGAAAACCAGATAACTCTTGGATTAAGCACTTAAGAAAATTTTTATTGTGAATTTGTTTAACGCTGATATTATAGTAAAAGAAGGCTAGCTTTTATAGACATAATGTAAACCAGTTCCCTAAGGGCTCGTACAATCACCGTTCATATACATGAAAAAAAATAACATTTAGGGGCAATTCAGCAGAGGAACTTGAAACGGGTTTGCCCCTACCTTTTCTCCCAACCACTGATGGGGTAGGGGAGAACAAAGAATTATTTCTTTTTTTTACTTATGGTTGGTTTGCTGCTGCATCTTCGCACTATTTATTAACAGTACTGTTGTTGTTGTCGTTTGACAAGTGCAGAAAAAGTGCAATAAAATCGGACCGAAGGCATGTAGCACAGCCCTGGCCACACCTCTGACTTTTTTGGAATAAAGGGGGCCATGGCAGCAGTTGAGGTCGATGTTGAAGAGAGTCGAGGCAACAGAGACACAGTTGAAGAGATGCTTCGGATCCAGCTGAGCACCCGGGCAGTGCCTGCAATCTGCGCAGTTTCTAGAGCCGTCGAGCATGATCTTCATACCTCTCATGTGCCCCGTCCGCAATCTGCTGATGGTAGTGGTGATTTCACGATCAAGATTAAGCTCCGGAAGGCACCATTTTTTCAGAAGTCTGCCGTAGAGCTGATATTTTGCGACGGCATTTGCATCGAAGCAAGTGGTTTGCATGGAAGGGGGATTAATATTTCTAGCCTCCTTAGCGAGGGAGTCCCCTTGTTCATTTCCCTCAATGTTGACATGAGCGGGGACCCATTGAATGGTGCAGGTTTTCTCCCTGGAAACAATGGTGGACAGAAGCGCGTTGATGTCTTCGACGAGTCTCGTTTTTCCCCCTTTAATGGCCTCCAGGGCAGATTTACAGTCAGAGAAAATGATGATGCCTGACGAGGGGACTGACTGTGAGAGGTAAAGGTCTAGAGTGGATTTAATGGTGATCAGTTCGCTAGTGAAGTTGGAGGCGATTTTGCCGGCTGCGACCCTATGCTTGAGGGATGTTTGATCTGGGAGGAGAAGGAAGATGCCAGAACCTCCTCTTATTAACAGTACTGTACTATTTATTAAGATATTCTTTGAGAATTCATTTATATCATCCATATCTGCTATTTTCCTCTTTGGGATAGAAAGAAGGAATAAAATAGTGGTAGGCGGGATGCTGGGCATAAAAACAGTTATCTGTTCAGGTTATAGCTCCTGACTGCCACTTTGATTCTGAGTTGAATATTAGTACATATATATGTTCTGCGATATCTGAGCATGTCATTCTCCCTTTAATTTATATTTCTGGTACAATATCCTATCCTGAGTAGTTCCCTGCGTCAGTTATGTATTTGGAAAGTATTGTTTGGTAAGACTATGAGAGTCTCCCCCTGATAACTCAACGTCATGTCCCATGATCCTTTCTCACTGGGGATATTTTACGTCAGCCTTGTGATTAGTGTATTCAAAGTACCAACGATGTACAAAGTTGAATTTTAAATGTAAATAAAGCTAATCTGAGCATCTCATTTTAAGTTTTACTTCTGGTATAGCAGTATGTACTGAGTAGTTCTCAGCTTTAGTTACTTATTCGGAAAGCATTCTTTGGTAAAACTACGATAACCTTCCATGGTTAGCTGGACGTCAGAGGGAGTTTTTTCGATGATCCTTTTACAACTGAATATATTTTACGTCAGTCCTATGGTTGGTGTGCTCAAACTATCAGTGATATAATCGTTCGAAGTTGAATTGTCATTTGTAAAGTTGAAAATAAAGCTAATCTGAGCATAAGTTGTTTTTCTCGTACTGCATCCTGTATTGAGTAGTTTCCCACGTTAGTCATTTATTTGGAAAGCATTCTTTGTAAAACAACAAAAGCTTCCCCCATTTAGTACGATGTCAGAGGAATTTTGACCCACGATTCGTTTCACTTTGGGAATATTTTGTGTCAGCATTGAGGTTAGTGTGTTCAAAGTACCAGTGATATATCATGGTTTCAAGGTTGTATTGTATTTTTTGAAAGTGTAATACATAATCAAAATTGCACCAAAAGCAGTTAAGAACATAATTAAAGAATTTTGTCTCAGATATTATGCAACTTTTCAAACAAATAAAGATTGACATTGGAATTTTATTGTGACGCAAAATGCAGGAAAAAAACAAGGATTTTTAGATTTATATTCTATTTTAAAGTATAATCTATTCCACTAAAAGAAGTTTTAAAGTAGTTCTCAAATAAATGTCCATAAAATGAGATTTATTGAAAGGTTTTTTTACAAGTACTCGTAAAAAACGCGGTATAGTGAATTTATTACAGAATTTATCATTATCTTATTTTCTGTAGTGCCTTAACTTAATTATGTTCGGCCTTTTCTTGATAAGTATAGAGGAAAGTCAAATAAAAGATGTATCGATTGACCGTCTTAAAAATGGAGCAGTGCATCTTCACTTTTAATACATGAGTTACTACAGTTTGGAGCTTGTATTAAATAGCAAATAGTAATTATTACAAAGTAATAATTAAAAAACTTGGAGATTATAAAATTAAATTAAAAATATATAAATATATAAGCATTTCTTGAAAAAAAAAGTTTTGAGAGTTAAAAATACTAGATAAGACTATTTTATTTCTATAAAATAATTTATTTCTGATCTCAAAGCGATAAAAAATTAACTTATTAATAGTCAGTGATAAAATAATAATTAAGAATATTTCATTTTTCAAAATACAATGTAGCTACTCAGACATTTATTAGCATTTTAGTAGTTTTATATATCACATTTAAAAATTTAAAATTTCTAAATATATATGAAATTAAATTAACGAAGAAATATAAACACATAGATTTTCTAAATGCTTAGCCAATATTTTTAATAAATTATTAATCATGATTGTAAATTTAATAAAAGTATCTGTTTGTTTAACTAAATTTCATGGTGTCGAACAAATGGTGCCCTGCATTGATATAATTAAAATGTTTTTGAAAGAAAATTAAGTTGTAAATTATTTGTGAATTAATTAAATTTTAAAAGTTATTTTCAACAAACTCATTTTACAATTTTGTAAACTTAAATTATGTATAACACATACATTCTAACTCTTACATCTTAGGAAGAGGAGCCCATATCTAAAAATTTTTCTCTTCTCCATTGTGTATATTAAATACAATATGACTTTTCATTCCACTAAAGTACTTGTTTAAAAATAATTGAACATATATTATTTAATTTTATGTAAAATAAAATTTATGACAAAACAAGGTGATAAATATTTTTATTAAAAATAATTTTTTGGCCAGAAATTTTTCAAGTGATGGAAAAATAATGATCCAATAAAAATGATAATTTTTTGAAATTGAAGAAAATAAGTTTAGACCACTGGAGTTTAAATCACAGAGAATTTAAGCTGAAGCACATATTTTTCAAGGTGATTGTATAGATTGTTTTCGTTTAAAGAGAAATCTAAAGAACTATTCGGGAAAACAAACAAATGATTATTTGCTTCGATTTTCTTTACTTAAGATAGCGGAGAAACTTCACTGGTACTTTTTTGGGGAATAAATTAGAGATTGAAGGGAAGTGATTGAACGTGAAGAGAGAGTTTTTCAAGCATTAGGTAAGGAAAAAAAAATCTGTTATTAAATTTCAAAATTTTAAAGAGAGCATGAAATTTTTGTGACAGAAATAAAATATTATTTTCCTCAACGCGGTAGACAAATATTTTTAGTGAGGTGACGCTGGAAATTCCAATATTTTCTGTACTACTTTTATTTCAAAATAACACTTAATTCTTTTTTCAACTGGAAATTGTTTATAATTCTCTAAATTATGCAGTTTAAAGTTAGGTTTTTTTTATTTTTGTTTTAATTAAAAATGTGAGTCAATGCTAAACAAAGAAAAAAAAAACAAAAAAAAAACAGCAAAAACATGAGTTGTAATGAAATTTCCTGCTCATTGAATTTTAACTTCCTAGAAAATAACAGAAGAGCAAAATAATTTTATGATGCGATAAAATATTACAGAACTAAATAATTTGCACTATAAGCAAAAAAAAAATGCTCAATTAATAAAAAAGCTGTTAAATTGACGAAAGAACAGGATTTCATAAAAAAACTCTGGGAGATACTTCATTTCCTCACCCCATACTCCTGGTGTTACTAAAATAAAACATAACTATTTTAATTTTTTTAAAACTACAGCATGCAATTAACCCGTATATAAGCAATTAATTTTATTATGTGAGTGTGTTTTTATGCTGAATTTATTGTTATTTTTTTCTGTTTTAATTCTGATTGTTTTGATGAAATAATTTTAGAATTATGTTTTGTTTGATATAAGCTTTGAAGTATGCCATTTTTCTTATAGTATAAATTTATTTACTATTATCTGATTACGTTTTATTATTAATATTACCTTTATTCGACACCAGTTTATGTAACATGCTTCTATGAAGTTTTACCCTAATTATTTTTTCAAATTATTTTTCAAGATGGAACAAAAAAGGAAATTTTGATGCTCTTCTAAAGAAATTGTGTTTATTTTATTATGGTTTGAATGGACCAGAATTCATGCATTTAGCTTTTATAATTGTAAATAATCATTGAAATAGTTATAGAATTATAAGACCACATAAATAATCATAGAATAAGTTTCGAAAATATTTATTTTAACAACCATCTTCATTAAAACAATTGGAGAGATGCAGATAGAGAGATGATATTTCAGGTTACAATAATTTTTAATTGGTTTATAGACGTGATTATAGATTATGAGAGTATAATTATATTAGAATTAAATTGTATCTTAAAGAAAAATGTTGTGGGTAATGCATGTTAAATATTTTTCAGCAGACTCATATATTTCATTTGAATAAAAAAAAGACAGTAATATTGGAGCCGGAATGCCATTTTCAAATCCAGCGGCCTTTAATAACCTGCTCTCCTTTTTTTTAAAAAAAACAAACTATTATTGTTGAACAGCCGCCACAATTTTGAGTTTACGACTACCAATATTCAACTCCGTAACTTTGCAACTTTGAACCAGAAAACAAGAGAACTCTTGGGCCAAGTATTGGGAGAAGTTTGCCTTTGATTAGGACTTTTTGATGGAACAAACCTGCATTTGCGTTACACGGAAAGGAAAACTACGAAAAACTCCCACGGTTAGCCTGACGGCAAAGGGACTCTATCCCAATATCTAGAAGAAAAATGGCACGCAACTGTACTAGATCATGGAAGAAAAATAGTATGCAACTCATTCGTCTGCCACTGAGGATATTTTTCTTCAGAAATGTAATCTGTGCGAGCCGGGTGCAGATTTCGTATCGACGAACTATTGCTGGGACTCGAAACTGGGTCACCTCATTGGGAGGCGAGCGTACTGAGAAATTAAAAAAAATAAAATAAAATAAAATAAAAAAAAAAAAAAAAAAACTTGATTCTTGGCTTTTTCTTTTAGCTCAGGTAACAAATTTTAAAATAAATGAAACCATGTATTATAATTGCGACAAGAGGAAACCACTGCTAAGAGAAAAGTCTTCAAAAGAGAGAGCGAGTCATTAATATCCACGGGATACGTTAAACCAACGGGATACATTCACAAACCCCTCGGTTTTGAATTATAGTGTGTTAAACTTATTTAGTCAGATATTTTTCACACAATCTTCAATTTCTGAATTTATTAAGTAGCAATAATTTTGGATTATTGATTTAACAAACGCACAATTGAAAAGTGAGTTCAAAAATAATTGGAGGGGACATCCAAAATTTCCAAAATGGAAAGATACCTCTTGTTGTTAGTACTGCGGTAACTCACGGTTTGCTACCAAACTGCGGTAACTTAAAATATTTTATAGAGAAGAACTTTTAACAATAAGAACAAACTTCTACATGAATAGTTGTAATAATATTTTCTGTTTTAATTTTTTGTGTGGAATATGCAGTGACAGTAGTGCTTTATTGCAAAATTACCCAATATAGCTTTTTTAATGAAATATTTCAGTAGTAATGATGTTATTTTAAAAAATATTTGTCTATTACATTGTATTAAGTTTAGTAAAGTTTTCATTCAATATATTTCTATTTTCTATAGGAGAAAATATTCTTAAGTTTCAAAGGTTTGAAAATATGTTAACGATTTTATACATCAATTAATCACAAAAATTTTTGATTTATTGTCATTCTTTGAATTGTATTTAACTTCTGAAGTGAGGATAGAAGAATCAATCATAATATGTCAGGAAAGGAATATTTTTCTGGAAGAAAATACTAAAATTCTCCCTTATTTCAAATCCGGAAAACGGTCTTTTTTGAGAAAAGTGAAATAGTATATTTCACCGCTCATACTTTATTTTTCTTGTTAAAAGGCTTAAGAGAAATGACTCAGTGGTTTCCAGATAGACTTCGAGAATTTAGAGTCCATTTGTCAATGTCACTGTCCAAAACGGAATTTTTATCTTTAGGCTACATATAGTATTGGGAAAAGCTCACCAATGTGTAACTCATAAATGATTGCTTACTCAAAGATATGTTTTGGATAGTTGGACATAGATCTTTCAGAATTGCGGCGGGGAGAAAATTAGAAATTGTTTGCAACAAAACAATTCATTGTAACTTTTCTTTTGAAAACTTTGTTTTAAGTATTTGCGCATATTCTATCGAATTAAATGTTACCTTTAAGAAGGTGTTATGTCATGCAATATTCCTTTTACGTTATTTAAATTTTTGATTTGAAATAACAATAGTCTAGTCAACAACAATAACAATAGTAATTTTTTTTAGTTCTAAATCCGGAAAACGGTCATTTTGTTGAAAAGTGATAAAATATATTTCATTGCTCATACTTTATTTTTCATGTTAAAAGGCTTAAGAGAAATGACTCAGTGGTTTCGAGATAGAATTTGAGAATGTGGAGTCCATTTGTCAATGTCACTGTACAAAGTGGAATTTTTATTTTTAGGTTACATAGATTAGGAAAAGCTCACCAATGTGTGCTCACCAATGATTGCTTACTCAAAAAATGTTTTGGATAGTTTAACATAGATCTTTCAAATTTGCTATAGCGTGAAAATTAGTAGTTACATTTAATAAAACAATTCGTTTCTAACTTTTCTATAGAAAGCTTTGTTTTAATTATAAGTGTAGATTTTAATGTAACAAATGTTACTTTTGATGAGGGATGTTCACATTACTTTATTTAAAATTCTGATATGAATCAATTTAATTTTATATCTGTCGTTGAATAGCCGATCCAATTTTGGGCCTACGACTACTAATGTTCAACTCCGTAGCCTTATAATTTTGAACCAATCCAGAAGACAAGGAAACTCCTGGATCAATGCCCTCAGAGGTATTGATTTGTTATGAAAACAAGGAGGACTTTGCGACTCGACAGATTTAACGTGCATCAGTCACTATTTACTACACGGGGAGTATTCTGCCGGCGGGGATCGAACCCACGAATTTTTGCACAGTCAAAATTACATGTAACACCACCATATATAGAGACTAGTGATACATAGGATAGAAATAGCTATGCAGCCACGAATTTTTGCGCAGTCAAAATTACATGTAACACCACCATATATAGAGACTAGTGATACATAGGATAGAAATAGCTATGCAGCCAATACATATTTGCTACGTAATACAAAATTCTACATTTCGAACCTCATTCCTGATTTGTTCAAAATGATTAATGTCATCGAGCTAATTATTCTTATATGTTCAAGAGCGCATGAGAATTGAAAAAAAAAAAAAAAAAAAAAAAAAGGAATTCTGACAGGATTCTGATTCCACGTCTGAATGACCCTTAACCTGAGGTTCAGAGGGAGAGGGTCGCGGGAAGTTCCGTTCCCCTGTAGTGGAAAGAGTGAGAAGTAAAGAATTCTTTCGTGAGAAAGGTTTTTTAGATAGCGGATAGCGTATAGATGAAGAATGAAAAAATGGGGATCTGGAAATAAAAGCTGGACTTTGTTTTTATTTATTTAGCATATGTATATTTTGTAACTATTTTTGAGCATCAATGATCTAGAATCTAAAATAAATATGTATATATGATGTGTCTTCGTCATTATTCTGAGTGTTTTAAAAGACGAACCGAAAATAAAACCATCTCATAAAAAAGACGGATGTCACAAATTCCTTTCTAGCCATTATTTCATGATGGTATGCTCATCCTAATTTTCAAAATTACCCACACTGTAAAAATAACTTCTACAAGAAAAAAAACATATTTTTCACAGAAACAAATTACTTAAAAGTAAATACAGATTTATTTTTGTTTTTAACTGTCACCCACGCTGCAGAAAAATCCCGTTTATTTATTATATATATATATTTTTTTTACAGACTTTCTCCGTATATTTGATGGTTTAAACTTGTTTTCCACAAAACAGTTATTCTCTGTTTTTTTTAACTCTAATCTTTTATCAAATCATTTTACATTTTCTATACTTGCTCTCACTTTACAGTAATTATTTTTAACATCGTATAAGTAATTCTGTGATTCGACTTTATTTTTAAATTGATACACCACCTGGTTTTTATCTGTCTATAGAAAAAATTTTTCGGCAAGCTGAATTGCAGATATTTTTAAAAGTTATAGGCTACTACAGTTTTAAAAGAAATAAATAACAATAAATAACGTAGAGCGTGTAAAATTTGCAGCAAATGAAATTTTAACACATAGTTGTTTTACACATAGTTAAATAAATAATCCCAAGAAACTGAAGCTGTAAGATATTACTTGTATAAAATGTTTTCATTTGTTTCATAAAAATACGGATTTGAAATAACAATCGGCATGTTTCAAGCCTTCAAAAATACCTGCCCACTTTCAAGACTTGCCAGGCATGAATAGAAAGATACAAAAGTGATTTAAATATAAAATGTAAAGTTGCCAATGAAAAATGGAAAATTAAAAGTGAGAAGCAAAGCTAGAAAAACCACAGTTGCCAAGAGAAAATAAAAATAAACATCAAAAACAGAACAGAGAAAACCGCGGCAGCAGAGCGGGGCGAATCAGGGTAAAGTACATTTTCATGTGCTATGGAGAGGTGGCAAAGAATTAATGTCCTTAACAAGGAAATCAGTATTCAGATAAATAAAACAGTATTCCCGGGCAATAAAATGAGCTGATGTAACTGTATTGGAGATAATTTCGGCGCAGTCAAAATTGAATTAGTTTTACTAGTTTTGTTTTTCCCGTTTGATTTTCATTGGCAAACTCACGTTTTATATTCTTAACCATTTTTGCTTCTTCTCATTCACATCCGGCAAGTCTTGAAAAAGAGCGCCTATATTTGAGCACTTGAAAAACGTCGACTGTTGCTTCCAATCTGCATAATTTTTAAGCGAATGCAGTTTTTTTTTAATAAAGTAACATTTCAGTTTATTAATTTTTTTTAAATAGTTTTGGTTTTTCATTAGAAAATAAGCACTTTGTAAATTCTTACGTTTTTTATTCCTCAGTTTTTTTAACATCAGTATGTTAATACTTTTAGTACGTTTATAACTGGTTTCAGGTTTTTTTTTAAATAGCAACTACACAAGATTTTAAATGGCAAATTTGACCACATAAAAATTTATAATTTTAACACCATAACCACGATATATCTTTAAATTTCAGAAATATGAAAAACGAATATATGTTTAACTGAAATGTATTTTAAACTGAAAAGAAAAAACGTTTTTGTTTTACACATTTACTGAAATTTAAAAAATTACTTATACCTAAACTATTTTTAATATGACAGTTAGAGATATAAATAATTTTAATTCAAATTTGTTAAAGAACAATAGAGAATTAAAGTGATTTTATAACCATTAATGTAATGATTTACGTATATAAGATTTCTGTAGTTTAGAAGTTTAGTAATAAATTTAATAATTATAAAACAATTTATTCTTTTTTTATATCACATCGAATATTTCTTTAAATGATTTTTAACTGGAAGTTAAAAAAGAACTTTATTTTCTAAAAGTAATGAAAGCATTTGCTAAATGGTGCAAGCGAAGCTTTCATTTTAAACTTCATTTAGCTAAAAAATTCAGTTATTACGCTCCATAAAAAGGCGGTTTTATTATGTAATCTCTGAAGATGGAGAACTAATGTCACAATCCGTTAAGTGCAGTTTTTTAATATCTTTAAAACATATGTTTAAACGATAATGGGAGTTTATAATGATAATTGTAAGCGGAAATTTGTTTTCTGACTGTAAATCTCGAACTACCTCATTTTACACTGATTCTCCCTTCTTTTTAAATCTTAAGAAAAAAAAAGTTTCGCTTTGCGAGATTTCTTTAAAAAAAGTAACTAATGTCATAATTTTTTTATTTATTTTTGACGTCATTTATAAAAGTTCTTTCTTTTCTTGCCTTACATGTTAAAAATATTAAAAAAAGTAGTTTTTCTAGATTAAAAGAAGTTAAGTTGTATGGATGAATTAAAATTGCAACAAAAAATTATGTTACCCACTTAAAAGAACGTATTCGAATATAAAAAAAATGAATCCAATCAGGTTTGTTTTAAAAAAAATGATAAACGTGAGAGAATAGTTTGTATTTTGTTTTTGAATTTTCTTTATCTTTTCTGTAATACTTATGACAGTTCACTCCATTATTTGACGTCATACCTTTTGTCTACCTACAACTGGGTACATCTTTGACTGGCTCCATGATCAGTGCAAACTGGGAGAAGTGTACGAACTAACCAGACATCACAGGGATTTAAACCTTGGTTCGCTCAATTTAAGGTAAGTTCACTATCCTCTGACCCATCCAGTTCCATACGTAAAAATAAGAAAGACCTTTTAAATTATTGATGGTTATCGCAACAAATAGAATTACGTTCCTATTTTATATTTAGTTTCATTATTTACGTCACACTAAAGTCACATTAACGGACTATTGGCGGGTGATTCATGCTTAATAAAAATTCAATGGCATTACTCACACTTCACTACCAAAGTTTAGTTCGAAGGCAGACGGAGCTGGTAACCAACCAGCCTCCGTTCCATGCTCCCCTTCCTCCTAACCGTGTATTTCGGCTTTGAAACAGACTGGAACATTATAATAGAAAAAAAAATTACAAAACACTACAATATGATCGAAGGTAGAGGTGCCTGTAGAATAATTTAGTCATTAGCATGGTATATAATTCATATTTTTAGAATCCTTGTCAAAAATGAGGTGCAAAAGTGTGCACATAAGTTAGCAAAATAATACTTAAAAGAGAAACACAAACAAATAAACAAACAAACAAACAAAAAAAAAAAAACAAGATGTTATCGTTATCTACTAAATTACTATGGAGAAAAACGTGAAAATTTTTTTTGATTGCCATAACATCACTTTAAATTTGATTTAAAAATTTTGAAACCTGGGTATCAAATGGTGTTGAAATTTTTTTTATAAATGCATTTTATGCTTAGACATTGGTCATTGAAGAAGAATTTCAAAGGAAAAGAAGGATACCAAGTCTAAACCGTTACAGATATCTACATCCCCATTGAAACAAAAATAAAATCTGTTAATTAATCGAAGATTTTTCTGGATTTTTTACTGAAGATTTTGCAGTCTTTAAAGCGTAGACTATGGAAATCAGCAGTAAAATTCTATCTCAAACTGAAAAGAAAAACTCTCGTTGAAAGATATAACTATCGTTGATGCAAATTTTCTTTGTAAAATGTAATTTTTTTAAAAAAAATATTTACACATTTTATTATAAAGAAGAACAGTAAATAGGGAATTTTGATATTGTTTTCTAGTCTCCCCAAATTTAGTTCTTCCAGATGCTAGGCAAGGAAACATTTCTTGCAAGCAATAAGAGTCTTTTATTTTCCCAGACCGGCTTCAAAGAAGTTGTTGTTGTTTCTAATGTCACTTGCCGAGTACCAGCAAGTTTGCTTGGTAAAACCAAGCAGATTTGACGTAGAGGATTCATTTCTTGTTTTTCAGTGGCGCCATTTATGGCCAAGACACATCAGCAACACCTTTATTGAAGTATATCGCTGTGATGAATCTCAAGCAGCAAATAGAAAAAACTTCCACACTTACTTGACTGGATGACATCATTTTTGTTATGGTTAGAAAATTCGGCTACGAACCTAATGATTTCTTGATCTAACTAAACCGATAATCTATTTTTTTTTTTTTTTTTTTTTTTTTTTTTTTTTTTTTTTGTAATCTCTCACATTGATTACCACGCACAGTGAACATGTAATTAATTGACGAGTGGCAGCAAAGTGCTTCATCACCTCGTTTCACGATTCTCTTCAACATGATAAACGCAACCAAATACAATTTGTTTTGGCGGGCACGGAATTTAATGAGAAAAAAACTATTGTGTAGAAAGATTTTCTGTGAAGGTATTTCTTTATAGAAAACTTCTCTTAACGTGTTTTTTTGACGCACAGGGAAGTCAACTGAAATCTTTGCTGTTTGAAATTTCCAGCCAATAAAAAACGATTTAATTATGCTATTTCAGTAAAAAAATGATTTCCTAGAGAAACTCATATATTTTTATATAAATATGAATTTCTTTTAAAAAACCAACCTATTAAAACAAAAACCGATAGCATTCTCAAAAAATGTAGAATATTCCAATCAAGACTTTTACAACATACATGACATATTTTAACAACAAATCAGATAATTTCTTCCGTATACTTCAATTATATAGATTTATTTAGCAAGCAAATTTGTTTGATAACAACTCAATTTCCTTTTAGTCATATTTAATTATTATACGCGTATTCTACTTTTTTTTTTTAAATGTTAGTGATATTTGTAAAAATTCCGAAACCTGTGGATATATGAGGTAAAATTTCTATATTGAGAAAGAAAAGTTTTTTTATTTTTAATGACTTATTATTTAATTGTTTAAATATAAATATTAGAAGATATCTTTATTAAGATTTTTTAAACTTCAATTGGCTTTAGCTTGCATTATAAATTCTTTTTATGGAGATGATATTGTTAATATTAATTAACTATAAATTTTTATTATCATTAAACTAAAAAATGTTTTTAGTATTTACTCATTTTTCTGTTTCTGACAAATCTAAAAATGAGTAAATCTACTAAAAATTACAAATTTTTGAAGTAGATTTAAAGTTTCTTTTCAGAATATATATTTTATCCACTTTTAAATGAATTATTCCCTTAAAGATTCACACATTTACTATTTCTTTCCTTTGAAATAGTTTCTACTTTTTCTAAAAAGAAAGAATATAAAATTTGGCATTAAGATGTAATAAATGTGAATTAAGTTCAAAAGAAAAATAGGAAGACAGGTGAAAAAATGGTCTCAGAAGAGGAACTAGTGTAAGTAAAACAAATGATTCTTTATTAAATTACCTTTATTTTCTAGGTTTTGGGTAGAAAACTTTATTTGAAGGAACACATAATATGAAGCGAAAAATAAATAAAATACTCTCGCAGAAGCATTATCTTTGCGTGTAAATCAGTAAAAGCAATTTGTTAAAGTGATTTTATTTCTGAGCACGTTTAAAGTGTTCTCTTTTTAAATTGCAACATTAATAAATGTCAAGACTGTAAGAATAAAAGAGGTTTGGCTAAACTGAATCTTTTAGAATGTGGTAACAGCCTTTATAAACAATTTATCATAATCTTAACTTTTCTTCTAAGTCTTAACTTGATTATGGTTAAATGCTTTCATATAAATTGATAAGAATAAGATAATTAAACCAATATTAAAAAACTAATAAAAAACACTGTTGGAAATATTTCGGAAAAATGATTAAATAACAATTTATTTAATTGCTATTTTTCCATATTCAAGCAAAATAGTCAAATAGAAACAAATAAGATAGTATTCAAACCGTTAACTGAAACTAAAACCGTTCATTAACAGCTTTAACCAAATACGGTTAAGCAACCAGAATTTTATCGCTTCACCTAATGAAGGCACGAAGACACATAGCGTTTTGAAGACGGGTACATATTATAGTCGAGAGAACTGATTTGTCAAGCTTTTGACCTGGCGTTGACACCACCATTTTTTCTCTATTCCCTTAAGCACATGAAGGGTTTCCAGTGTCCTGCAATTCCTAATTTGTGACCCTGGGCCATTAGAATACAATTTTCTCAATTACGCATAAATGACAGTACCAACACGCTGCTAATCTATCTCCAATGTCGAGTTAAAGTTTTTTTTTAAAACTTTTTTTACGGTTTTTAAACCATGCTAGTTGTAAATGGTTTGAAAACCGTGTAGGTTTGAATTAATGTTTTTTTTATCCATACTAGTTGTTAACGTTTCTAATGAATATGGAGATATATTTGAAATATGGAGATCTCTACTTAGAAATGTTCGTACTTATCCATATACTATTTTACTGCTTTACCGTCTGGAATAGTTTTAAAAGAACAAATCAACGAAACGAACAAATCAACGAAATATAATCAAAATATATATTAAGTTGCTTATTTTTATTTACTGTACCGTTTCCAAAATATTTTTCTTTTCCAGAAATAATAAAAAAAAAACTGCCGCAATGAATTTCAAATATTAAAAAAAATGTATAAAATTATCCTTAATAATTTTGAACTCTTCAGAAATAAGAATTAGTTTAATTCATAACAGTGGTAAATATTTAGCGAATCAACATATCGAAATATCGAAAATCAATCAAAACATACTTGATCCAAATGTATACTTAAGACGTGATTCCAGGATCTTTCAAAAGTTTTAGCACTTGTGTCTCCAGAGTATTAATTTTAATTACACACTTGATCTCAAGTTATCCTTCCAAAATATCCCAACGGTTCATTTGAAAACGAGGTCAAGAAGCTAGAAAATTAATTGGATACCATGTTTAGGTAAAGGTGATTTCAGAAAGAGTAGCAGAAAGAGTAGTAATCCTTTTTATGTAGGAATTGAAATGATTTTAGATTCTTTTTTACAATTAATTGTTTCATTTAAAAAATGAATGAATGTTAATGAAAGTGAATAACAATTATTAACAATATTACCTACAATTATAAAATTAGTTTATCCAAAGATAATACCACACAAAAATAAATGTTAATAAATATTCATTATTTTGAAATTTGAAATGAGGCGTATACAATTTTGTTTCACATGGCAAAAGAAAAAATTTCAGCGAAATTTATTCAATAGTTCCTTAGAAATCGAATTTTAAATATACGAATGTTTTAAAATTCCATTAAAATTAGATCAAAAGTTATTCAGGGTTGTCCGTCTTTTTGCCTCACTGTAAAAAAAAATCCCATATTACCGTTGTTTAGTATTGTTTGTGCCATATACAAATTATAGACTTAATGAAAAGGAAGTACTTAAATGTATTTAGGATTTTGTTTTAGCGAATTAAATAAAAAAAAATTTAAAAATATAAATGGTTTTTCATCTTAAGATATTGGGTTTGAATTATACATTTAAATTGATATTTTATAAAAATTGCGTTTTAAATCTTTTTCGAACGAAGCATTTATAGCTTAAAAAAGTTCTGAATGAAATTAATGAATGAAATTATAAAATTTTTCTTGTAAGCAAGAAGTTATGCTACAAAAGAAATTTTATTCGACGAAGATTTAGAATTTGATAAGGTATTTATTTTGAATTTCTCTGTTTCTTAAAAATGTACATATTAATTACTAAATATATATATATATATATATATATATATATATATATATATATATATATATATATATATATATATATAATCAATCAATAAAAATATTTCATAAAAATATTTTAATAATCCTGAATATTTTATTGAAATATTTTAGAAATATGTCTAAGCTATTTTTAAACTTCACACATGTAAAGAAGGTTTATTGAGTTTAAAAAGGTTATTCTAATTTTCTTTATAAATGACTTATTTTCAATTGATATTAAAATGTATATCTCTTTTTCTTCTAAAATTTCAAAATATGACTTTTTTCTCTTAAAAATTTTAAATTTGATTTCTTTAACTTCAAAATTTAAACAAATATTTTTTTTATAGTTATAATTTTTTATTTTATATTTTAAATTGTTATGTTCATGTAAGAAAGTTATGTAAGGATTGAGTATATCGATACCTTAGATTATTAAACTTTTAATAAAATAGGCAAAATCATTTGAAATTTGGATAAATAAATTTAAAATTAATAAAAGAGAAATATCTTGTTACAATTTTTAATTAAAAAAAAGAAAAACATTTATAGAAGAGTGGGCTGAACTGTGTGAAAGTATTATTATTTTTATTCAAAATGTATATTAAAAGTTGGGATGCTTCAAAAATGATTTTATCAGAAACATTGTGTCTTAGAAACATTGATTTTTAAAATCTTAAAGGTTAAAATGTCTTTAACAAAGATCAGATTAAAATAAAAAATTATTAATCACAATTTTGATAAATTATGACATTATTCAGAAATACACTGTACCACAAACTTATTATTAATTTTCCAACTTTAAACAGACAAGTAGTTCAAGACAAAACTAAATTTTCTTAAACTCATATTTAACCTTTATCTACAAAGTTCCTTATTTTAAATTTTTCTATGTAATCAACGTTATCTAATTTTAGAACATCAGTCTTGCCTTCACATTAAAAAGATTAAAGCCATCTGGGCATTATTAATATGACTTTTCTTTCAACTTTTGTTCTAACAAAATGTCAAAAAATTAAATAAATTTAATAAACCCACCTTTAAGTCTTTTTTAAAGATTTGTTTAACTTTTCAAAGAAGAAAATGTCAAGTGTAACACCCTGTTTGAAATAAATTGCTTTATGCTCTGCTAAATTAGTAAAAGGAAAATATTTTTTCGCTCTTAAACTTTCTTCATAAAAATATACTGATACAAGAAATGAGAAAAAGTTAAGTGGAAATGAGTTTATTTTTGAAGATATTAAATGAAAATATCTGCCTCAGGCAAGCATTGGATAAAAACTCATTTGCAAAGAAAAAACTCTTTTTAGAATATTAATTTATTTCATTATACTATTAATCAAAAGTAATGATGTTAATAATGGTCCATTTTTCATAATTATATATTCATAGTTATCTCACTTAAATTTAATTTTTCTCAAGAATATCAAAACTAGTTTTTAATTTTTTTTTAATTTTAATTTTTTTTTATATTTTAGTGCTTGATTATTTATTTTAGCTTTTTATTCTAGTTTATGAATTAAAATTTGAAATATAGGGGTAAGTTGGACAAAACGGGATACCATTATTGTTTTTTTAACTATGGAAAATCTGGTAAAGAGAACCACAAATTATTTTTTTTAGGGCTACATCACTTATTGAAGCACAGGAAAAACATATTTTAAACTAATTTTAATGACTGTGAAACAGAAAAAAAAATCATTTTCCGAACTCTTACATATCCCGTTTTAGCATACCTGGGTTGGACAAAACGGGATAGGGTTTACAATGTTTGATTTTTTGTGTAAAACTAACTAAAAAGCAAAATTAATTGACTGCAAAATGCAAAGCAAAATTTCTAAAAATTGTATTTATGGGATTTTATTGCTTCTGACATTTTTATATAGACTGTTGTTTTATAATTAAGTACACAAAAATTATGATGCTACATTGGTTCATTCATGTAGTTTAATCACTCTTTCTTTTTCTTCCACTTATAATTCACTTTTATATGGAAATGATGTTATTACTAGAGTTTTCTTCCTTCTCTTATCAGTCATTTTTTCTGGGAGCGGTCTTTTTACTTGAGGTACAGGTAGAACACACTTTGAAAGGATGGAAAAGGGTAGCTTAGGCCGATAACAAAAGAGTAATAATCCTAAAACTGCAGAAATCAGTCTGCTCACATCAGTCTGGTGTGCAGCGCCTGGAGGTTCTTGCTGTTTGATAAGTGGTGACCGACAATGCAAACGGGTGATCTGGAAAGACGGCAGGATTGTAAGGACTAATACCAGTTTTGCTAAACTCTTTAATGGTAGTTTCTGCAACGGCTGCCCGTGAGTAGGCTGCGCTGAACAGTTTTGTAACCTCGTAAATTGTAACGTACCTACCTGGATGGTTGAACAGCCACTTTCGAGCTTCTTGTTCATAATACGTGCTGAGTGGATCCATGAAACTGACATCCAGGGGCTGAAGGCGATGAGTTGTATGTAGGGGGAAGATTAGGATGATTACAATATTTTCCCTTGCCAAATTTGCAAGTTCTAAACTTTTGGTGGGACTGTTGTGTCCATCAAGCAGCAACAGCACTGGCTTCTTATGCCTAGGGTTGGAAAATTCTATGAACATTTAAAACCAAACAATGAAGGTCTTTTTAGTGATGCAGCTGGTCTTGTGATACACTTCGAGGAAATACAAACATAGGAGGGACAAATACCCCAGCTGCACTGATGCATGTTTCAACAGTAACCAAAACTCCTCATTCGGCTGAAGGCAAGCTACCCACTTGCTTTTTGCCTCATAGACCGTAGACTCAACACTTTTGAAGGCTTGTTTGGCACTGTTAGAATTCCTGTTTCATCAACATTATAAATATCATTTGGAGTAATCTTATTTTAACTTAATAGAGAATTCAAAAGTTCAGTAAACTGCTTAATTGCAGTGCGATTAATCCCTTTTGCTCGGCCCATACTTGTGGGTTCTGGATTTCGGAGTCTAAGCTCTTTATGTTTGCCAAGAAATGATTACAACCAACTCTTTCCACTTTTCATTTTTTTCCTGGGTTAAAATTACGCTTAATATTGTTTCTCTCAGCTAACTCAAATGCTAGCATTTGTATGTCCGTTAGAGTTACACCAAATAATCTCTCTTCTAGAGCCAATACATGCTCATGCGTTTTTTCTTGTTCAGCATTGAATACAGTCTCATACATGTCCAACTTTTTCACTGCTGCCAATTCAGGGGTCAATGTATTTGTACGAGCCTTTTTTTTTACCTTTCTTTCAATATAGTAATAATGATATAGTAGAAGTTGTAGGTCAACAAATAAATAGGTGGATAAAACGGGACATAAAAAAATTCTATCCCGTTTTATCCAACTCATAAATGTCCCGTTTTGTCAAACTCAGACAAAACAAACATGGCTGCTGCCTGAACGTGAAAGAAAAATTAGATTGACTAACTATGAGAATACTCGTTAATAAGTGCCCCATTAAATGTAATACTCAACGGAATTGTAATGCCATATATATAGGCAGTACAATGTGAAAACAACGCACGTAAATGTAGAAAATGGCGAAGAAAATGGAGTAAAAAAGTTCTGAGACCTACAACTTTCTATCAACTAGTGATCTCGAGACGGGACGCACTAAAAATGATATAATCACAGTCAAATAACAAATTTCTGTCGTCGTTCGCTGGATAGCTGCAATAGTCTAGTTCCTGGGCGACGTATCCCGTTTTGTCCGACTATCCCGTTTTATCCAACTCTCCCCTAAATGTCTGTACTGTTTTTTTTTATCACGTTATTCTTAACTCCTTTCAATAAAATATTTTTTTATATGGTGCAAAACGCCCCATTTATGTTTCAAATAAGGAAAATATAACTTTCTGAATTCTCATAAAATATTGTGAAAATGTTATAGAATAAAAGCTTTATTTTGCGTTGTCAGTCAAATGATTATTAAATGTTTTTATTCTCCTTTCACTTTTTGTGGGTTATCATTTTTGGTTGAAATATTTCTTGGACATTTCGAAAGCAATAGAAAACTTTTTTGTAAGCCGCAAAGGAGAACTAGAATATAATTTTGACGTTCTTTTATGAACTGTCAATGTTTTGTACTGTAAGAGGAATTTCAAAGCAATTTTGCGGAGAAATTTGGTGGACTTGTTTAAAAAACAATGAGCTGCAAAAGCAAAAATGGTGTTATGAAACGGATGATCTCAAGAAAACTGAATCAAATTACTTAAAAATAAATGAAAACTATCTTTTGTTTCGTGATTTTTTCTAAATGAATCACTCACATGAAGTTGTCTAGTCGAAAAGCATCATATTTTAGGCATTCAAACTCAAAACATGTTCAGGCATTCAAACTCAAAACCTTATTTCTATTTCTATTTTGCAGCGAAAGAAGAATTTTATTATTTTATTTTCATTAAATAGAATAGTATTTAAAAGTTACGATCTGAAAATTTCTCATTTCTGTGAATTTTATTTGGAAAAAGTAATAAAATATTTTGAAGCATTCAAGCTTAAAATCAGACTGAGCATTCAGTAAGTTTGATTTTTTTCCATCTAAAAGAGAAAAGAAATGCGATTTAAATGAGTTTTGCAATTTTTCACAGTGTCTCATTTGTTTGAAAAATTAATCAAAATTCAGGGATAATTAGTTTCCAAAATAATTAAATTAATCCTAAAATTAGGAATGTATGTGTTTAAAAGTTATATTTACGAATTTTGATTAGGTTGGTAATGCTCCAGAAGTCATTTGTGACGTATAAGAAATTTTATTCTATCTTCAAATTCTACTGATATAAAAGTTGTCACCCATCAGAATCCTAAAAAAATATTCAGAATGTAACAAACACAAATATTTATAATGCATACAAATACGGCAAAAATAAAAACTATTTTATGAACCTGTTTTTTTTGCTCATTACGTAGTAAATTGAAGATTGTTTTGGAATATATATATATATATATATATATATATATATATATATATATATATATATATATATATATATATATATATATATATATATATATATATATATATATATATATATATATATATATATATATATATATATACTCTTCTAACAATTATAATTCTTTTGAATAAATATAATGTACAATAAACAGAATGCAGCAAAAATATTCATAAAACTGGACTGCAATGTGGAAAAAAGCATTCTTTATGAATCTCTTTGTGACCATTATGCAGTGCTTTACTATCAGCAATTTTTTTTTAATTTCTAATAACGGCAGGCACTGAACTTTCGTTTTTTGCGGAAGTGTTGCTCATTTATCGTTACTCAGTGGGCACCTGTGAACCAAAGACACGGAGGCGAGAAACGTTATCCACGCCACACTGCCACAAACCCGTTCATAGGACGGGCCACATTCACTCATTCACACATCAGAAGACAACACAGAAAGAGAAACATCCACGCCCAGAGCGGGATTCGAACCCGCGGCCATTGGCTTCGCAGTCAAACACGCTAACCACTCGGCCACCTGGCCGGCATCAGCACATTTGTAATCTTATTTAATAGGATACCACAAATGTATTCTGGGCTATTATATATACTACTCTTTTTACAATTGCAGTTATCTTAGTTCATCTGTAAAATTCTAGATGAAGTACTTATTAAACATCTAAATGTGTCCCAACTTCTCACTATAATGCTACATAACTTGAAATATGAGGGCTGATTGTGTTTTCTGTTTATATTAAGCACTAAAATAATAGTTATGCAAAAATTATGATATTTAAATTATTTCACACTTATTCTATCATTTTTATAAGTACAAAAAATAAGAGTGACTAACTTTTCTTATTACATTTTCTCAATTATCTCTTATCGTTCTCGTATCTTATCTCTTATCTTATTCACTTATTTGTTTCTTTTCGTCCCATAATTTTTTTTTCTCTGGTAAACGTTCTAAACTAATTAACTAATTTAAATTTATTCCATTAATTTTCTTAAAGTATATTTTATTTACGAAAAAAATAAATTAAAAAAAATTATTAATTTTTTTAAAATTACTCTACGATAAATTTGAAAAGACATAATTTTTAGCTAAAATTAAGTAATTCTGCAGGGTAGAATGATTTTGTTAAAACCAGCAATTTTTTTGTTTATTCAGTCAAAAGCTTGAATTAAAAAGAATCCATAATAGTGTTTTTCAAATTTTCTTCATAATTTAATGCACTTTTCTTTACACGAATTAAAAAAAGCCTAAATCATGATAAATATTTAAATTTTATGGTTTGGATTTTTATTATAATTTCTAAGCATATCTTAGAAGAAATAAAAATTTGTATCATATTTACTATTATTAAGAATTGAAGAATGTAAATAACTCAGGAAAAAAATTTATGGGTTTTTATTATCTTTATACCGAATAAAATTTGAATAATTTCTTTTAAAACTGGTCTAGACGGTAACGCAATAAAATAGTATATGGATAAGTGCCAACATTTATAAGTAAAGAGCTCCATATTTTAAATTTAGAAAACTTTAATATATAAAATGATCAAACTTAAGAACTGAATTGAAACGCAGTCCATTTACTTTTTCTCATACATAATGCGGTGAATTTCTCCATCTTTCTAAGTGACTGAAATAAACTGACTTTATAATAGGAAACTCTCTTAAACAACTGAAATTACTTTTCTAAAAGCATTTGTGTTTATACGAAGAATTTGTATGGTTTAACTTTAATAATCTTATAATAGTCTAATGAAGTAATTAAAATGCTTCTTTTAAAAACTTGAATTTTACTTGAAATTCTATGCTTATTGATAAATTATAAATTTTATTATGATATTTTTATAACTGATTTTTAAATTAAAATGATCATCGACTCTTTTGTTTAGTTACAATTGTATTAACAATTGTATTGAAAATATAGCCATGATTTCGGTTAAATTTTTTTTAACTAGACAAAGAAACAATTCTGGTTAAATTACTATACTGTATAGTAATGGATTTTCGGGTAAAAAATTCCATAATTCTGGTTAATAAAACCAAATATTTAAACGATACATTTGGATACTTTTCTGCTTATATGGTAACGGTTTAATAGAAACCCTGGTTTTAAAAATTATAATTCGTATTACGACACTTTTAGTAAAAATATACAAAACTGAAAAATAAAGTTAACCGAGAAACAAAAAATACAAAATTAAAAAAAATAATACATTTTAAACTAAGATACTTTTTAATAAACACACGTGTGTTTATTAAAAAGACCTATATATATATATATATATATATATATATATATATATATATATATATATATATATTTGAACATATTGTTGCAGACTCTCAGCCTTTAACTTTTTCTCAAAAAATTTTGAACTTGAATTCCGACGTTCTTATAGAAAGGAGGCTAATGCATCATGTTAATTTAAAAAACACTTTGCAATTTAAATTAATTTTATTGTTACTGTGCACAAATAAAAAATTAATTCATTTCATTATGATAAATGATATATTTATTTGTATTATAGACAAAGAAAAATTCTTTTAATTAACTTTAATATATTTGATGATGTATTGTCCAATTATAATCTTGGGTCCATTTACAAAATTGCATGAAGTTTCTTCTAAGTTAATCGACTAACTAAATCATTAAGAACATGATATTATGATTCAAGTAATCAAAAAACGCTTTTTCAGTTTTGTTTTTAAATTAATGCTCTTTCATTAACTAGGAAAATTGATGCTCTCCTAAGTTAATTTGTGATACCAAAACCTAATTTTTTAAGATAAATTAGAAAATTTTTACAAGAGATGAGGCATTCTTTTTTCTTCAAAGTGATTTCTAAGTAGTAAACTATCAATGAGCATTTTCATGAAATTAATTAATTCGTGGCTAATGGGAAACTAATGTCGTCATTATTTTGGGAAGAGAAGACAACATTAGCAGCATAGATTGGATTATTTAGAGTTACAACAGATTAAAGTTGTAAGTAAAAATCAAAACCGCAATATTTTTAGTAAAGTATTTATTTTCTTGATGATTACATTTTTACTACATTAAGAAAAGTAATAATTTTTATATATTAATTATTAATTTGAATTTTATTTGTTATTTCTAGTGTAAAAAATAATTTTGTGAGATGATTTATTTTTTAATTAATAGAAGTATCTTTTCTAGACCGTTTATAATTATTTTTTTTTATTCTGTACGTTTGTATGATAATACAACTTAATTGTTGTATAATAATAGAACTAAATCTAGTTTTAATAAATTTAGATATAAAAAATATATTAATTGTATTTTTCAATGTTATTACGAGAAAAATAAAGCGTAATAATATTATTATTTTTTGGAGAAAGCATTTTGATATATATATATATATATATATATATATATATATATATATATATATAGAGAGAGAGAGAGAGAGAGAGAGAGAGAGAGAGATAGATCAGATCAGATTGCACCTTAAAATATTTAAAACGCTGAGGTGACAAAGGTCACAGAATACCTCATAATATCGTGTCGGATCTACTGAAGTGCATTAACTCGACGAGACATGGACTCAACAAGTAGTTGGAAGTCTCTTGCAGGGATCATGCAGCTTCAATCAATTTATATAAGTGCGAAAGGGGTGCAGAACTCTGTGCACAAACTAACTTTTCGCTTATATCCCTAAAATGATCGATAGGATTCATGTAAGGAGATCTAAATGACCAAATCATTCGCTAGATGACCAAATCATTCAAATCATTCGCAATTTATTCGCCAAATCATTCATTATCCAGAATGTTCTTTGAACCAGTCCCGAACAATTAAGGTGCATGGCGCATTGTCGTCCATAAAAATTCCATCGTTCTTTGGGTACATGATGGCTAACCAAAGGACCAAATCCATCTCATGAAAATCCACCCACACACCTTTATGGAGTCACCATCAGATTACTCAATGTCTTGTTGATAATTTGGAACCATGAATTCGTGGGATCTGTACCCCACTCCAACTATTCCATAAGATTTTACCAGCTGAAACCGTGACTCATCTGGACAAGCTGCAGTTTTCCTGTCATCTAGAGTCCAACCAATATGGTCACAAGCTTGGTATATTTTTGATCTATTTGTTGACAGGTGCACTTACCTTGCTCTCCCACCGGAAAAAAAACTCTTACAGAGTCATTTACCTTCTTCCACTGAGTACCTATCCCAGGAGTTAATAATTTAACAATATAAAAAAATATTATATATTTAAATAAGTCTAAAATAAGAACTTTCCCCAATTTTTTTTTTTAAAATGTCACTTGCCTGTTTCGTCCCCTCAGCTCTTCATTTAAGCAAAATCACTTAATATTTGCAGTTGGATTTAAATTAATGTGAATGGAAAATACTTTAAAAAAAATACGAACGTTCATAAATTATTTACCATTAAAATGAATCTAAAAACGCTTAAACAAAAATAAAAATATTTTTTGCCGTTTGTTAAATATTGTTTATGCACTCTCTGTGCCTTTATGTATAATTTAAATTCTGGTAAATTTTATTAATTAAAATGCGATTTATAATGCATTGCTTTTAAAAATGACTTCTAAAAATATTTAAATTCAAATATGATTGGACATAAGATTTATGCGGGACAATTACATGATTAAAATCATAAATTTAATTTTCAAGAGGAAGCCAAATTTGCATATTTTAATGGAATCTTATTCGTTTCCATCAATTTCTCGATCTAGAAAATACGTTTAAATAATTGCTCCAATTTAAAGTGCATAATTAAATTTCCAGATAATACAAATTCCAATGTTTTGAAGCAAATTATTAATTTTATTCAAAACCACGCATTAGTTTCAATATTTCTATTGAATTCTTTAAAAAGGTAAATTTTAATTTTTAAATAATTTTTTATCAAAAATTCAATACCATTTTCTTTGAGAAGTAAAGAAAATATTTTATGATTAATATTAATGTAATAATTTTTGTTGATATAATAACATTATTGATAAAGTTAAAAAATAAATCAATTTAATTAATTTTAATGCAACAAAAAGTAGTGTTTTTTATCATTTACATAATTATGCATATATTTATTTATGTTTATTTTATATTTTTGCATTAATATTTCTAGCATATTTCTGATAATAATTTTTACCGAAGTGCTTTGGTAATAGTTTTGGTAAATTAACAATTATAATGGTTTTATAATCAGTGACAAAATTTAGTAAACGTGGCGAAATTTGGTAATTTTATCTTGGTAATTTCTTTTTATTTGCAAAGAGACGATACCGTATGTACGTGAAAAAATAAGCAAATATCTCTCTATATATCAACCTCTATAACAGATGAATAAAACAGAAAACATAACTTCCTATATCTGTGCTTAGTATAGTTAAAACACTTTAATTAAAATTTGAAGCCATCATTAATGTCTTTTTCCCCTTTTTATAATTGAGAAAAATATTAGGAAAAGAAATGATTTACAGTCATCGAATTCCAATCAATCATTTAAATAAACTTCCATTTCAAATGAACCATAAAAGTGCAAACATAAAATATTCCATACTATTTGGTAAAAAGCAAAGAAATTAAAAGGTTAAAATAACAAAATAAATAGTTAACCAAATAAATGAAAAAAAGTTCTGAAGAACAGTTTGCTAATTTTAACGGGATACCGTAGAGTTAATAATGATGATTAAGTTTATCTTTCAGTTTTCTAATTAAACTAAATGTGTGGTAATCAGAACTCTAATTTTGTCACCAGGTCTTTACTTCTGGCAATCTATAAGGAACTTCACTATATTAACATGTCCAATAAATTTGTTTTCAAGGACATTTGGATCTTATCGGACAGTCGTGCCTCGATACAATGGATAATAGTGGGGGATATAACAAGTCTGAATATTGTAGATGTTGTGGTTCGGCTTTCTAACAAACACTCTATATACATTCAATGGATTAACCGCCCGTCATGGTTTGGTCGGTAATGAAATTGGCAATAGTCGAGCCAAGACTGCCTCTGCTGACATCCTGCATAGAAATGAAGGTTAATTTTCGCAGAAATCTCTTCAATCAAAAGGATGGAACTAAATGCTCTTTGAAGAGTTTCCCTGATCATTGTTGATGGTTTGGAAAAATACCTTGATGTTGCCCTCAGCGCATTATTTTGAAGAAAAGGCTGACGGCTCTCTCACGCTTTTTGTGTGGCCTCATCAAATTCCGTATCTTTCAACATGGGTGAGGAAACTCTTTCCAGAGTGTCATCGGTGCAAGGCTAATCAGCCCTCTCCCAATCATCCTCTCAAATGCTTAGATTTTACTGTTGCCGAGATTTTAACCCTTTATCTACTGACGATGCTTATAAGTACCAATCACTAGAAAACTTTATAGCACAACAACTACTTTGATGGTACGTTTACTATTAATATACTGATGGTACGTTTAAGAAACAGTCTTTTAACTCTACTTTTTCACGATAGAAAACCCCTATTTTTATCATATAAAAAATAGGGGAAAGAGAAGAAAAGGAAATTTGTCTGTTTCTAATAATATTCGTTTAGAAAATAGAGGATGCCATTGGCTAACATTTGTGTCGAATCGAAGACGTTGTGAATTCTGTGCACTTGTTAACTTGTTGGTTAACTTGTAATATATTTTTGGGCGTAAAAGAAAAAAAAAATTGTTTTTATGATTATCATCAAATGTGAATTTCTACCTCTATCATGTATAAAATAAAATTATGTCAATTTGATAATTTCTTTGTTTTCTTATGAGTGTTTTTTGGTTATTGAGCATTTTTAGAGGTTGAATTTCATTAGAAATATCCGTAATTTTTTGCTATTATAAGGATATTTATACACAGTATACAGACGATACTTTTAAGTACCACTTTAATTATTAATATGGCAGCTAAAAAAATTTAATATATATATATATATATATATATATATATATATATAACAAATAATAAACACAATTAGATTCCGTTAATGGCAGCTTAACAGATCTGTATTTACTTTAGTTTATTAAAGAGCTAAGAAGCAATATCATGTGATTTCTTTGCGTAATTAGAATATACGAATATTTAAAGATTTTTATCAGATGTTATGAATATATATATGTATATATATATATATAGATTCAGTATATTTTTTCATGACTTTTTTTTGTATTTGCCATTTTTATGATAGCGTGTGTATTTTATATTTAAATGTACACAATCAATTAAACACTTTAAATTCCTAAACTGCAAAATCTACATCTTAAAATAATACGTTATAATCAATTAGCAAGTTACATACATTATCACTCTTAATTGTTTACCATCTCTTTCAGTAATGAATCATAATGGACGAATATAAATGTAAATGACAATTTAATGGCAATGAGTTTGCCTTCAAAGTTCCATTAAGGGGTACAACGTCGAAATAATGTGAAAGCTTTTACGTACTTTTACATCAAATTTTTAAAACAAATTTATCTTTGCGGAAAATAAAAATCACGAAAGAAAATAAAGAGCATGATATTTTTTTATTTATTCTGAAATGCCTTAGAAGTTTGTGACATGACTTACGTGACATACTTGATATAGAAATGCTTATAAAGCACGGAATTATTAAAATTATAAAGCACGGACCTTAAAACTGTTGCAGTTTCATGAATTTGATTTATTTGTTAGAATGGTTTTAGAGCTTACTGATAGTGCCCCATGCATTACTGAAAAGTGTAAATCATTACTGCCACAGTTTGTCGGAGACCAGGGAGTAATACAGTGTAAAAAATTCCGGGTCAAATTATGATAAAAAGTACTGACACTCTTAGTGCAGCATCCATAAATTCCATTTTACAGAAAAAATTTATACTGTAACTTTTGCAGTAATACTTATTTAATAACAGTGATTCAGTGATTTTACAGTAAATATTACTGTGTAGAACTTACGGTATATCAGGTTTTTCACAAAATTTTGCTGTACTGGCAACCTTAGTGCCGGAACATCTTACCGCTATTAGATTCGGAATGTTTTACAGTGTAGAACTTGAGATCTGCTTTCTCGTATCATCAGCATCGTGTACTAACCACATTTACTTTCCAGACAATATTAAAGAAATGGATCTGAAGAAAGGGGTGTATGAAGATGACTCCGGACTTGATTCTAAATTTTTCACACTGATAGCTCAGTTCAAACCACCATGCCATTGCTCTTCTCCTTACAACGGTAATGACATTAAAAAGTGAAAAAGTGTTTTAAAACCATTTTGAAATTTTGACATTTTGACATTAGATTGGAATATGGTACTATTTTTAAAGTACTAAGTAATATGATATTTTGCTTTCCAAAACCATTTGTGTGTGTATTATTGATAAATTAGACTCTAGTGTAGTATAGGGTACTATTAGGGTACTATTAATACGACATTCTGTTTTCTAAAACCATTTAAGTATAAAATCTTTAATAAAAATATTAGCCGCAGAAATTTTTTTCCTCGTGAGCAAAAAGAATTTTATTTATATCGAACAATATAATTGTTTATTTGAATTCGTATCATATGATACATATTCAGAAAAATGTGTCAAATGCTTAAAAACCATGTAGTCGTACATAATGATATGTTTTTGTAATTAAATTATGTTTGAAATACTTTTGAGATTTGTAATTGCTTATGTAATTACTTGTACGTTGCATGAAAACGGTATTTAATCAAAGACACTTAATGTACTGCCTACTAAATATAGTAAATCTTCTTTTTTTAAAAATTTTCATTATTCTCTATTCTAAAATCTAAATCTAAATTTTAAATTTCAAACTGTCTAATAATTGCTTACAATACCGTGCACTTTGTCTGATTTTAAAAAGTTTGTGCATTCGTTTTAAGTTAATGAAATAGTAGTGATGTTTTCATGCTCGAGAAAACTATTATAAGAGTTATACCTAATGATACAATATATATGAGCGTTATATGCCATGTTTATATCTTGCAAATTCTATCTGCATGACATTTAATATTAATTATTGATATCAAACCTTCTTCAAAGCATAGTATCCACAGTAATAAAGCTCGGTAAAACTTTAACCAATATCCGGTAAAAAGTTTCTCATCGCACCAAAGTTAGGCTAAATAAAAGGTTGATAAACGATTATTTCATTTTGGTTACATAAAAAACTGTTAAGTATGATGAAAAAAATACTGCCATAGTGTATTGAATGCACCAAAACTTGGCAGAAATTTGGCATTACCCGTTAAAGCCCTTGTTTGTTTTCTTTACAGCACGGTCACGGTGTATCGGGAGGGGTAATGCATGTTGTTCCAAGTATTAATTTATTTATACAGGTAAATATTTTATTTTACTTGCATTACTTAAAGTTCATTTCTTTTAAGTTGCCTTTTTAAATTAATTTGGTGATATAATATGGTTGGTGGTATATCATGAAATAATAACAGACTTACGATAAATCCTTTCCTAATATTTCGGGGACAATTATATGCCAATTAATGGTGCAACCTTGATTTGAATTCGGACACTTTAAAAATAGTATCTAGTAATGGTGCAACCTTTCTCTGCTTTTAACACTTTCAAAACACCTATATTTGATGCAACCTCCTGCTGATATTTGGAGTTTGTAAAAACAACAAAATATAGCAAAATTTACCTACACTTAGTGTAGCTAGCATAGGAGTACCAATTTTTGGTGAAACGTAGATCTGAATTTTTAACAGTGTGCAGTCCGATAATTATATATACAAATAATAGGATCTTCCCTTGTTTCATTACTAGAGAACATATGAAAAGCATATCTCCGTCATAAAAGAAGAGCTGTTTTTATTGATTATTCCAGTTATTACTTTATTATTTTACAACTATATATGTCTCGAAAAAGGAAACATATGTGATCATTATCCGAATTAAAATTTTTATTTAACAATATTCCAAAAAAAAAAAAGAATACCCTTCAACTTTCGAACTGTTTAATAAATGCATACAATATCGTGCAGTTTTCTTAATTTTTAAAAAAGGTTTTAATAATCATTCAAATTTAGCGAAATAGTACAGATATTTTCATGCGTGAGAAAAACTATTGCAAGACTTAAAGTAAATGATACAATATATATGAGCTTTATATACCGTATTTATTTCGGACGAATTCCACCTGCCGTCAATACATTAATATCAATCCTTGTTCAAAGCATACTATCCAGTCAGATAACTATCTACACAAAAATAAAAGGATATTCTCTGGCTTTCATAACTAGAGAACACACGAAGAGCATATCTTCGACATAAAACAAGAGCTGTTTTTATTGATTATTCCAGTTATTACTTTCTTATTCTATAACTCTATGTGTCTCGAAAAGGAAACATCTGTGATCATTCATAATTCCTTTTTGCTCTGAGAACATCAAAAAATAATGCAATAAAGCCCAATATCTTTAAAAATATATTTATTTCGTATTGTTAAAAGATGATTTTGATTGTTATAATCGATTGTAAGAAATAAAACTTTGACTTTACTTTTATTTAGACTCGTAACTATTAAGAATTTTTAAAAATATTGTATTTGTAATAGTTTAATGTTGATGTACATTATAGATCATATAAAAATTCTGTTTTCTCGTTGAGATATTATGAAATAAAAGGAAAAGATAGAAAAGTTTATCGTATGTATAAAAGTAAAATACAGCGATTCGTATTTCTTTTCTTAAAGTTGGCACCAATTACAGTCCTAACACTATTTAAATAGAAATTCCACAAACAGTTATACATGTTACCTCGCTATATTTGGTGGTGAATGTGTCATCAGTGGTGTGGTACATCGGGCGAATTCAGTTCTTGTTGATTTTTGATTTTAAGTAAATCTTATGTGGAATAAAATGAATGTATATAAATGTTAATAAAACCGACATAGTACAAAATACCCAAATTGTGTTTCAAAGTCATTTTTATTTCTTTTGCACTACGAAAAAATAAGATCGAAACTTCCAGAATATGACAAAATTTACCGTATTTTTGCCTCCATGGGAACAGCTCAATAATTTTTACCAAAGCGCTTTGGTAATGATTTTAATAAAAGTGACAATAAAATATGACTTGATAAAATGTTATAAAATTCGGTAATTTATCTTGTTACATTAGTACTTGGCAAAATTTACTTTTCAGCTTGATATTATTTATTGGTGTGTGGTATTAGGAACTAGAATGTTGAAAACCAAAATTACACCGTTAACATATGGATTGAAAAAATAATCGAATGAATGGTTTAAAGAAATACTTAAATTTTATTTGACAGAATAATGTTTTTTTAATTAAAAATATCATTAGCATACAGTGCGATAATTTTTCCAGATTGTTTTCCTCTGTGTATTTGTTTGTATAGCTATTTTGTTTTGAAGCACTATAAAAATATTACCGATAAGCTATGCTAATGCAAGACATTATTATCAACACTCCAAAATTCATGAAGAACGTAAAATGTAATTTTTACGAAAATATCATATATTTTCATTTTCTACTGCAATTGCTTTAATTATAGATCCTTTTCGAAGTATCACTAGAAATGTGAAAAAGTGTGAGTGAAGTTTTCGTTTATCGTTGAGTTAAAATTTTAATTAATTTTAGTTCTACATAGATTAATAGTGATAATAGACAGAGCATTGAAATCCCCTCAAGTTTCAAGAACATTTTATATTTTTATTCCTTACATTATTATCGTTGCTCTTTTTAAATCTTTACAATCCTTGCTACCAAGGCATAGATGGTACTCAAAGCTTTATAAGGAAATGGTTTCTTGTTGATTCCTTCCTTATTGATTTGAGATTTATGCTCAGTTATCATGATACGTATACATAAAATATGGATGCCATCAAACAGTATAAATTATTGCATTTGAGTTGAGTATTTTATTCACCCATAAACAAAATTGTGATTTCGATATTATATTAAAATAGTTTTTATGATGATTCACTGGAAATATGAAAGTTTTGTAACTAGCAAAAATTAACCGAGCACTTTAAAAAGATTTGATCTAATTACTGGATTTTCGAGTGTGTATCAGAACAAATTTAGTTCTTTTCCCCCCTCCTAAGAGGGCCTAAACTTCTATTTAATAATTAATTTTTTCAAACAAAATCTAAGGCTACAAAATCGTAGATAAAAAGTTTTCCGATTGAAATCACAGATAAATTTTTTTCTGACTAACATACTTTTTTTCTTCGGTTTTTCGTTTTAAAACTCAGCGTGACCACTTAAAGTTAATTTGCCTTTTCGTTTGAGCCATTTCTCCCAAATTGAAGCAAATAAAAAAGTTTTTTCATGTGATTATACAACTTGTTTATTCAGAAATAATTCCATGAAAAAATTATTTTTACTATTATATACATTACTTTTATTATTTAATTTCCAAATAGTAAAAAAATGAAAGTTTGAGTTTTTTTCCACTACAATTTCTGCTTGTGCCACTTCTCCAAAATTAAAGCAAATTACCAAGTTTTCCATGCAATTATAAAACTTATTTATGCAAAGATAATTCTAAGTAATTATTTTGTGTAACTTTACATAATTTTTAATTATTTAGTTTAGTAGTTGGAAAAAATTTGGAAACTCGAATTTTGAAAGTTTTAATACCAAATTAAACAGATTTTTATCCCTATTTTTGCGCATTATCCCTATTTTTGCGTATTTTTAAAATGAACTAAAATTTATTAAGAATCAGTCAAACTGTTTTTGAGAAATAAAACATGACCAAGTAGAGAAAAAAGGAAATGAATATGAAGAGACTTAAACTTTCTCCAACTCTCCATTCGGAGCAAAAATCCGATCTCATCACTCATCAAAAACTGCATGATTATTCATAAAAAGTATGTTATGTGTTAGATTTTGTAATTAAAAATATAATCTGCACTAACTAATTTTTCAGCTGACCCAATTTTGAGTTTATGACTACCAACGTTCAAATCCGTTATTGTAATTTTTAACCAAATCCAGAGGACAAAAGAACTCCTGGATCTAGTATTGGAAGCAAACTTTCCTTCGTCGAGGACTTTTTGGGGGAATTAACCCGGATTCCCGTTACATGAAGGGGAAAATCATGAAAATCTTTCACGGTTAACCTTACGGCAAGGGGACTCTAACCCACGATCTCTCTGCCACTGAAGAATTTTTAAGTCATTACTGTGGTGGGTGTTAGCTAGGTGCGGAATTCCTACCGACCAGCCAGGGTTGGGATTCAAACCGTTCTATCCATGAGCGACGTCAGCTCGCACTTATTAATTAACATATTTAAGGTTAGTTCTTTGAACTATTACAATTTGGTTCTAGTACATTAAAACCAATTCAAAACTAAAGTAAGAAAACAAGGCGGCAGATATGTTTAAAATTCAAGGATTTTACCTCGTTCCAGAATGATCACAGATTCGGGTATGGGAGCAATTTATGTCTCTGTAATTTATCTCTATTTATTATTCTTCTGTTGTTGGAGGGACATTGGTACACTTATATGGTGCCCACGATGAAGTGATTATTGGAAAAGGCACTATGAGGTAATTATTATTATTATTATTTTTTTTTGAAAAAAATTGAATGACGAAATATTTCTTTAAATTTGGCGAAATTCATTTCCTCGAAAAATTGACTATAGCTATTTCAGGACATTAATGAAATTTTTTCTCGGAACATATACCAGGAGGTGATTTCGTCAAAAATGAAGAAAGTTTCCTAATATTTGCATATCCATTTTTTACAGCGTTCTGGTAATTGTGGCAGCACTGGTAGTATATATATGAATATGTGACGTTTATTAATTTACAAAGCTTATAAGAGTTTATTATAACGTAATGATACAATTAAATTACTTATGCGTACAATACTACCGATAAATGTTACTCCGAATGCATGCAGATATGTTAATACAAGAGAGGTACTAATAAATATTATTATGTTCCAAGGGATATTAACATTTCTGGAATTTATTATTATTTTTTGTGCAGTAAAAAGGGCGAAACAAGGTGAAAGAAAATGTATAAAATTTTAATAAGAAAGATAATTTTTTTACAAACTTAAATTTGACATGCATAACATAATCAGGAGTGATAAACTGTCAAAAAACTAATCAAATGAATTTTCGATAAAACCAAAACTTTATTAAACTATCTACCTTTTCACAGATTAAAATGAACACTTTAAAATCTTTAATGAGATTTAAATGCGTTTTTCGAACAAGTATTTTATTTTTCTGGAACGTTTTTTTTTTTTTTTGTAAAAATTTTCATTCCGTGTAAATTTAATAAAAATGGTAATATTCTCAAGTAAAATTCGAAATAGCGGAAAATTTTTCAAAACTTTATAATGAGTCAAGAAAAATGAATAATGAATTTCTTGTTCAAGAACTTTACCTCATAATGTAATTATTTCAGTCATTCTAAGTAAAATTAAATGCATATTAAGTGCAAAAAAGCAAAATCTATTTAAGAAACCTTTGTAAATTTTTTAAGTGCCTGTAATTAAAATTCCACAAGTCTTCGCGAGATTACAAAGAAATGAAAAGTACGAAATTGCTTCAAATGGAAGTTTAAATATATTTTTTTGTACGAATTGTTAGGGAGAAAATTAATTTAGTTTTCCCAGTATGCATACGTAAAAAATGATTTTTATTAATTTCATTTTTAATTTCATTTCGAAACAAACGAATGGATTCATACCACCGGAAATCGATATTGTAAAAAATGTGCATTCTTTTTGTTGAGTTTTGGTGCAGAATGAAATAAAAAAATATGGCCTAGTAAAAAAAAACTATTTATTTTCATTTTCTAAACTTTCTATGTACCAATAAAACAACTAAATTTTTATATTTAGAATTGAATTAAAATTTTACATTTATTAATAAATTACTCTTTATAAAAGAGATTAAATTATATTTTGATATTTGAATTATATTTTTATTATAATGTTGTTTAATAATTACAAAATTCTTGAATGAATAAAAGACAACAGAACTTACAACATTTCATGGGTTTTAACAATATTCGGGATCTACCAAAATCCTGTACTCAAATTATGTATTTAGACAAAATTTAAAAATTATAAAAAGATTTAAAAAAAAAGAAAATAAATATGTAAAAGCGGACAGTGTTTACATTATTTTAAATGTTTTATCAGCGGGGTGTGATTTATTGTAATCCTGTTGTTAAATCATGAACTTTGACAGAATTAAAAAAAATTAGAGATCAGGCTAAGTAAAAGACAACGATGTTTACAATACTTATCAATATGAATTTTTCAATAAGATTTACTTTTATCCTATTGTTAAATCATTTCATCCTATTGTATTTGAAGGAATTTAAATTTTAAAGAAGGTTTTTAAAAATGGAATTCATAAATTAGTAGAGGACAAAAAAGTTTTCTTTATTTAATAGGTTTTATTCATTTGGATCTACCGTTATCCAGTCATTAAAACATGTATTTTTGACAGATCTTTAAAATTAAATTAGAGACTTAAATATATAATTCATAAATAAACAAAATGCAATAATGTTTATTGTAATTATAAGTTTTATTATTTTTCACTATTTTCTACAATCCCGTTTTTTATTTTGCCAGGTACAAATAAAGTCATTAGAGGATACATATGGAGCTGGAAAATTATTATTTAAGTTTAAATTTAAAATTTGGGATTATTCTTTTAGAATCAATATTAAGGTTAACTACACTGTTATTTTTTTTAAAAAAAAATTATGGTAAATTAAATGGCAGCTGTCTGTTCATCCGATTAACCGTAAAATTCACGGTAAAGAACATTTTTTTCCTTTATGGTTTTGAAACCATTTGCAAAAAGTATGGTTATAAAACCATGAATACTAAACTATACGGTTTCATCTAAGCATTTACAACCAGCAATTTTTGAAAACGTAAAAAAAATAAATTAACTGGGCATAAGAGCTCGACTTCTCGTAATGGACATTGGAGAGAGCCAGACACTGAAAATTCTTCATGTGTTGAAGAGAATGAAGGAAATATTGTGGTGTCAACACTAGAACTCGAACTCCAGTTCTGCCCGCTCGGCTATGATATGTACGCTGTTGCAAAGAACTAAATAGCTTCATAAGGTGGTCGTAGTTGGTGCGATAAAATTCCGGTTGTTTAACCGTATTAGGTGAATGCAGTTAATAAACAGTTTTTCTCAAACTTAATAGTTTGATTACCATTTTATTTATGGTTATTTGACTGTTTTGATTAAATATGGTAAAATAACCAATTAATAAATTGTTTTTTAACAATTGTTTTGAGAAATTTCTAGCAGTGTAGGGTAAAAGCGGAAATAAAATTATAAAAATTAGTTTAATGGATGAAAACATCATAAATTCCTTCTTAAATCATATCTAGTAACAATTAAAAAAAAATCTGCATTTTAATTGAATTCCGTAATGAATCAATAAAGATGTTATTATGTATTCTAATTAATTTTGTGATTGTTATATATTCTTACTAATATCTTAATTTTTATAAAGATACAAAAACATATTTTATTTTAATCCCTTGCTAGTGAAGCTCGACGGTTAACCTTTTAAAATTTTTCGCGATAAGCCTGTGATAAATTTTCCCGCGATAAGCAGTTTAGCGCCTTTTGTCGGATTTTCGTAACTTTGTAGCTCAAAGGAATCTGAATGACAGAGGATTGATGGATATAAATAATAATATTTTTATATTAGTTTACGGTTATCTTAAAAATTATTTTATTGGATTTATTTTACTATAATTTGAGCAAAAATTACTATAATCCAGTAACATTTCCTATATATGTGAAAATGTTGAATATAGTAGCTATTTCATAAATTATTATTTTTTTTTTTTAGATAACTGATTCTATTTTTGACACGTTTCTCTCAAATATATTCCACAGGAAAAGGGTAAAGGGTGATATTAAAAACCTTGTTAGGTTAATTGTTTGTATAATCTCAACATAATATTCATTTTAGTTGACTAAATAAGTTAATTCACAATATTGATAGCATAAACGTGTGCGATGTATAATTAATGCGAAAATTATATGAAACAGAGAAGGACAAAGAAAAGAAACGAAAATTTAAAAGAACATGTAAAAATACAAAACAAAGTACAATATTTTCTTTGCATATTTCTATTATGTTACAGAAGAGAGGGAGATAAAGTGACCCAACGTTATAAATTTGTCAAAACAGCTTAATAATCATAAATTTTAGAAACATTTTTTATTAACCATTTGAAAATTGATCTCTATTTTAATTGATACGAAAGCTAATTTGGATGATTAAATTTCAGTAATATTTTTTACATTGTTTTTGTCTCCATTAGTCTCATGACATAGGGTTCGTAAAAAAATAAATCATAAAATTGATATTTTAATCCGTTGTTACTCCCTAAGTGAAAAAAAAATTAAACCCATTATTAAACCCATTTCAACCTAAAAAGACAGTTTTGAGAATGAATGATGATTCCGAACATGTAAAAAAGGTAATTATAAGATAAAATATTACATTAAATAGCGTTAGACTGAGACTTTAAATGTTGTATAGATCGAATTTGGTTTTAATGTAATGAAAGAATTTGAAAAAGCAATATTGATTTTTAGATTAGAGACAGAGATATTAATAACTACACATAGTATAAAAATTAATGTAATTAATTTAAACGATTTTTATAAAAAACTTAAAATGCTTTAATATCCATTATACAAAATTTAATTGAGTTTAATTAATAATAACTTAAAATTGTGGAAAAAATTGAAATAAAATTGTAAAAAATAAAAAAAAAATTATTTGTAATAATTGTTTTCATTAATTATCCATCCTAAAAAATTAATAGAGCTTATTTAATAAAAACCTAAAATGTTGAAGCATTGTAATAAAGTTGAATACTTTAAAAAAAGTTTCATTATTTGTAATTAATGATAGTTGATAAAATATTTTACTGTTTGAAATAAATAGAAGTACACATTTTACAATTGTTAGAAAAATTAATAACAGAATTTCTGATGTAACCCATAGTTTACATAAAAATTCTTAAAAAATGTTTATGAAAATAGTTTTTTTTTCTTACTTGTCTGCAATACAGAAATATATTGAGTTTAATTAATTAATTACTAAAGTGTTGAAAAAAAGTAAATTAATTTACTTTTTTTTAACTTGGTTAATTACTTTCAATTAATAATTTTTTATAATATTTTCTTTTTCTAAATACACAATAAAGCAAGCTGAATTTTACTATAAAGCATAATAATGAATTATATTCATGAATAACTTCTTTCGTTCTTTGTAACAAAGATCTTTTTAACATCAGATGCCAACATTTAGTCTTTTCCAATAAGAAACCCAATCAGCTCTTTTATAAAAGTGTTGCAGACCATCACGAATAACTTAATTATGTTTCATTTAATGCATTTAATTTCTGAAAAAAAAAATTCAAGACTTACGAAGTCTCAAATCAAAAAGAGACTGTAATAAAATAAGTGAGCAATTACATTATTTCCATTGCAAATGTACGTCGTTCAAACCTTCCGTAAAACTTTATTTGTTTTGACACGCTACCAGTAAGAGGGTTAGTTTGAACAGAAGAGCTCATTTTGTTAATGGGAGCTTTCCTTATTCATTATCTTCTCTTTTCTTGATCGTGCCAAAACTCAACAAAGATAGAGATTCATTCTCGATCCTGCAGAATCTTTTAGGCTTGTGAAAAGAATTAGTAAAATCTTGTAATCAAATTACAATCTTTATACTGAAAGAGTAAAGTGCGAGAAATGAACAGCTTTTATTTTACGTATGCAAATCTAATTGCTATAAAGGAGTTTATTTTGTTAATTTACAAGCATATTATTTATCACTATTACACTCTCAGAAACAAAACTGTCAGTTTTGATGATTTAGAAAACCTTGAGAAGTATTTCATTAATTTTGAGAATCACGAAATCAAGCTTGTGACGAAACAAAAGCTTTCAAAAATGTATGACGAAAATGTTTTCTCACCTCGAGAAGCCTCATTGTTGTGCATTGTGGGAGATTGTTAACTAGAATGACAAAACTAACATAAAGAATACGCAATCGAATATTGACGAGTCAAGCCGACTTTTGAACCGGCTTTTAGACCGGTATGGGGTCAAGGAGTTGAACTCGTACCAGGAAGATCCAGGGTTTCAATCCCGCCTCTGTCAAGGGTATAATTTATCTATCTGTTCTTGTTGTGTTGTGCCATCTACATAGTGCCTACCTTATAGTAATTATTAGAAAAGTTATATTCATTAGGCACTACTAGTTTTTTTTTCCATAAAAAAGTGGAATGACGAAATATTCCTTTAATTTTGACAAAATTCGTTTCATTGAAGAAGGGCTGATAGTTATTTTGTCACCATGACGTAATGTATGCTTGGATCATATGATAGAAAACGGTTTCGTCAAAAACGATGAAGGTTTCGTGATATACGTGTGTCTATATTTTACAGTGTATATTTATTTATTACCGAAATGGGCAATTTTACTTTACCAAAAGATTATTGAATTATTATAACTACAACATAAAACTAATTATCATTTTGTAATGCCAATATATTGTTATATTCCACAAAACAGTTAAACTCGAATATCATTACCTTGAAACATTACCATGAAGATAACTTAATGAGTTTCTATAATAAGATGTTCATTAAATGTTTTCTTTTTTCTTTTAAATATTTAACTTGCTTTCTTAAAATCAACTATAAGATGTGTGTTAATATAGTTTAACCCAGCTCCATAGCAAGATTTCAGCTTATTTGAAGTTATTGGGTAAAGTTGACTGATAGCTCGATTACAAGGCATCCTTTTTCAGGCAACTCGTTTGTCTGATAGGACACATTTGCCAAAAAGGTTTACTTGCCAGATAACTGACTTGTCTGTCAGATATGTTTGTTCACCAACTTTTTTTGAGACAGTTCATTTACCCGGCAAATAAAAAGAAAACAGATCTAAATTAATTGACAAATGAAATTAATTAAAATATTTATTCATTTATTAAAAATTTTATTATAAAATAAATATAAGCAAATCATTCAAATGATAATAAGCAATACTATTTTAGCAATATTTAAAACAACAAAAATCTATAATGATCAGTTAAACATATTTATGAAATAAAATTTAACTTTGTTTATGGCAGGAAATCCTTGCATATTCTTCCATGCATATTCCCATGTATACTTACTTACATGTCTACGCTGAGCCGTAAATGTATCAAGCGTAACTATCTGACAAGCGTACTTGCTGCCCAAAATAGTGATTAGGCAAATGAACGTATCCAATTGGAATTATATTATATTGACGGCTCTCACGTTTTAACATACTTTAAAATTTTTATCAGTGTGGAGTAATGCTTTAATGACAAACTTGGTAGATAAAAGTAGCTCCTAAATATACCAATATAAGAATTATTTATCCTTAAAAAATTCATAAAAAATACTGATAAACAAGAACATGAACAGCATTTAAACTGCAATTTTTTTAAGGAAACAATCGCAAATTTAAATGCAGAAATAGTTTACTTCAATGGAAAAAAAAGTTCTATATTTCACGTAGAAAGCAATAACTTAATACAATAACAATTTATGAAATTGTTTTTTTTTTTTTAAATTTTGTATTAACGTATAATGTGTGTTATGAGGAATATACAAAATTGACTTATGTGTCTTTTTCACACAAATTTCTATTGCATACAATACAAGCATACAAATTTACGTGCAATAATTTATACTTTCTCATACAAAATATTATCTTTTTTTTTTAGTTCTTGGAGGGAAGTAAACGTTATCATATAAATTGAAACAAAATTTGATAAATTAAGAAAATAGTTTATAAAAAAAAAACTGGAAAATATGATTTTTAAAATTCCAAAAAATATAGGAATCTTTATTTTTTATGTATGCAAGTATTTGTATGATGTCAGACGAAATTATACAGATTAATGAAGCTATTAATGAAAATTCTGCAAAAATAAACCAAATAAGAATGTAGTTAATGATTTGCTATTGTTATCTTTTATAGGAAGGTGGTAAAAGGTATTTTGATGGCGTAGACAAAGATGGTAAAGCAACTATATTAAGTGATATTCTGTGGAACTATATCTCATACTTGGTGCATGATACAATTATGATATACTACTGCATTCAAATCACTTCAAAGTGAAATCATATTATGAGTGTATTATCTTGAATGTTGAAGCCTGAATAAAATTATTAATTATAAACCATAATATTGTGTAAATTTATTGAGTATTGAAATGGAATATCTCTCTATTCAATATTAACCATAGTATAGTGTAAGATCATCAAACAAATATTTTAACTACATGTAAAACTGATTAAGATATTTCATAATACAATACCTCAGATTTAAAATAATATGTTTCAATTTAGAATCATATTAATGTTGCACTAGGTTAGAACACTAATATGGTTTAACACACTCAAAATTTTCTTACCATTTACTGGATATAAGGTTGAAATAAATTCATGATGCTTCATATTTTTAAAAAGGAGGGGAATAAATATATTTAGATTATGCAAATTATACAACGGCAAGAAGTCGTTATGTTTTTTTAAATTTATTCACATAACAAACCCTAATTACTAATTCTAAGAGGATTAAAACGTAGAAATTCAGTGAAGTTGCTAATAAGTTTTTGTACTGCACTTCAAAGAAAGAAAAAAAAAACCTTTTCAGATGAAATAATAATTATCGTTGATAAGATTAATGTATTTTGCTGAAATAAATTACCATTTAATGCATCGAATATCGCCCATAGCAAACACTTTAGAAGCTGTGAGTAATTAGGCAAAATTGCATTTGAGACCTCCTAATTAAAATGGATTAATGAGAAAGTGATGATATTATTATCGCAAAGGAGCTGGGAGGTAATGCACGTAAATCACGAATATACTTTTCCAGAACATATTATAATCGTAATAAATGTGTGTTTGTAAATCATTATTTTAAAAGTTTATCTTAATGCAGAAAATATGTTAATATTATAAGCATTTCTTCGTCGCTATTGCAGTGTTAGTCTATTTCTTTCAGTTTAAACAATTTGCTCAATTATTTTATATCAAAATCATTGTTTATAACATATATATATATATAAATGTATATATAGAGAGAGTATATATATTCATAATATATATATATAAATATATAAATATATATATAGAGTATATATATATATATATATATATAGAGAGAGAGAGAGAGTGTAACATATTCAAAGATACATAATAATATGCCACATATTCATTTTGTATAGAAGGACGGTTTTAAAAAAATAGTACTCTTTCTATGTCGATAATAACTAGTTTATGTGTATGGAGCTGTGGGAAATCTCAAAAAGTTCACGAGTACTTATGCTAAAACAATATTATGGAAAAGTTTAGTGAAAAAATAAAGCCACCAGTTGATAAAAAGTGACTTATTGCTGTATGGCATCTAGCATTTCAAGTATAATATATATATATATATATATATATATATATATATATATATATATATTGTACTATATTACGTACATATAAATTATACGATTATAAATTCTTAAATATGAAAATGTGTGTTTTAATGGCCTGGATAGTCAGATAAGAATCATTGGCATGCCTGCCAACCTTTCCGCATTTGGCGGAAGACTTTATTTCTACATTTTAAGTGGTAGTAAAATGTATGCTTTCTATATATTCGTTGCATTTATAAACTTAATTTATAATCTTTTTGATCACCACTATTTTTAAAAAAGTTAAGCACATAAATTAATATGTAATACTATTGTGGTAGTCCACATAAGTTCCTTCAAAATACAGCGTGTGTTTCTACCTATAATTGTAATTAAAATTCCATTTTACTACCACTGGGGAAAATCATCATCGAAAGGATTAAAAGTTGGCAGGTATGCATTGGGACCACTAATTGATTCTACATTTTAAATTCTGATAGTATTATAAGGTCATGTTTGCAAGAGCAACGCATTTCAAATATTTATTGATCTTACTTTAATTTTTGTGCCTTATCTTTTCGTCTATTACGCAAAGGTAAAATCAACGTGGGATGACATAACCGTACTGGTAATTTAAAAACTATCTGTTTCATTGTAATAATTTCTTTTATAGGCACGCCTTTGAAACGTGCTTTGTTAAACATAAATAATTTTATATCATCAGAAATAGAAAAAATAAAATAGGTTATATACTAAATTGCCAAGTTAATGAAAATATTATTAGATTGTGTTAAATTGGAAAAATTATGCAACGGCATCATTTTCGGTGCGGATGATACTGAATATAATTAATCTTCATTTTGAAATTAGGAATTTCTAAGAGCCTGTTTTGCTTATTAACCAACATAAATTTACAAGAAAGTGCTACAAATAAAAATTAAGAAGTGTAATTATTTTTTTTTTTTGTTAGCGTTTTTGATTTAGTGCATAATTACGTAGATATATGCAAAAATTGACTACGAAAATAAGTAGACATGGCAAAACAAAATGTAATTAAACATAAAATTAATACATATTTTATGATTATTTACTTATTGTTTTTTGTTGTTAAAAATACTGGCATTATAGCTTATTTTTAAAAATATTCTACCAAGCACATGGCTTCCTTTAGATTGGAGATGAATAAAACAATTCTTTATTAGCAGAAACTTACAGAAAATATTACATATTACTATTTACAATATTACTATTTACATTACTCAATTAAAACTAAACTAACAGCATTATTTAGTAAGACACATGGTATAAAACTTCAAATGGGTCAGTTGAAGCTTAATTAGGTGTTAATACTACTACCGTCGCAGGCAAAGCACTACTATACGGTGACGCATACTCCAATTTATATAGGATTGGCGATGAAATCTTGGAATTTTTGGCACGATTCTAGATCCTCGGATATCTCTCGTAAATGTTGGTCCTATCACTTTAAAACTATAGGATTCTAGAAAAATAATTTCTTTGGAGCAATGACCGCCAAGTCTGCAAGAATGTTACCAAGCTGAGCTTTCCACAGAAAATACATTAGGTGCGAACATAATAAGAAAGTGAGAAGTATACGACGAGAATGCACTCTATGTTTGCGTTAGGAGGCGCAGATGTGATATGCGCATGCTAATGCTAACCTATAGGAATTCGCTTTCCGCATGTCTCTTCCTTTCCATTCGCTCCCTTAATGTGCAAGACGCGTAAGGTGGTGTCATTTTCTTTCTAAACTACGTTTGAATTAGGAGCTTTTCTTGCAATTTGACTTTTTAAAATGATTATTTAGGATCCGCTTGAAATATTTAGCAACATAAACAAAATATATTTATAACGTTACACAAGTACTTACAAATTCATATCAATACTATTCAATTTTAATGAAATAAACTTCATTTAGTAATGTAAACAATAAATTTTTCATGAATGTTTTCTAGACAAGTAAACACAAATTTCATTGATAAACAAAAATCAAAAACAACATAATATCGCTTAATCCAAGAACAAACCATCATGTCATATCATTGTTCATTTTACTTAATTCCATAAATTTTTTGCCTTATTATGTGAAGTATTTTTCACTAACTTTAAAATTTTTAAAATAAATTTAAACAATGTCTTTTTGAATTGTGTTAGTATTAAAAAAGGGATTTTAACTTTAAAGGGAAAAAAAGCATAAAATTATTTAGGGTCTTTGAAGAAATACATTTTAATTTCAAATTCTGCATTTATCAATATTTATTTTGTAGCCAGTTGTGACATTTAATATTATATTAAAACCTAAAAAAGAGACTTATTTAACAACACTTTTTCAAAAGTATACTTTTCTTCTGAAAAAGGTTCAGCCATATTATTTGTCAGATAAATGAATCTCTAAAACTTTATGGAGTCTTTTCCAGTCATCGCTTAAAATGAAAAAAAAGCGTCTCTTCACCGAAAAAAAGAGCAATTAATCACTGAAACACGTCATTATTTCGCAGTTTCATGATTCAGGGAACTCAATTTTGTGACAGGGAACAAACGACCATTAATTATCATTTCTCGTTATTCCCAAATCCCGTAATTACGTGCCAACATCATCACAGACTTTTATATCTTAAGGATGTGTGAAATTGAGGGAAAAAAGTGGTTTCGCTCGGAAACTTGACTGTCTTTATTGGCCATTTATAAAAGAAAGCAAACTGAAAAAATAAATCTTTTCTTGATTTAATTTATTTAAAAATAAGACATTTTACAGCTAGCTTAAGCTTCTTTAAAATTTTATAGTTCAAGGGAAATTATAACTTCTCAGCTTCACATTTCTTTTCCCTCTCTCGTTCTGTATATATATATATATATATATATATATATATAAATATATATATACACGCACACACACACATCCCAAGTCCTAAAGGTAAGATTACTAAAGATAAGATTTTGTGATACGATAAGCCGATAAGCTTTCAAAATCATTCAATTTATAATCCAAAACAACGAAATGGGCTATAAATAATACTTACATTATGACACACACTTTTATTTGCTCTATTATAATTATTTTCATTTCGAAATGTTCCATAAAACTTCACAAGCATTGCCGGGATACTCTGGATGGTAGGGCATTAGGACCATGTCCAGAAGGTCGTGCGTTCGATCCTCAACGGCTGGAAACTCCCCGTGTTATAAATACCCCTTAAATCTGTCAGGTTAAAAAGTCCTCTGTGTCGAGCTGTGGTGGCCCAGGGGATAGAGAGTTCGCCTTCCAGTTAGGTAAACCTGGTCCGAATCACATCGATTGCTGGTAGATACGAATTCCACCAGAGACCACAGTGCTGATGTAAAATATTCTCAGTGGTGGACGGATATTGCGTTAGAGTCACCTTGTCGTCAGAATAACCGTCAAAGGTTTTCGTAGTTTTCTTCTCCATGTAACGCAAATATGGATTAGTTCCATAAAAAAGTCCTCGCACGAATTAAAATTTCTCTGAATGCTTGATCCAGGAGTTCCCTTGTCTTCAAGATTGGGTTAAAAATTACAAGGCTACGAAGTTGAACATTTGTAGTCTTAAACCCGAAATTGGGTTTGCTGCTCAACGGTACTTGTAAAAAAATTAAAATAAATAAAACACATGAAATTTTCAAAACTATGCCGTTATGACAGTTTTACAAGTGCTGCTAACCTTCCAAATAGAAGGAAGGAGAATCTGTAATGTGCACATCTAAATTTAAAATGAGTTCTATTTAGCTTAGCTTAGCTGTCTATTCTGGGCATATATGCTCTTTAAGTAAAAACATGATTCTCGAAAAGCCTTCATCTCAAATCACGAAGCTGTGTTTCGCTTGAAGTTTGTTTCCTAAGCTGTAGTATACAGAGCATCATACTACGACTGCCTTAGACGAATACCCTCACAGAAAAAAATTAGTAGCGCATAAGTTGATATTTTGTCTATGTATGTTAACGTAAAACTATAAGACTGGGATTCTATTTTACATTTGTCATCTTTGAATTTTTCTATTTGCAGCGCTAAAGAAGAAAATATCGATTTTACGCCCTTTTATCCTTGGTTATGAAGCTAAAAATATTTCGGATACAAAGTTCCATAATGAATTTGGATTTTAAACTAGTTATTTTGCGAATTATGTTTGTATAGCAGAAGAAGCTAAATAACATGCTCGCTTGTGCACAATCGATAAGCAAGAAAAATACAAAAAGCGATACGATACAAAATATCAACAAATCTGTAAATTGTTTGGAATTCTGGGCCTGTTTGAAATGTTAGGTTGTGTAAAAAGTTATTAAGGAAGTATTTTGCGAATGAAAGAAGCATTTTTTAAAGAAGTATTTTTATAAACAGCAAGAAAAGGAGCAAACTATTGACCAGAGAATTAAGTGATATTTTGTGGAATTTTAGGCCTGTTAAAGTTGGTTTGTCTGATAAGTTATTAAAGAAGCATTTTGGACTTTAAAGGATAAAAAAACTTGTCTGCTGTTACTTATGAGATAGAAGACGTTGAACCAGACACAAAGCGCATTATACACACCATGGAGAAATACTATAAACAACACTATGCACAGTGGGCCAGCATCCAAGGTTTTGTAGCCAAAATTAGTATTTCAATAAAATGAAATACACTAAAAACACCCAAAAAACAAAATGGCGGCTGAAATATGGCGAGCAAAAATAAAATAAATAGTACGTTTAAATAATTAAATATAGCAATAAAAATGTAATAATTTTAGTAATTTTATGTTAAAAATGAAAAGTAAATTATATTTCCGAAGTAATATTACGAAATAACGCCAATTACTTACAAAATAACGCGAAGATATGAAAGAAAACATGATTTTTATTTTTCGGTATATTAAGTCCACCTTTGCAATACGGGCAAAATGGAGCAGGTTTTTTCGAAAGAAGAAATATCAAAGAAGACAACAACAAAAAAAAAAAGCTTAGCTTATTTCCTCGTGGGTCTTTTTGGTACTAAGTTTCGAAAGTCATTCAAACATTGTAAAATTTCAAATGATAAGATATAAACTATAAGTTTGTCAAGAGTATTAACTAATCCAACAAATTGAAAAATTGTACTATAATTTTAGATTAATTATTCTGATAAAAATGTAGCAGTAAGGTGAAATTCCGATATATATTTCTGAAATAAAAATTTATAATTTACATTTAAAATAAATTTCTTAAACATATTTTTCATTACATTGTACTCTCGTCGGTCCAAAAAGTAAATAATAATGTTTGGAATGATTATGAATACTTAATTTGGGCTATATTAAAACTGCCTACACATATTTTAGTTGAAAATTTAATGTTAACTTTTGGCCAAAGATCATGGTCTTCTGGCCCACAGTGCTATGGTCTATGATATTCCAAATACTATGGAAACTGCCAACATGTTGCACCTGAAACCATACTAAGACCCATCTGAATTTTATAAATTGGATCATGTAAAAATCTAAAACGTAGAAATTGTAGAAACCTGAAATCTGAAAAATTACTTAACAACCTCTTCCACAATCTAGAAACAAGGAGAACAAAGAGTATCAGGGACCTGCCACTCGATCACGTTTCAGAAAAGCCATGAAGTCAAGCAAAGAGGGTGCTGTTTCTTTTTAAAGAAGATGCTATGACGTTCATCGGCGTACACTGAAAAAAAAAACTCGGTAAATGTTTAACCAATACTTGGTGTAAAGTTTCTGATTGCACCATAAATTGGTTAAATGAAAAATTGTTTTATTTAGGTTGCGCCTAATATTTAGACATACTATATTTAGACCTTACTATAAATATTTAGACATAAGAGAATGTAAATGACGGCGATGACATTAGTCTTGTTGAAATTTCGTGATTAAAAGCAAAATTATGAATATAATATGGACATATTTGTTTAACGTTGATAATTGTTATGTAAAGAAAAATTATAGTTTTACATAAAATTTAATATTATGGTTCAGTAACAAGCATTCTAAATTTCAATTTTCTAAAAAGTATTATATTTAAATATAGATAAAAAAGTTATTACTGTAATCAACATGAAAACTGATATTATGACCTGCTTCTTATTTTTTTAAAAAAAAGGTTATTATTTTTATTTTTGTTTTCTTATTTCATGGAATCAATGTAAAGACGTAGTTTTTTTTAGTTTGTGATGGTTTCTCCTAGTTTTGCGTTTTCTATGCACTAAATTAACAAATTGTAATCCCGTTTTTTTTTCTTGAAAATTTTTAATCAGTTTTCCTCTGCTTATTCAATTTGGAAATTCAAGCCTTTATCTTATTTTCAATTTTTAGTTGCAGCGCTTATTGTTCTGATAAATTGAATCACATTATGTACACGACCAAAGTGAAACCAACAATTGATTCTGTCTGGTACCAAATATCTTTCTTTATCAGTAGGCGTTAAAAATGCTAAAATATTTGAAACTTTTACCGAAAAAGGTAGATAAGTATTAATATATAGCCAAGTATTATGACTTTAATTGCTTGATTTTTATTAGAGTACTATTTACAATTACTAACAGAGAGGATAACTAGACTGAAGTGGTTTCCAATACATTATTAATTCATTTTTTTAAACCAAATATTATGCTAATATGCCGTTTTGCATTTAATATTTATTTAAAAAATTCTGCTGCATAATTATTAAAATAATTTAAGCTTAAAGTTTTAAAAAATAATGTTTTAAATTTTAACATAGCTGAAAACGCTATACTTTTAATGCATTTTTTGTATAAATATTTAAATATAATTGGAATATTCAATTAATTTGAATATTTTACAATAAAAATTTCAATACATTAAAAAAACTACTTGGATTTTTTAATAAATTTTAACTACAATATGATTTTAAATAACCATAACCTATATATTTCAAGTTTGTTTTCATTCATTTTTAATTTGAAAATATGAGAAGAAATTGATCATGGTTTAAAAAAATTTAACCAATTGTCATAATATGTATTTTTTAAATAATGAACAAACTTTAAATGTTTTAAAAAGAAATTCTTAGACCTCTTACTGTTACCAAATAAAAAAAATACACTTATAATGTTTAGGATATTTTAACACGCAAAAGGTTGAAGGTTTTAAGTTGAAGTTTTGTTTCGAAATATGAACATCATCAGTTTTGGAAAATACAAAGATTGCAGGAAGTAGTTAAGAAACTCAATTTCTTATTGAAAAACTTATTATCTTAAGAGGATGCTATATCACGGGATAAACTTTTCATAGCAAATTCTGCTTCATCTCTATCGATATTTTAAAAATTAATATTTGGAGGAAAGGGACGTAAATTAAGCAAAAAATAAATCATATGTTTCAAATGCTGAAATATTTTTCTTCAAAATATTAAATTGAAAAAAAAAGAAATATAGCAATTTTTTCATGATTTAGCAGTTGTTAACAAATTTATCATTCTAAAAGAACATCTTTATTTTTTGAGGTAGGTTAGGAAGTAAAATAAATGCGATAATGAATTTTTGAGGAAAAATAAAAATTGAGAATGAGAAGTCAGTTAGAATATTGTTTATACAAATATCAAGATTTTAATTTAAAACTAAATATTTATTTATAGTATTTAACAGTATGTAATAATTATGTTACAGTATGTAATATTTTAAGGTGGTCTAATTTTTTAAAAATTACTCGGATTCAATTTTTTGTTGCATTAATACAGATCCTAGATTTTGCCTAATTCGGCAGTGATAAATCTGAAAACAGCTAACCTAAAGCTACAAATTTTTTAAATGACATTTTTTATCTATTTTTTCTCGAATGGCACAATTTGAAAACTTAATATAGGGGAGAGTCGGGTCAATTGTAACAGGGTACGATTGTAACAGAGCAAAAATTTCGAGTGTCGGGTTCTAGATTTGGTTCCTAGGTGGTGCACAAGGTGTATTTAATAAATCTACATGTATACCCCTGCTGGCAACCATTTTTATGTACTTTTGAAAGAGTTGCATCACAAAAGATATTTTCACGCTACGTAAGTACTTTTTTGGTATAAGAATATTATATTGTAACAAAGTAATTTTGTTGAAACAAATAAAAATTATTAACCGAATATGTAAGTGGACACCTTAATTAATATTTCAAAAAAAAAGATTAGTTTTGTTAATTAACTAGCATTGTTTTTAACAAATGAAGCTGAAATGGCGTCTTGGAGACGATTGTAACAATAAGTAAAGGGACGAATGTAACAGCTGAAAATAAATAATCCTATGTTCACAAACCATTACTTAACTCCTTAAGAACCACCAATAGTTTCCTATATCATTTATATTATGTTGCATGTGCATTATTTTATTTGTCACCTTTCACAGCATAAATTAAAATTTTTAACCCCTTAAAGTTTAAAGTTCAACCCTTTAGGTCTCTGCTTATTATTATTTTTACTCCTGAAATATCACTACTATTTTGATCAATAAAAAAATATATCACAACTATGATAATATGTATAATTAACTATGTTTTAGTTGAATTTATGAACTGTTACAATTGACCCCGTAAGTCAGGACAATTGTAACAAGTGCACGACTGTCAAAAATTGTTAAAAACTAATATAATAGCATTTAAAATAAGGTTTTTTTTTCTAGTAGAGGATAGCCTACTTTACTCGTCTGTCAATTCATACTAATAATATATTGGATTTTTTGTTAGTTAAAAATAGTTAATAAAAAATGTTACAATTATCCCACTTTCCCTTATACCAAAAGGGCACTTAAATGTGCTGACCAACTTTTAGGGTATTTAAGGCAAATTATCAGGATTAATATTAGGTTAAAACCCATGATAGGAAATATCATCGTACGTGGATGGGGACGATTCCCTATTTTGACCTGTTCAGAAGCACGCGTAAAAAGAGTTCATAATTGAGAAGAGACCTAAATTTCCGCTAATGGGTTCCTATGCAATTTCAATCCTGATTATCTGCTCTAACTCCCCTTAAAGTTTGTCGTAGATTTTACGTGGACCCCTGTTATATATAACGTTTTAAACTTGCACATTTAGACAAATAATGTCATTTAAAAAAGCTGTAGCTTGGAAAGAGAAATCGATTGCAGATTTGAAATAAGCTATAGGAAAGTATATAATATCAGTTACATAATCTCATGAAACAGAGAAAATAATTGTTCCCTTGTGTAACTAAAAGAAAACTCTTAAATATGCATTTAGAATTAAAGTATAAAACTTTTGTCTAATTATGTAAAAAGCACTTCAGTTAAGTATTTAAATTCAGTTAGAGCTAATTCTGTAACTAAATAATACTATTATCTCAATAATAAGCTTATGATTATAGTAATTCTGATGCAGACATAATATTAATCTATTCAATCTCCATAGACAGTATATGATACGATATTCATACGTCAGCAATTACACTTTAGACCTAACTAACTTCAGAGAAGAGTTATTAAACGAGTCAATTATAATAAATGAGTCCTATAATAAGGAAATTTAGTTCCCATTTCCATTAAAGGTTTTAACAATTCGTAATAATATATTATATGCAAATTTCAGTAAAATTTTAATAATTTCCTTTTAAGTTCATTATTTGGTTTAGGAATTTGCAGTTATTCAATAAATACTGATTATTGGTGTAAAGTAACCAATTATTGAATTGATATTTCTGCCATAATTCTTTATTTTATGCCGAGAATGAATTAGTTTCCGGTGTGATTAGATAGGTGTTTCTGATGCAATCATTATTTGAACCTGAATTTGCGCAAACTGATAAAATTACAAATTTTTAAATATTTTAAAGCACTTGTTTGAGTCATAACCATTTATATTAATCATATTGCATTTATATTATAATACATTTATATTTAAATTTCCAAAATAAAGAAGAGAACCTCTAAATGACAGAATTTTCAGTAAAAATTTATAGCGCACACATTTATAACATACGGTAAAAGTACTATGTCTGTACATTTTATCGTAAAATCCCTTTTTACCATAAACTTTAATGGAATAAAAAGTCTGATATACTGTAATTTTTACTGTAACATTTGCTGTAAAATCACTGGAATTGAATAAATGGTACGGTGTAAAATTGTATGGTAAATATTACGGTGTAAAATTATGCGATAAATTGGATTTTATTGATGCTGGGTTCAGAGCGCTAGTACAATTTACCGTAATTTGATTCAGAATTTTTCACGATGCAGACGAGATTTTAAATTATAAAGAATAATATTTCATCACTTTTTCGCATTTTTCTTTTACAGCTCACTGTTAGAACTTTCATTCTAAAATTAAGGCAAAATAACCGGCAGCAGTCTGTCCATCCGATTAACCGTAAAGTTTACTATAAGGTACCACTTGCAACTAGTATGGGTATAAAACCATGAATACTAAACTATACGGTTTTTTTACTATTTACAGTTAGCATGGTTTCAAAACCGTAAAAAATTACTGGAGATAGTTAGGTAAAGGGTATTGATGAGGACATGACACAAATTGGGGAGTACAGGCAACACCTCCTAGATAAGAGCAGGCCTCAGCATGGGTTACCATAAATATCCTTTAGTAGTCCAAACATAATGACATATTTCGTATTTTCAAGCACTGCGCAGCTTATTACCCCGAAAGAAATGACATGTTTCTTGTTTTTCATCAACTGCGCAGTTAACTTCGTTAGATTGGACTACTAAATTGATCCGTGCTGAGGCCTTCCTTCTTATAGGAGGTGTTGGTACAGGACACTGGTAACTCTACATGTAGTGAAAAGAAAGTAGGAAATATTGCGGTGTTAACGTTGGAACTCGAATCCCAGTTCTATTGGTCATGAGACTGACAGATTAAACGGCTCGGCTATAATGCGCACTCAGCTGTAAGGAACTAAGTGGCTTCGTTAGGTGGGCTTAGTTAATATGATAAAACTCTGGTTGTTTTATCATAGTTGGTGAAATCAGTTTTTAGTTTGATTTCTCACAGTTTTTCTCACTGTAAACAGTTTGATTACCATCATATTTATGGTTATGTCACTGCTTTGTTTGACACTGTTATTTCACTGTTTTGTTTGAATATGGTAAAATAACAATTAAACAAATTATAATTTAACTATTTTTTCCGCGAAGTTTCTAACAGTGCAGGAAATGGTTCAGCTAATATTTACAACAACCATTTAAAAATACGTATAGTAGAGGAACGTTAACGTATACGTTAAGGAAGTTTTTGTGAACAGTTTTGAAACATGACTTTATTTGTGTGAATTTTTTTCTGGTATTTGATACCATCATAAAACATCTAAAAATAATTAATATTTAAAATAATCATAAAAATACCTTTTAGCTTTTGATACAATTGAAAATATTATTCATTAATATTAACAGACTTTATAAATAATTTTATGAGTATAATTTATACAAAATGTTAATTTTCGAAAGCGCATAGATATTATGCAAAGCATCTTAACAAATTTGAGGCCTTACGTGTAAGCTGGAGCGAAGATGATTGGTTGGTAGGTAAATAAACAAAGTATACAACTTATGAAGAAATATGTCATTCGATGAGCAATTAGGGAACTTAATCAGATCTTATAAAATATTATAAATGTCGCTTTGAAAAATATAACATTTAGGTAAAAAAAAAAGGCCTTTTTATGAGGGTAATGCTAATTACGGTAAAATTAAGGTAAATTAATTTTAATTATAATCTTTCAGTTTAGCTTCCTTTTATTTCCAGATTTAGATTCAACTGTTAAGAAAAATGCTTACTGCAGCATTCAAAGAAATGACTGAACTTGACTTAACTTGTTTTTTTTAGACGGACAACTACGTGTTCTTACCTGTGTCTAACAATATTATTCATTTCAAGGATAATATTAAACGTGTTTCTCTCTCCCTTTCGTAAAAGAAATGATTTTTAAAAATGTTACGTGTTGTTTTGTTTTGGAATTTTATTTTCTGACTTTTCATTCAGAAAAGGGTATATTTAAAACAAAATATTATTACTGGTGCGTAACGTTATGTTTAGCTTTTTGTGGCATAATATCTTCCCTTATAAATCTTCAAATAAATTAAAATTTATTGGCTGTAATATATAAATATAAAATTCATTTCAGTAAATAATGCAGTTATTTCAAATCAAAAGCTGGCGTTTATTTGCGTGCTTGATTTTAAGTATATATTTTTTTTATTGAACTCCGAAGCATAAGAAAAGTTTTTAGAATTATTTCTTTGAAAGATGATGATTGATACTTCTTTGACACATTCAGCTTTGGGTGCCAAATGCAGAGAAAAGTTTATGAATTATAATACATTCTCAATAGAAAAATGATGTGTCTCGTATGTCTCGCTAACTATTTATTTATTTAAATAATGCATTTCATGAATTATATTTATGAGCTTTTGAGAGGTTGCTCGTAGAAAAGTTTAAATAGCTTAATAATTAAAATAATTATGGTGAAGCTGTTGAATTAGCTATTACTACTGAATTCAGTATATCTATTTTGTATTATTCTTTTAAATAAAAAGAGTTTTGAGATTTAAACAGATCCTTTATTTAAAACTTTCTCACCTTTTAACGTAAAAAAATATCCCTTTTTTGCTATCAAGTTTTACATTTTTTTTAAAATTCTTGTTCCCCTTAAACTTTTAAATTAATAGCAAAACGCAAAATTAAATTTTAAAAAAAAACCGAACTACACTCAATATAAATGTAAAATATAATTTATTAAATATTATTTTGTCAATTTAAATTATCTTGATTTCCCGTACACTTTGATTCTACATTGATTATTTACTCATTTAGCAGAAACTATTAGTATTATTTGGAGTTAATTCGGAAAAAATACTTAAACTTAAAGTTTACATCAAATTTAATTCTATTTGAAATGCAAAATCTAATTGATAAACAAATAAATATACAGATAACAGTACACATGGTATAGATAAATCAAGTAAACTGTAAAGATATATTTGAATAATTCTTGTAACAGTATGTTAATAATGTAGTGGTATATTTTAACAATGGGTATGCTTAAAAAAATTGATAATAATTGTATAAAAAAAAGGTTTTATTACACTTAACACTTAAACACTTAAAAAATCGTTGTCGTCAAATTTGTACCTTGAAATTGAACAGAATAAGGTTCCTCCTAGGTTATTAAATGACTGTTTATCATGTGTTGTTTTAAATTAAGTTTTGTTCATTGTTATTTTCACCTTATACTCTGAAAATTATGCTCTACTCATTAACTAAGTAAAGCCTAATGATGCATGTAAATTATCTTCGTATGATGCACGACAACTACATGCCTTTATGATGTGGAGCGTCGTATTTTGGGTCGACTTTTCTTCTATTTCAGTACGCAGTTTTTATTTTTGACTTAATTGCTTTATAATTAGGAGTGTAACAAAACTTTGGAAAGTTGCTTAACTAAATAAGTTATGTAAAAACTTAGCTAAATAAGTTATATGTTGCCTGCTTGAATGTCTTAAAACAACTCATGCATATTTATTTGTGAAATTTTTTTATTTGTATTTATCTGCATACTTTTAATACACAACGTAAAAATATTTGTTCAGTCGATATGAATCAAAATTTTAGGGAATTCTTTCTTCTGTTTTTTATATTTTGTTTTCGAATTTTTATGGGTTCATTTACTTTTTAGTGAGATTTAGTTTCATATTGTTTCATTGGTTTTAGTATGATCATTCAACAATAAACTGCTTTTATTTAAAATTTGAAACTCGTTCAAAATTTGTAGATTTATTTTCAACTAGCGCTGACATTAATGTGCACTGTTATTATCACACTAATATTTATTTTTAGAAAAACTGTTTAAAATGAGAAAAAACACATGACTAAATGCATTAAATTAAGAAAGAAAACACAATTAAATCGAAATTAAGGGAATTACAACTGAGAAAAGCGAATGTGAAAATATCAAAATCAGTTTGATTGCCTGATGAAACACGGCAGAGATGTTTCAATAATCTAATTACATCTTTTGTCCGATTCACCTTGCAATTTACTAGTTCTAATGCATTAAATTCCACCATCTTCAGTAGTGATTCGTCAGCATATTTAGTTGCACTTCTAATATGTACACATTTTTGACTTAATTTTCTACAACTTAATTTAAGAAGGAAACGAAATTAACGAACCCCTCTGTAACGTTAAAGTCTTAAACTGTAGAATCTTATGCGTCTTTACATTATCTCGCGTTGAAAAAAAAATCTGGTAATGCATGGTAATTTCAATCCTCGTAAAAAAACATGAGTCTGGTAAATAAAACCAAAATATACAGTATTAAAACCTTTCCTTTGGTAATTTTTCTGCAAATTCTGTTTCATGAGAAGTTCTAGCTTTCAAAATAATAGTTCTTATTACCACATATTTTGTAAAAAAAATACAAAATTGAAAAGTACATTTAATCGAATAAATTATTAATGTATTTATAATGCACCTAATGTAATGTAAGGCATCGTAATAAATTTCCACGGTTTTTCAACTTTGATTACATATTGAAAATAATCATAAATAGTTACAGAATCCCTTAGGTAAAAAAACGCCTAGCTTTTTGGTGTTCCAATGCAACCAGATACGTGGAAAAATTTTACCATATTATGGTATTGCTGATCCCACTTTTCATCTCAGTTCTCATTATTGTGCAAAATTGTAAAGTGATACGTCTTTAAATATTAAATTTTTTTATCACATTTATGATATTACTTAACATGTAAATATAAACTATTTTTGAATAAATATTTAAAACATTTTATTTACTTTTATATCACCGACTCTACTTTCTTTCTCTGGGTATCTTTTGCTGCCCACTTAAATATTGCTTTGACAGGAAAGAAAAAGACAAGTAACCAGAAAAAATGCTGAATAGATAAAAACGACTAACTTTTTTAAAGTTCTTTGACACCTGTCTTATACTTCATCTTTCTTAAATAAAAGAAAGTGGCATTTTAAATAATTTGAAATTCCAAAATGTAAGATTTTCCAGAGCTTTCAAAAGTTCTTTATAAAAGAAATGTTCGTGCATATTTAAAAAGAAATCAACTCAATGAGACACGCCAGTTATGAATATCAATTGGCTGATATGATGGAAACATTTTTTTTATTATTTATTTTTGAGTTATGGTTTTAAATTTCCGTAATTCATTTATTTTTAATAAGATTTTAAACAATAAAAAGCGAAACTACGTTTTATACTTTTTCCCTCAAAGGTGAACTTGTTTTAGAAACAAAGCGTTTCTTACGTCAATTGTAAAACAATTAAAATTATGTTTTTTTTTTTTTCCATTTCAATTTCGTAAAAAGAAGAAAAGATTTTTTAAAAGAGTAAATTTGTTACAAAGAGGAACTCTGATTCAATTTTTTTTAGTAAGTTGACATTTCGCTAATTTTGACAGCTCAATATGTAAAGTATAACAGTGATGTATTTTGTTATTTTGAGAGAACTGCAAAAAAAAAGAAAAAAAAGCTTGTAAAAGTATCGCATTTTATTGTAATTGACCCCCGTAATTCTGGTTAATAAAACCAAAATATACGATATTTAATCCATTCGTTTGGTAAATTTTCTGTTAAAATGGTAACGGTTTACCAGAAGTACTGGTTTTTAAAATTATTATAAATAAAATATGGAACAAATTCGTTTCGAAGCTAATACAAAGTTAAGTTCGACATTTCTTTTGTTTAAGTTGAAATATATGATCAAGATTTTTAAAAATGACAATATGGTTCTACGCGTTGCTGTTGTCAAGACACGTTGATGTAGTTTAGTGCAAATAAGAAACGAATTTGAGCAATATTTTTAGTTCAAGTTGCCACAAAAATATTGGAATTTACAATATCAAAAGTTTGACACAGTACTTTCATATTTAGAAAGTGATAAAACAGTTAAAAAATTAAGAAAGTAATATAAAATATAATATAAGTAGATTTGCTTTAAATATTAAATTTTTATTTGTACAGTAATGTACTTGCAGTAATTTATCAACGCTTTCCCACGATGTTCATAACATATCATTAAAAAATTTAAATTCAGCCTGAGTTTGTTAAATTGAGTAAAAATGATAAAAAAATTATTAAGTAATATTTTTTTTGTTATGTGTGTACTTAAAAATGAAAAGAAAGTACTTAAGTCCTTTTGTATAATTTTCTAAAGGATATCCGATTGAAAACAGAAAAATTACTAAATTGTATTCAAAATAAAATATTTTGTACAATGAAAAATTACAACAAATAAATATAAGTTCTATAGTTGATATTTAAATTATTTATCACTATTATTAATTTATAATTAATTGTCGTGTATTTCATGTATTGTCGTTGTCACACTCCAGTCACTTTTGTTTTTTTTCGTCTCTACTATTTAAGTATCGAAAACTGTGGTCAATAATCACTGTGAATCAATAATTTATTTTAACTTGTGCTAAATTTTAGTTTAAAAATAATAAATTTAGGAAGTTTAATAAATCAGTTGATATACTTTTATAAAATAACACGCTTTATTTAACATCTTTAAGAAAAAAAATAGTTTAATTGCGAACTCTTGCAATCTCACTAAAAGTCAACTTTATTTACTTGCATCTTGTTTGTAGAGGAACAAATGGTTTGATATAGCAGCAATTAATTTAAGCAGAATAATTTATTGTTTCATCTGAGTAATAAAACAAAAAGAAATATTAATTACTCTAGGGAACTTTACGGCTGGAGAAATTGTGAAAAGTAATCTGTTCAAGTCTTAAATTAAAAGAAAAAAAATGTATGAAGCATGAAAAAATACCTTTTTCTTTTGGCGGAGAATTTTTATCAAAAGAAGAAGCAAAAAAAGGAAACCGAGTGTTTCTAGAATTTAGGTTTTCTTCGGAAAGAAATATTAAACGAGAAAAAGTGTAAAAAAAAAGAAAATGCTACACATCCAGCTAGAAGTACTTTAATGAGCTTACGCTTGAGATATCAGAGCTGAATATTTGATCTTTGTGGAGGAATTTTTTTCTGTGCATTTTGTTCAGAATGTAAAACTAAATTTTAAAAATATATTTACGCTTTTAATTTTCCTTGATGAAAGAAATCTTCTTGCAAATTTTTATTTATTTATTAATGTTACTCAATTCTTAAACTTGTCATACTGATGGGACTTGCTAAACTTTTCTTAATTTACTTTAAAATATTAAACTTATATGATTTAATATCTATAAATCTATCTATACGCATATTGCCACCTTTTTTTTCGTAATAATTTTGCTTTGCTCACTTCTCCTAACTCAAAAACTATTAGGTAAAACCATATGGAATTATACACTGTTGGTTGTAGAGAAAAATACTAATCGTAGCAAAATGATTTTTTTTAAGCATTATATTTTAATGACAGAAAATTAGAAAAAGGAAATATTTTGGACTCTTTTAAATGATCGTTTTGATTTCTGAGTTTTAAAATTTCGTTTTTACTCTAAATTACTCGTTTTTCTACAATTTAATTATTACAACATAATTGTACATATTTTTTAGCACATGGCGAAAATAAGTTATGTAACTGATATTGTTATTCTAATTTTAAAAATTAAGAAGTGATTCTAAGAAAGATGCTATTGTATTGTATTGCTCACATATTGAAATCTTACTACTCTAACGAAAATCGGCAATTCGTTCCATAGCAGGCTGGAAAGGGGAAAGGAGGAAGTGAAGTAAATTTAGATCATGATGTAATTTGAAAACATCTGTGCTAAAAGTTTTAGAAATTTTTAAGCAACTGCGAGCAGATGGCATAAACTCTAGTATGATTAAAAAAGTTTAATAGATATTAAAACATAAGAGTTGGGGATATCAACAATTCTACAATACCAGACCACAATCTGGAAAATACAGTCCAAATGGTTTAACTAAAAAAAGCCTTCGAGCCTCTTTCAATTAATTTTACTTTTTGCTTATATCACCATATCTTTAGAATTTTTCAAATGAATCACTACATATTAGCACAAAATTACACACAATAGCACTAATTACCAAAATTAACTAAGCTTCATAGGCGTTAATACTGATTCGGTGAGGTAGCACAGAAACACATGCCATTCACGATGATCCCTGAGCTTATAAAAATAATTAAACATTAAAGAGCGTTCACTGTAAGAAATTCCGTATCAAATTACGACATTAAGTACCAGTAATTTCGTTGCATCATCCGTTAAATCTATTCTACTGTTTAATCCATTTTTATATCCGTTAAATTCATTTTCATCGTAAAATTTGAAACCACAATTTTTACAGTAATCATGCATTTATTTAACTAGAGTGATTCAGTGATTTTACGTAAATTATTACTGTAAAAATTACGGCATGTAAGATTTATTGTTCCGTAACATGTTCCGGTAAAAATGGATTTTACGGTAAAAAACACCGGTGCCCTGAGTGCCAATACTTTTACCGCAATTTGATTCGAAATTATGTCCTTTTTTGTTTTATAATTCGGAATAAAATCTTAAAAGGAATAGCCTACAATTTTATTTATAACAATGGCTATAAAATGCAAAAATATCATTTTTCAAATACCTCTCTTGAACGGACTAATTAAAATAATTAAACAATTTTAGGTTCCTGTGACGAATACTCGTTGCAGTCATTGTCCAAATTTTATAACCATGGCGCAAATGGTTTCAATGGAGAACAAACAAAAATACTGAGTAAACTGAGTATACTGAGTTGAAAAAAATCATTAGTAGAGAGTAATTCTTAATTAATATTTAATTTAATAATAATTGAAATATTTATACTTGTAAGGTAAACAAACTTTTGCACAGTGGATTTTTTCAAAATTTGTGAAAAAAATATTATTGTAATATTTCCTCACGCACGCTGTTTAAAACTACTATATCAAACACGAATAACTAGATAAGTTTTTAACCCTTTTATACAACGTTTAACTATCATGAAGAAATTTTTTTTAGTATTTATTACAACATTTCATGAAAATTATTAAATGCAGCATCGTATAAAAAGTAAAATAGCGGTAAAAGACTTATGGAGGAAATGAATGATTATGGTTTAAGTAAAAATATAAAGTTGTAAAACTTATGTTTATCTAGTTACCCCCTTTCTCTTTACTCTAAAATTACGGTAAAATATCTGGCAACAGTCTGTCCATTTAATTAACCGTAAAGTTAACGGTTAATAACATTTCTTACTTTTACAGTTTAATAACGTTAATAACTGTTGTTAACCGTGAGAATGAAATAACTACTCATATGAGTTAAGTTATGCTAGGAAATTTGTTAGGGCAATAAACATTGGATTTAAATTAAGGTTGAGTTGTGCTTGTGCCAAATGATGCGTGGAATAAGACTAAATTCGTTTTTCTGGTGGTGCTATCTATCGTGAGAATTAAGAAACACTAGATTTGTTTGTGTTCAACTCTGTACCATCTATGTGTGAATGAGAGTTTACTTTTTAACAGTTCATGGTCACCAGTTGGGGTTGTTCATGGTCACCAGTTCATGGTCGCCAGTTCTTCCTTCCATTCCTCAAGGGATTAAGAATTCCCAGTGTCCTGGAAATTCTTAATCCCTTGAAGGAATGGAAGTGGTATCAACGTTGGGATTCAAACCCTTGTACAGCTGGATATGAGATTAACAAATTGGCTACTCTAGGCTAAAATAAGTACACAGTTGCAAGGAACTAAATGGCTTCATTAAGTAGGCTTAGATATCGTGATAAAATTCTGGTTGTTTAACTGTATTAGGCGAAATAAACGATTTTCCTCAATGTTAACAGATCCTTCACCATCTTTTTTTAATGTTTTTTTTTTTACTGATTTATTTTACTAAGGCAAAAATTTACCATCGTTTTTATTGTGGGCCTAGTTGGCACAAATGAAAATCTGGTTGTTTAATCGTATTAGGTAAAAACAGACAGTACTCGATTTTTCTCACTGTTAATAACTTGAATAATATATTTTTTTATGCTCATTTGACTGTTTTAGTTAAAAATTTCTTACAGTGTTTTCAGCAAAATAATAAAATTACAAGATCGATCCCATGCTTATGTAAAAAATTCCAGAAACCATCGAATTGTTTTCGTTTTTACTCTGATTTTTACTGAAGTAATCTAATTTCAAAATTAAATTTAAGTAATCAATGTAGCTTTGAATAAAACTAAATTGACATTTTGATTTGTTTCACAAAATTTTGAGTTAAAGATTTTTATAGAAATTTTCTGTTTTGCTTTGGTGGTTAAAAGTCTTGATCTCTAAATCTCATAAAATACATTTTTCCAGCTTATCTTTTTCTTTTACAAACTTTAACTTAATTACAAATGCAAAAATTTCCGAGTTTAGTAGTTTCACATTTCTTATTGCATCTTTTGACTCTTAAAAAATTGATAGTAAAGTGTTTTTGTGTCCTACGCAAGCATTGCTCATGCCTCTCTGTCTCTTGTAAGAAACAATAAGTGAATCACGAGTCTCTTTACCCTAAGGTGCTGTACCGAATCAAGTTGTTTTGAGGAGACAGTTTTTTAAATTTTAAAAAAAAAAAAAAAAATTTTTTTTTGAAGCATCAAACACACATCAACAAAGCTAATACAATTTCCTATTCCCGTAACGGGTAAATATACAATTTTAAAATAGAAAAACCGGTCTTAACAAAAAATCAACTAACTCTTAGACCTCCCAAAATTATCAGCTTTTTTTTATCCTTTTTTTGCTGTTTATCTCGTTATACTGCTTTTCTATAATGCTCATGTTAGCTGGCAATTGCTAGGATTCTTTTTAGAACTCTTAGAGTGCTGAGGACTTTCGTAATATTTCAATGGTCCCTAAAGTAAATATTTAGCTTGTTTTTATTTTTTCTTGTCAGAAGACAATGAAAGAGTTTTGTCTTCCAAAAGAGATGTATTTAATTGAAAACGCAAAAAATTGTTCTTGCACTGTATTATTTGTATTTGTGACGTATCGTGCCAAAGACTGATAATGCCTGCGATTTTTGTGCTCACGGCGAATTGCTGTAGCAATGAGTTGTGCCCATGATGAAATGTTAACCCTACAAATTGACTCTGCGACGCATAGCTAACGATGATTTGTTCCCCAACGAATTGCGCTTTACGAATTGACGCAGAGTTGAAAATAGTGAGTAATGTTGTAAGTAATTGTTAAAAATTTAGATTAATGTAGCGAGTATTAGTAAAAAATAATAAGTAATAGTTATTCTGATTGCAAAATGATCTGAAATAACTGCATTAGATGTGGATTAAGTAGAAAGTTGGGGGTGTATAACATTTTGAGGGTTGGATCGCAGTTCGGGGGTTGGATCACAGTTTGGGGGTTAGATCACAGTTCGAGGGATGGGTGGCATTTCGGGAGTTTAATTGCAGTTCAGGACTGAAAGTAGAGATATGGTGGATTCACAGATAAATATAACGAAACTATCACATCAAGAGCAGTTTAAAACATTTACAGAGAAAAATATATACAGTATACAGAGAAAAATAATTCAGGAAAATTATTTTAAATACCATCTTAATTTTTACATATTTATAATAATTAAAGTATAATGTTTGGATATTTTAATCAAAAGTTATATAATACAAGTTATATAATATACAAAAAAAATAAACTACTTTGAGTGATTTCATACAAATTTGATTTGAAATTAAAAGTCATTTAATTGATCGTTTCAAATAAACATTAATCTTAGAACTTTGAAAAAAAAATATTTTAAACTTTCTCTCATCTTTTAATTAGTAATGAATCAATGAATAGATTTTTTTCCCTTCAAAATATGTTTCATTAACATTAATTTGACGATCTTTAAAATTACATAATTCAAAAGAAAGGAAAATTTTATCCAGTTAAAAAATTTTATACCATATCTTATTTAGAAATTTTTAATCTTTTGTTATTTACAAAATCTACCATATAAACAATCCTTTTTTTAAATTCCAAGTGCCGTTTTGTCATCTTCTTCTATTTCTGAAACTTAACTTTAGCTTCTTACGAATAACATTCATATTATCCAAGAACTCATTCCATTATACATTTGAACAGTACAAATTTTGTTATCAATGTTTGAAATTAATAAGTAAACATTTGTATCATTAAACAATCAAAAGATCATTGCATTCATCAGGGAAATGTTTATGTATTTGATAAAGCTACTATATTTTGTTGTCTTCAATTGTTTTGCAATATCGCATTAGGTCTATTCCAGCTCATGAAAATTTAATTTGCAATGCTATCAGCAAGGGCTTACCGAGACGTCTTATTTATTCGAAATTTTACTTCTTGAAATGTCTGTGATAGGAAGAGTTTACTGTAATTATTAATTTTATTTCTTTTAAATTATGCCAACTTTTTTAAAGAACTTATTTATTTTATATTTTATTACCATAATTGAACAGCCGACCCATATTTTTTGAGTTTACGACTTTTAATGTTCAACTCCACAGCCTTGAAATTTTGAACCCAATCCAGAAGACAAAGGAACTCCTGGATCAACTATTTTGAGAAATTTGCCATCGTTTAGGAATTTTTGATTGAGTTAACCTGAACTTGCCTTACATTTTGAGGATAACCATGAAAACCTCCCACGGTTAGCTCAGCTGCAAGAGGATTCTAACCTATCATCCATCTACCATGGAGAATATAGTTTACGTTAGCGCAGTAGTCAGGGAGAGTCAAGGCCACCACTGGGATTCTAACATGGTTCAACGCATTTGGAGGGAACTTCTTTCCTTGGAGAGACCTTGAGGGGGGAACCTTGAGCAACTGTGACTACCCTGACCACGTTAAGCAGATTCGACATATTTAAATTAATAATATTTTAGTAAATTTAACCGGAATTCCAATTTTAGACGGAACATCATGCCCACTTTCGGCAGAGTCTACTATAATTTATTAGCATATTTTTTTTCATATTATTTCATTATTCTCTTTAAATAAAAGAACTTAATCGTTTTAAGTAAATTTAAGTAATACCCTTTAGATTATATAGATTCCTCTAGATATAGTTGTAATGATTATATCAAACAGTTTGAATCTCATATAAAGTAGTTAAATTTTGTAAATATTTTTTTCTAACAAGAAAACAACAACGAAAATATCATAGAATTGTCGAAACAAGAGTATAATAATGTTTGTATCTTGTAAGACAAGTTGATCACTTGTAAGACAACAATATGATAATTTAAATGTTACTTTATCTGTTATATAAAAATATTACTTTATCTAATATTCACAGCCCTATATCAAATATTTGAATAGTTTGTTCAAAGGTATTTTTTAATAAATTTTTAAATAGTCATGCAATATGAAAAAAACGTTGATGTCCTAAATAATATTATATCTTTTTATGCATAGCCTGACTGGAATACATAGTGGCTAAAAATTTTAACTCATTTAGTAACAAATAATGTTTTTTAATATCTATCTTTTTCGCTTTTAAATTAATTGCATAAACGGAATGTCTGTTTCTTTTCTTTTTTACATATATAACAATTTAAAAAAAAAACAATTATACAATCAGGTGGAATAGCCACGAAAGTTTAATTTATAATCTAGGTGCAACAAAAATTACGGTAAAATCACCACTTTGTAGAGTAATAATATTTTTGTTAAACAAAACCATAATTCTGGTAATGAAAATAAAAAAAATGCAGTATTTAAACCATTCATTTGATAAATTTTTTATTCTTATGGTAATGGCTTTCAAGTACTCTGGTTTTCAAAAATATAATTCTTAGTACTGCACATTTAGCAAAAAAATACAAAACTAAATTAACGGAATAAATGGTTTTCTCTAAGGAATCTTGAAAAAATTACCATATTTTACCTCATTTACTAAATTTTATAACAAACTGTAAAGCCATATTTTTTTGTTAATTTTACCAAAATCATTAATAAAGTGCTACTGCAAAAATTATCGACTTTTTTGGTGGTTAATATATATATATATATAACAGCTATAAAATACAACTAACAGAAATAATTACATAAAATCAATGGAAAAAAGTATTTTGTTTCCAGCTTAAGGATATCAAAAAATCGATACTACTGTTCACGCTTTTATCTTTAATTTATTTCACCGCTAGTAGAATATTCAAAAATATTTTGCACTAGTTGAAAGCTGTACCCAATAAATTTTTAGCATGTTGCATTTTAAGGTATATCGAAAATTTATTATTCGTATCTCGCATATGTAAGCCAATTTCTTTAAGTTTACTTTGTATGCTTGTGATGCAATGTCTAAGCTAATCTTATATTCAAATTGCTACATACAGGAATTCGAAATTTCAAAATGAATTTCTTCAAGTTCTATATACCTCTCTTTGGCATGGAAAATATATTTCATTTTAAACAGGATTAATCGTTAAAGTATGAATAAATAGAAATTGTTTTAAATTAATAAAATTACTATAAAATTTATACATTCACTGAGTTTACAGAATATTCATTGGAAAATTTTGAATTTATTTCAATATAAAATAAAGGTTAAGAGTTAAATTGTGAATTTATTTATAGCTGATTTTTCATTTGTTTTAGAGAGTATTTAGATGTCAATGGTATTTGTTAATTTATATTTGTTTTAAAATTAAGTTTTTTTAAAATTTAAACGACTTTATTCAATTGAAAAAGAACGAAATTTTATAGTAAAAGTTATTATTTGAGGAGAATCAAAATTGTATAGTAGTACACTAATGATAAAATAAGATAATACTTACTTAATACTTAATGATGATTCTGACAGAAATATATTTCTTCCCACGGAAATATAGAATCTTTCAAGTGTTTATTAGTTTTCAAGCTTTAAATTTTATCTAAACTGAGAACAAGAAATAATAAAAAAATTAAATTCGAAATGTTTATTTTAAAAGAATATGAATTCTAATCACTTAATTGAAAAAAAAAACAAAAACAAAATCAAATTTATTATTCGATACAAATATTAGTATTTACAGAAGGTTCTGATAAACAGCATTATTTTTTCTCATGTAAAATAATGCAGTTTCATTGTTCAATAACTTTTTGACTTTAAATTATTCATCAATCATGGAAATGTTTGATTTGGAGCCGTAATTTCAGTTGTTTGTGAACGAACCAGTAATATGGGGCAATAATTTAAATGAATGATTTAATTTAAATTGAATTTAAACTTTTGAACTGAAAAATAATATGTTAGCAGAGCATACACAATAGTGAATGTGTTAACTCATATGAAGAAACTTGTTGATTTTAAATATTTATTTATTACATACAGAATCGTTTCGATACAGAAAATAACTGAAAACAACTATTTAGAATACGGCTTAATAAAATATTGTACATCATGAGCGGAAACAACAATATTGTGAAGTGACATCAAATGCTTTCTACAATGCATGTCTTAAATACAGATCTCGTTATATATTGATTCACGAATGACGTCACTTATGTTATCTGATAAAAATATATGCCAACACACGACCGGAACTTAATTCTGTTAATTTAATGTGTTCAGAGGAGTAACAAACCACTCTAACATAATATTATCACAATAAAATTGCTTATTTGATATGAATGTTAAAAGATGCAGAAAACTTTTATCCAAACATGCTTTTTCTCTGATGAAAACAATACAGTTCAGGTTTTCAAAATAGGCTAAGATATTTTGAGCAATTAAAAAAAATCGGTGAATCTTTGATTGTTGCCATTCTTTGAATTCTATATAGCTTCTGGATTTAGAACTAAAATGATTGAAAAATTCTAATTTGAATTATATACTCGAAAAAAAGGGAATTGTTTAGTCGGTATGAACTTTAGTGTTTACAGATGTTTATGATACAAGAGTATTTAAGTGTTTTCTGGTAATAATATACTGTGAAAATTTTTAAAACTGTTTTTGCAATTTGAAGTTTTTATTAGGACAAAAAGGAATGATTCATTGTATTTTTTATGGATAATTCTATTTAGCGTCTGGATAAAAGTGAAGAAAAATATTCAATTCAAATTGTTTGAGAGGTAGAAAGAATTATCAAAGTCTAATTATTTGTTTAAAAACTATATTTTACGAATCTATCAAGCATCTAAACTAAAACAATAAAAACATATTAGTTTGTATTTTATTAATTGGAAAATTGTTTAATTGATTTGATTTAAATTTTTTATTTGATCTAAACTTCCGTTTTAACTGACGATTTTGATACAGAGGTATTATACTTTCTTTCAATAAAAACAATACCGCTTATTTCAATTTTTTTAATAATTCTCTCTAGCGTCTGAACTAAAAACTATAATTGTAGAAATAATTCAAATTCAACTTGTATTTGGATGCATGATAAAATTCAAATTATTTAATAGGAAAAAATTAAATAGTTTATTCGATATGAACGTTAATGCTTATCTAAGTTTATGACAGAAAAATACTTTATTTTTTCTCCAAGAAAATGATCCAGTTCAAGTGTTTAAAAGTAGCTTAGTGATTTCAAGATATTCATTAATCATGGAAATGTTTGATTTATTGCCATTCTTTGAATTCTATCTAGCCTATGAACTGAGAACTAAAATATCAATCTTAATCTGTCAAAGAAACGAATAATTTTCCTGAAGATAATGGTGAAATTCTCACTTATTTGGAACGTAGAAAAAGCTTTCTTTCCAAAAGACTAGTTGAGAAATATTTCATCATTCATGCTTTATTTTCCCTTTTAAAGGCGCTGAAACTATGAGTCACTGGTTTTCACATATATTTTGAAATTGTCAAATCTATTTGCCACTGTCAGTATTGAAAGCTAAATTTTTATCTGTAGAAAGGAAGAACCCAATACAATGGAAAGTTTGAAATTGCAATGATCGAAGAACTTTAAATTTTCTAAAAGATGTTTTTCGTAATAGATATTTTATTTTAGCTGACTATTCCTACCATTAATATTAACAATTTCTTTTTAATCGTTTAATATTCTTGGAAACGTTTAGTTTAATATGTTTGATAGCGATTCACACAATATGTAAGAAAAACATTCGTTTTATATGTTTGTAAATGATTCGTATAATAGGTTTGGAAACGATTTGTTTAATATATTTTGAAACTAGTCATTTAATAGGTTTGAAAAAATTTGTTTAATAGGTTTGAAAATGATTCGCTTAATATATCTGCTTCTTGCTATTATGAACACATTTAGTTACTCAGGATTTAATGAATTATTAGTTTTTAAAAACCAATATTAGAGTTCGTTGGTTTCGTTAAAAAGTATGTACCTTAGAAAAGAAGAACCTAATCAAATGTAAAATGTAAAATTATAATGATTGAGGAACTTTAAATCGTTAAAAGCAGTTTTTTTATAATAAGAATTTATTTTAGCTAACTATTCCCACTAATGATATTAACAATTTCCTGTTTTTTGTTTAGTATGTTTCAAAAGGATTCGTTTATGATGTTTGTTTCTTGATATCCTGGACACATTTCTTAATTCAGGATTCATCTATTTATTTGTTTTTAAAAACTAATATTAGAGTTTTTTGGCATAGTCAAATCTATGTTTCAATAGGATATTTTGAAATTGTCAAATCTATATTTCCCAATTAGCGGAAAAATATTTCTAACATTAATTTTCCAATGTAAAAGTAACTCTTATTATATTTGATGTTTTTAAATTTTTTCTAAATATAAAATAATTTATATTGACAAAAAAATAATAATTCAAATTGTAAAAAAAAACTTTTTTTATAAGGGAAATTACTTTAAATGTGTTTTTTTATTTTTATAAAATTTTACTTTGTTTTATGCCATATACTATGTAAAAAATATGCTATATGGAAAAGTGTGAATTTAATTGCGATAGAAATGCCGGCACTTGCGATTAAAGTACCGGTACATAAAAGAAAAATAGTTATTCATAATTATGATGCACATAGTTTCTTTTAGATGCAATAACGAATTCGTAATTCTATCAGAGCTCAACTAAGCTATTTCGAGCATCGAATCTAAAATATTATATAATTTAACGTAAACTTTTGCATTACATTTTTTTCACGGGCTAGACCCCCAGTTTCTTTCTACAAATCACTTTCACAAGGTTTGAAGTATTGCCGAATCAAAAACAGGCATGCAATTTCAAAATTTAACGTATTTTTTATAAGGTCAATATGACCCATTTTGGCTGCTTGCGATATTTCTATGATTATTTATCTTAATAATCAACATGAACGCTGGAAATTTTTATGCAGTATTTTTAGAAATAACTAAGGAAAAGTAAAAAAAAAAAAATATTGACTTCGAAGCTCACGCGTATCTTCAAAAACATCATAAGAAACGGCAAAAAATGATCAAAATGACCCCAGATTGTTTCTAGTGTTAACACTGGAGCCTTTTGGGGCCAATTCGACCTCGATAAGAAATTTATTTTTTTCAAAGTAAATGAATTTTCAAATGATAAATACTGTTAAAAATATAATATGTAAGAGTTTAGAAATGAAATTTTTTCTTTTTCTTTATCTCAAGTACAATATTAAAATTCAGGACAGCAATATCAGAAACGTTGAAAATAAATGTAAACAATTTGCAACTTTCACCTCTTCTAGAATATTTCCTTCGCATCTAGTCTATTAGACCTACACCACATTTCATACAGTTGTACTCGTTGCTATCGTCTGCAAAATAATCAGAACTACGGTATTCTTTTTTTGCACCTTTATAGTAAGTTTATAATTTTCATTTCGTTTGTAATTTTCAATGCATTTTTTTTTCGCTAAAACAAATATCTTCAAGTTTTACTGAGGCAAAAGGCAGAAATCCAGCTGCCCCTTAGTTTAAGACTGGTTCCAAAATTAGAGCACAACACTTTATCGAGGTTGTAATTCATTTGCCCGTTGTTTAATTTGTGCAAGAGATAGACATTAAAAAAAATTCTTTTTTGGATTTTATATCAGTTGAAATCAAAATTATGAAGCTTGAATATCATACGATGAATTTTCTTTATTTCTTACATAACAATAATGGTTCACCAACAATACTTTTTGGTCCAGTAATTAAAAAAAAAATATAACTGTTTACAATAAGCATGTACATGGTTTCGTTCAGGCGTAATAACAAAATTTCTAATATATTTTAATAATAATATAATACTGTATATAAAATCAATAGGAAATTAACTAAGCTACTTTAATAACCTAAGATACCACATAATTTCACAAAAATTGTAGCGTAGGACATTTTCTTAACACTGGGGACCCTGGCTTATGTTCAACAGTTCATCTTCATAATGCTTGCAGTTCTGCAAAAACCAAAACCTGCAAAAAACTTTAAATAAGGCAAAGGAAAACAATGAGATTCGAAGCTTGCGTGTTTCCTCAAATATGACATAAGAAATGAAAAAAAAATAATTAAAAATTAAAATGACCCAATGGCTCTTCTAGTGTTAAAACAAACCTTCGCGCTGAAACAAATTCCGCATAAAGTTACAATAAAAAGTACCGAAACTCTCACTACCAATACTTTTTACCGTAAAATTCATTTTTACTCTAATTAAATATATGTTACTTAAATTAAAAAAAATGAAATTAAATAATTATTAAATAAATATAATTACTAATTAAGTAATTATTGCGATAAATACTAGCGTTACAGTTACTAATTAAATAATTATTGCGACAAATACAGGTACTAGTGTTTTACGGTACAAATGGATTTACAGTAAAGTGGATTTTACGGACTATGGATTCACTTTATATGCTAATATGATCCTGAAATTTTTCAGAGAAGTGCCTAAAGTTAATAAATTAGCATGTTTAAGAATTTTTTTTTTAAATTTGAAAATATATGACATTCAATTTGAATATATATGACAATCAATATATATGATATTCAACATATGTTTACTGAATTAATATTTTAAACTTTATTTATTTGAATTATAATGCAACTTCAAATGCCTTTATTTGTTTGTCATTACGCTTTAGAGTAGTTTTCAAAACAGCTGAAAAACTGTATATTAAAGTTAAAATACTATCTATAGTCCTTAAATAAAATTATGTAAAATCAGGAAAATAATTAAAATATTTTAATTATTATTTATGCTCGTATTTAGCACTTAAGTGATCAAAATTGATAGTTGATTTATTTAAAAAAATACACATAACAATAACTTTAGCATTATCGTGCGTTTAAATCACCGAGTAATTTGCTCAAGTGATTTCAAGTCTGAGCACGTTTAGAGGTTTATCCCCTTAAGTCGCAACACCAATAAATGTCAGGCTGTCAAGATTTATCGAAAGTTGGCCGAACAACGGTTTCAAAATGTGGTACAGAGTAGCTAAACAATTTATCACAACTCTATTTATTTTCTTACATCGTGTAACTTGATTATTCGTAAAAGGTTTCGCATAAAAAAAAAAGATAAATTTTCAGAAATCAATAAAAGCAGGAGAAAAAGTATGAAATAAAGTATCGTCTGTTTTTGTTCAATTTTTTTCGGAAAGTATTTTTGCTCCGAATATTTTTAAAAAGAAAAACTTTTCTGAAAATAATATACCACAGAGATTATTTAGTGATCCTTGTAATGTCGCTGTATATTTATCAGATAAAAGAAATAAAATTTATCTCAAAAGCTGAAGCGGGAAAAACTAAAATGACATAAAACTTTTCTATAGTTTTAGCATCTTATTATCATAATTTTTTTTTCAAGAAACACGCGAGAGTAAAAACTTTAAAAAAACTTTTTGGAGGAAAAACTTTAATGTAAACAATAAGCACTTAAGAGGTTTCTTTATAAATAAGATTGAAATTGATAGTCTTAAGAGTAAACATGAAAAGATATAAATTTATATGTTATATTTTTAAAAATATATACTACCAGCGCAAAAATATGTTTTAAAATTGGTAATGCTTTATTTTCGAGCATAAATATTAGGGTTTTGGTAATTATGTTGCACTTAATTGTGCAAATTTTTAAAAATTATTATGTAACTTGAAAAAAAAATTCAATTTAAGAAATCTTGTTTAGCATGTTATAATTCTTTAGCTATATTTTTTACATAAAATCAACTTTTCCATGCTTGCAGTAATTAAAAAAAAATTATATCAGTAAAAAATAAAAATGAATTATATTACTGTGAGTCTATTTTAATTTATTTTAGTTATATGAGCTAAACTTTCAACTAGATTGTTCCATTATTATTAGATATATTCAAGACAAACAAAAGCAACAATTTTTTGTGTTAATTGGTTGACATTTTTACAGTTATTACTGCATTCTTAGGATTTTAAATGTTTTGGAATTCAAGCACTTAAGCTAGAAATCATATTTTCTATAATATTTTCTGTTTTCTTATATTTTCCATTATGTTTTTCAATAAGTTTCAAAATTTTCAGTATGTTTTCAAACTGGCATCAAAATCCAAACAGTTGCATTTCGATAAAATTTAAAGTTTACTGTTTCGAAATCCATCATCAATTTTGAAATCACTAGTGACTCACTAGTTTTAAAATGTCCAGTGGGGACATACTAGGTTTCAAAATTTCTGGTAAGATTTTTTTTCATTGTGTTTTTAATTTCAGTGGACTTCCTTCTCGAAGAAGAAAACTGGTCATACAATTTAATGGTTTACTAAATTTTTGCTGAAATTTGGTACAATTCCGAGCAATTGGCTTTTTCTCAACGAAAGGAGTTGGCCGTACAGTGTTAAAATTTCTGGATCAAATTACGATAAAAAGTACAGGCAGTCGGAGGGCCGGTACTATACGCATTACGGAACAAAAAACTGATATACTGTAATTTTTTCAGTGATAAATACCGTAAAACAACCAAATCACTCTAATTATATACATATTACTATGAAAAATTTGCTATAATGTTTTACGGTAAAAATGAAAAATTGGTAAAATGGATTTTACATATGATGCACCAAAAGTACATTATACCATAATTTTATCCGGCATTTTTTTCAGTGTGCTAAATAAAGTTAAAGAATTAACATGTTTAAGAAATTAAAAAATATTTAAATTTTAATTTTTTTCATGAATTTACAGTTTAAACTTGATTTATCTAAATTACAATGTAGCCTCAAAGACATTAATTTTTTCCTGTCATTATGAAATAGTGTAGTTTGAAAAAAACTGGGTGATTACATATAACTTAATGCTCAAATAAAAATATTCAAGAAAAAGACATTATTTTAAATATTCTAATTGTTATTTAAGCTCGTATTTAGTTCTTAAGTGATCTTTTTTAGTGTATCAACGTTCAAATTTTTACAGAAATTACTTAGAATTCATATCCTAGAAAAGTTAACTAAGAATAATCCACCTATTTTTAATTTATCGTTTCATTAATAGAAATCTAACCAAAAAATAATTGTGTTTAAATTACCATATTCTCAGACAGAGAACCTGATAAAATATATGAACAAAACTCATTGAATTTTATGCATATTTCATGTAAATTATTTATAAAAATACCAATATTTACATTTGAATAATGCATCGAATTTTATGATATAGTATTTAAATTTATAAAGAAATTAATACTCACAGTAATGCAATTGCCTTTTAATATTTTAACATGTGGCAAATTCTTACATAAAAATATCTAGCGTAGTATTTACCATGTAGATAAAATTAGTTACTTCTCAACAATTTTGATTAAATTTTTTTTATTAATATTCCACATATTAAATATATATATTTGTTTGAGTTCAACCATTTTATTTTTGTAACATTGTTTGAACTTCAGCATAAAATTAGAATCTCTAATGAATTGCTTAGTTTTAAAGCACTTCTGGTTCAAGATCATTAACTTTAATTACGCTTGATCCTAAGTCCGTCATTCTAAATATCTTATCATTTTGTGTGAAAAGAAATTCATTGATCTTTCCTTGAAAATTAATTGGGTAACACTTCGAGGGAATTGTCAAGGCTTCTAGGGATTTTATTATTAACTTCTATACTGTTTTAAATTCCTGATATTTTTCATGTTTGAATTAATTGAGAAAGTAGTTTATTTTTATATTTTGCCTTTGACATCAAGAATATAAGAAACAAATCAGTTACGTATTTTACTTGCTAAGAAAATTTTAAAATTAGATAAGTAGCTAGAAGCAAAATTATTAAACTTTGCCTGAAGTATAATGGAAACTAAGTTAAGAATTTGTTATGAATAAATTTTTACAGCTGAATCTTGATTTCACGAACTTAACTGAAATTTTTCAATGTAAAAAAAAAGTTTGAATTTCAAACAGATATTCAATTTTGATATTGGAGGAAAATCTGCTTTTAACTGAATTCAAATCTTTGTTTTCAAGAAAAATCTCTATTTTTATTTCTAAAATTTTTCAATTCCCTAAGAATTTAAAATTAATTCTTGAATTTCAATTTTAAGAAAATTTCTGGATTTTTTTTTACCATTTCTTGTAGACCAAATAAGAAAGAGATTGGACACGTTTCAAAAAAAGCTGCTTGAACTACCCGTTCTTAAAAAAATTGTCATGTGAGATATGTGTGCATACATTACACAATTTAATGGTTAAAATAATAAAAATAATAAAAGAATTTAATAATTCAGAAATAATACTTATTACAGGAAAAAAAAAATTAATGTGGGCAATTATGTTGCAGTATGAGGGTTGTTCAGGAAAGAATTAAAAATATTAATAGAAGTTTTATCATGATAAGCAGGCGGAACAGAAAACTTTCAGTGTAATTTCGAATTTATAAATAAGCTTTTTTAAGGAAAAGCTTCGTACACATAATTTTAAAATGCACTGTTAATAATAGCTTTCTCTAAATTGAGGAAAAATTTGACAAAATGGCTCCGAAACAAATAACAGCCGAATTTTGAGTCAAAAATCAAACAGCATATACAGCAAATGGAGTAACAGCAATTGTAGTAACAAGCCCTAACCAGCATAGTTGTACAGAGCGCAAAATAAATAACTTTTAGTCTAATGATCGGATCATCACATTCTTTGACTCAATCCAAATAGTTCCAGGGGGGGGGGAACTCAAATAAGCTAATTAATTAGTGCCGATGATATTTTAAGTTACGAAATCAGACGCAAAAGCATATTTATTCTGAATCAACGTAAATTGTTTTCGATGGATTCGGATAAAAACAATATCTAGGATATATTGGCTGATTAATTATTTTTATTTTCCTCTGCATCCCTTAAAAGTTTGGAAGTACCATTGTTTTCTTGATGAAGGATGTTTCTTGAAGGTTAATAGAAAAAGGTGAACGATTGAAATTACTTAACCCTAGCTTGTAGCCCCCGGAGTGTTGTTTATGATGATTTAGTGTATGCAAAAACATTTATAAGTCATGATTTTTAAATATTTATCTGCAATATGTAGGTAAAAAGGTTTGTTTACGTCATACAAAGGGTTCACATTCGAAGGCTACATGAATGAAAAGATATACAACTTAAAACATAAAATTGAATTAAAAAATAACTTGTGAATCTTATTCAATTGAATCAATTGAAGAAACTAAAAGCTTTTATTTATGCATAAAAGTTTATTCAATTAAGTTGAACTATATCAATTAAATTTATTTATTTCACTTTAAAACTCGTTGTGAATATGTGATACTCATTAACTACTGAACCGAAAATGGAAATTGAAATTAACTTTAATTTGATATGGGAGGTGAAAATATTTGTCCGTAGCACTTTCATTTTAATTAAAATAGTATTTTATTTATTTTTTTAGAAAAATAAAAGTAACGTTTCTTCTCTCGCTTTCAATTTAATAATCTTTTTGAGATGTGTTTTTTACTTTCCTGTTGTGTTTTCTGCAATCAAATTAAATTTTATTCATTTGATTAAAGAAATTAATTAATTTTTGTATTTAACATTAAAAAAAGAGCATTTGGAGCTTATGTAAAAACTTGTTCAATAAATAATATAGATTAATTCATGTTTAATTAAATTCTTTACAAGGTGAAGAGCTTTATTGCAAAATGAATAAAAATATGTAGCAGTCTGTAACAGTTCCTGTGTTTTTGATTTCGAATTTTAATGAATCTTTAATTTGAATATTTTATCAGATAAAATATTTTTAAAAGTTTCTATTTATTTTAAAAGTGGAAAAAAATTCAATTTTGTAATTTCTTTTAATGAATCATTGATGCAATTAATATTTATTTTAATAATTGTGAGATATTGAAAAAAAAACTTATTTTATTAAAATTTGATCAATTTGTTTTATGTCTTAAAATGATAAATCAAACATTTAAAAAACGAATCATTGCGTATTAAAAGGAATTTTATAGAGACGCTAATTCATCAGTTACAAAAAAAAGCATTTTACAGGGAATCGCATTTCATTTTTTTAGAACTTCTACAGTTTTTCAAAATAGTTCAATACTTTTGCTCGTTTGAAACTTTATTGCATTATCTTTTTTATTTCGATTTAGCTAAATTTATAATAAAATAATGTGAGGGTAAATTTCATATGTTTGTCAAAATTTGAACGTATCTAATATTTTTTTTACTACTGAAAGTTCAACGCTCATCTTCCTGTAGAATTTAGGAAAAAAATTGAACACCCTAGCCTCATGGCAGTGATTGAAGGTATGTTTTTATGTTTTATTTAGCATTATTTATAAAAGAAAGCTGGTAAAATCAAAATGCAGCAAATATGCTTAAAAATATAAGCTTGGATAAATAATCTTTCCAACTCTTTTTATAGGATTTAAAATACATTATTTGAAAATTATTTAAAAAAAGCATAAATAAAACAACTCTATATTAAGCAGAAAGAAATCATTGTAATAAGTTTCTTGTTTCATTGAAAATCGTATTTAATATTCGCAAAAGAATATTCTATCCACTATTCTCTCGCTTATAAGTCGTATTCTTTTGTAAAATAAAACATCATATAAAAGATAATATTTGAAATTTTTTTTTATCTGATTTAAAAACGAAATAATTGTTGTGTTGGTGTATTGCAACTTCACTGAGAAAACATTTATTGTCAAAACAACCAGCAATTTTATCGGTAATTTAAATCGAAGCACTTTGACAAGGATTTTTATAAAGTTATCAATAAAATATGATGTTATACTATGTGATAAAATTTGGTAATTATGTTTTGATACCACGGAACATGGCATGAAAGCCATTTACTCGATTAAATAAACTTTTCCGTTTTGTATTTTTTACTAATACTATAATTTTAAAAACCAGAATTTCTGGTAAACGGTTAACATATGAAATGAAAAATTACCGAAAGACTGATTTTAATACCGCATTTAAACCAGATTTTCTAAACTCGCAATTGTCACGTCACGTTGTTACCACGAAGAACGGTAATTTTAGCATATTTTTTTCCGTCTGATTTTCTTGGATCTTGTACTGCATGGTCCTACAGTATAAAATAGTTTTTGTCAGAAGTGAAAAATATGAAATATTTTTTGAAACCAGGTAAGTTCAGCTTTTATCAGCTTGAAATGAAAAAAAGATATTGATTTTTATTTTTTATTTCCATGTAGCCATTATTTTTTATTTCCAAAAGTGTTAACATGTAGCACTACTAGTCATGGTACAGGATACAGCACTACTAGTCATTGATCATTAAGAATAATAGCCTGTGCCCAAAAGTGTTAATACCTTTATTGTAGTAGGAAACACTTTTAGGGCATATCATTGGTAAATAAATAAAAAAAATATAATCAAAAGAAATTTGTATTAGCTTGGTAGTTAAAAAATAGTTACTTTTGGTTTTCAGGGCATTAAATGTATGATTTTGCCTAATCAACAAATCCAAATATTGCCAAAATATTTAAAACCTGTGCATTTCGAATGCCTGCCACCTCTATGCTTTTATTTACTAATAAGGAAGAAATTTTTAAAATAAGTAAAATTATATCATCAGGCTACTTTTAAATACTTTTTTTAGTGATGAAAAAGTAATGTCTTTTTATTCTAATTTAAAAATAAATAAACATTCAATAAAGCAATTTTGTGCGTGAAGTCGAAACGTCTTATAACATAATGTCACTTATGGGAAGTTTAAAATTTTAAATTTCAACTAAATTTTCGAAATTTTTATGTAACAGAACTACATTGTTTCTCCACTAAATTTTTTAAAACAGATAGTATTTAAACGAACTCATTTGGTTCAACACTTTTTACCAATGAATCCGAAAAGAAAATTTGTTGGTTAGAAGATGGTGTATCGCATGTTAATAGACTATTGACACTGTATAAGATTTCCAAGAAGAATTGTTTTTCAAGTAAGCCAAGATTTGTATACTAATTTTGTATAGATATAGATTGACTTATTCAATTGTTAACAATTGCCTGTGATGCATTTCTGTAGAAGAAAATTAGGTACGATTATGTTTCAAGTGGAATCTCTCCACCTAAATTAAGAAGCGGTTTCTTGGCCCGACCTAGTTTCTAACATTTTATTACCCGCGTTGAACAGCAGATATATATTGGATTTCTGGCTCTAAATATAAAATTTTGTATTTCATTATTTTACAGAAGATGGAAAAGAAAAGAATTTGACTACTCAGATGACACAATAATTCTTCCAAGAATGAGACAAATTTCCTCTTCGTCAACGACTATCGATCAAATTTGCATTACATATACATGAGCCCCTCTCTAGGATAGCTTGTGACAATCCAATGGACTCTAATTAATACTTTTTTAGAGAGAGGGGGGGGGGTATTTCACGTCAGTACTGCGGCTAGAGTGATCTGGAATAAGTAATCTACTTGCCTTCATCGGATCTCTTACAATAATAAAAGTTTCCAGGAAAGTTCCAGTATTTCAGGAAAGCTACTAATTTAGAGTAAACTCTGAATATAAACAGTGTCCCATTAAAGAAAATAATAAATGATTCAAATTGTCAATAACTGTTTACAATGGATTGTATTATAAACTAGATGAGGATAAATGTTAAGATGATATAGATGAGATGGTGATAATGATATGAAGATGATATAGATGAGAGGATGGTAATAGTATGGAGATAACAATGATATGAAAATTATATAGTTGATATGAAGTATGTAATGGTATATAAAGCATAATATAGATGAGGAAATAATAGAATATAAAACAAAATCGACGACATTTTAAGAAATTCTGGATCAAATTACGGTATAACATACCGGCATTTTGGGCGTATCATTCATAATTTCTGTAAATTATTTTACCCGTAAATGTTACATGATTACTTACACTGTCCGAATTTTCATTCTGGAATTACGGTGAAATAAACAGCAGTAGCAACTTCCAACTAGCCATAAAGTTTATGGTTAGGAACATTTTTAACCTTTACGGGTTTAGAAACCGTTTACAACTGGCACGGTAAGAAATTGTGTATTCAAAGCTATATCGCTGGTTCAAAACTCTGCAATGTTAACTCAATTGGAGATGTGTCGTTTTAGTTTTGAACCAGCGATATGCTCTTTTAGCTATTAGCATAGTTTCTAAACAATGAAAACAAAATTTAAGCGAACATTGTAGCTGTGTATTTGCTAAACCATTTAAGCTTCTAAACCATTTACGCTAATAGTTTCTTGTTCTAATGGTTCAGGATCACCGATTGAAGAGAATGCAGGGCACTGGAAGCTGTTAATGTATTGATGGAATGGAAGAAATATTGTGGTATCAACACTGAAATTCGGACCCCTATTCTACTGGTTATGAAATTTACCAATTAGCTCTCTCAGCTAAAGAATGTACCAAACTGCACGGAACAAAAAGGTTTTATAAGGTGGGGGCTAATTGACGCGGACTGAATTCTGGTTGTTAAACTGTATTACGTAATTACAGTTAATAAACCTTTTTTCTAATGCTAAACAGTTTGAATATAATATTTTTTATTGTTATTTGACTGTTTTGATTGAATATGGTACAATAACAATTAAATGAATTGCTATTAACCACTTTCTAACAGTATATTTAATTAGAATGATTTAGTTACTTTACGTAAATTATTACTGTAAAAATTATGTCATACAAGAATTTTTGTTTCGTAGCATGTCTCGGTTAAAATGGATTTTACTGGGAAAAGGTACCAACATCCTGAGTGTTAGAAATTGTACCGTAATTTGACCTATAATTTTTTAGAGTGTAAATCAGAAATTATATGGATCGTCTATTTTATAATGTTAGCAACACGTCTTCCAACCATTTAATTTTCGTATTTTATTCATTGACATTTTATATATTTTAGCAAAGCTTACTACAGTTTTTGAAAGGTAAAGCGAGTACTTAAATGGTATATTTTTTTTCCGGATTATCATCAATATGAATCAAAACGCATTCAATGATTTTTCAAAAAATGGATTTCTAAAACAGCATTCATTAATCACAAGAAAAATATTTTCCTCATTGATCAAAGTAGTTAATATGTTTTTCTCTCCTTCATAACCGGATACATTTCATAAGAGGAGTAGAAATGATTATTCTGGTATATCTATCATAATAAATGAAAAAAAAAGTAAACGAGAAAGGAAAAAAATAATAAATGGAGAAAGAATTGAAGAAAAAATGATGGCACTTATATTTTTGGTTTATAAAAAACTTTTTTTTATAATATCATTAGGTTTTCTTTTCTTTTAATATGACATGATGAAGCATTACCATTTATTCAAACATTCAATAATTTTTTAATTGGAAAAGGTTCAACCATTATTTTATGATTTAAATTGGAATTAAAATTCTAAATGTGCTATATTTTATTTGAATTTTATTACGCACATTAATACACTGATCCATAAATTATAAAAGGTTTAATAATTGGTTTCAAAAATTAGCTAAACTTATTAAAATTCTTGCTAACAAAGTTCACGTAATGAAATTATTAAATTAGAAAATGGAGTAAAAATGCATAAATATTCTAATGTAAGATAAATACATTATTTAAAAAAACCGGCTGAAAGTATATGGGCATATTAATTACGAACTATTTACTAAGAATTACGAAGTTATTTAAATCCTTCGAAGTCATTGTTGCAAATATTGGATTTTTAAAACAAATAAAAAACTGAAAATAGAGTTTGAAGTGCAAAAATAAGTAAAGCACTTGCTCTGTTAGTAAATTATCATCATCTCAGCACATGAGCTATTATATAAAATGTTCCTTATACTGTAGACAATAAATCTGTTTTCATGATACCGAAAACTGATTTCAAATCACGAAAGAATTATAAGAGGCATCAATTACGTAAGACGTTGTAAGCATTTTTGATGGAAGATGGCAGTGGAAGTTTATTACGGAACTGATACTTCCTATGTTTCACAGTTTTAGTCTAAAAAATGAAATTATCTTAATCCACTTGGAAAATGTAATTTTTAAATTTCATTATTGTTTAATATTTAGATATTTCCATGTTACTTTTTATGAAAAGTGGATATTTCGAATGGTGATAAATTTTGCTCATATTATAAGCAAACGTAACAATATCAGTTGAAATAGGGGCAAGAAAAAAAGTAGTCAAAATCTATATAATTGTTAGTCTGGTATTCATGGTAAAAAATTCTGATAAAATTAAAGTACTGTATGGTTATGATATTTTTGGGAATGAAAATCATTGTTCTGATTAATAAAAGTAAAAATTTGAAATACTTGCACTAATCAATAAATTATGAGTATTTTGAATCAGCGTTATATATTTTAGCTAAGCATATTTTAATCAAATATTATTCTGAAATCATTAAAACAAATCCCTTTATATTAGTTAGGAAATTTGCGAAGAATTACAGAATCAGACTTTATTTGCTTAAGTTTTCTGCAATAACATTTTATCAAAGCTATTCATGCCTGCAATTCTTTTAAAATTACTGTAATGTATAATAATGGCATTTATGGTGAAAAAACAACAACATAATTAGAGTAAATGTAACCAGATCATACAGAATTTAAACCATTAATTTGGTAATTTTTTGTTTCGTTTGTAGGACGCCAGTATACCTAAAATTCCGGTATTCAAAATCACATATCTGGACATTTCTCAGGGCCAACAATTTACAGTAAAAACACCTAAAAACTGGAACGTAAAATTTTTAATTTTTCACTTTATTGTTTTCAACCCAGAGTTTTTGTTTATTTTCTTGATGAAAAGAAAAAAAAAACAATATTATTCAGTTTAATTCAAATTCAGGGACTTTGTTACTTTTCCAACAGGTGGCACTACCAAGACACATGATATGTTTAATAATAATTACAGATCTGATCGAATTTAATCGAATAAATCGTTTTCATGCCATAAAATAAAGTAATAGTAAAGAAAACTACCAAATTTCACTTCATTACTACCAAATCTAAGGTAAACAACTATTTATATGGTAGAAAAAAGCATATTTTATTGTTAAATTCACAAAATCATTATCAAAGTGCTTCGGTCAAAATTACCGAAGCAGGGTATATTGGTGTTCCCACAGAGCCAGAAACAAGGTTGAATTTACTTTATTCTGGTAGTTTTCGCCATATATAGTTTCTCAGTGCAGGAAACAAACTTTATTTAAAGTTTGAACATGTTAATTAGTTAAGCAGTGGTGGAAATTTTGATTACAAAAGAGAAGCAAATAATAAAAACATAGAAACATTATGTTTAAACTAAAAATGAAATAAGTCAGATACCTAAAAATTTTAGATAAATAAAAATATGTAAGTCCGTCAATATCTGGCTGGCAGCGAAAAGAACTGCATCGAGATTGAAATATGGAATGATATATTCAAAGAAATTGTTTCACATCTACAAACATGAATGCGAACAAGTAAATAAATTGAAAAATACTGTTGGAATGGAAGTATAAATAAAATAAATCAGAGACTAGCAATGTTTTGAGAAATAAAAATTTATAAACTTATTAATATCTGGTTCAAAAGAAAAAAAATACTATAGTGAGATTAATATTGTGACTTGTTTACTCTTGAAAATTAATTTATGCTAGGAAACACAAAAGAGAATAATAAATATGGATATGTAACAGTGTAAGTACAAATGAAAATAGACAGATGCATACAATGTTTAGGGTAATAAAAGTTTATAAGTTTGTCAATATCCCGTTTACAGTAAAAAGAACAATATCAAGATAGAATTATTAACTTCCGTACTCAACTAAAGAATGTTGGACTTAGTAAGTAATCTTCTTTTCCGACTATTCTAAGCATAATTTTTTCTAACAAATATTGATTTGGAGCTAACAAAAACGATGATCGGATTAAAACCTAGTTTAACATTTCTTAAGAGATGTTTGGGTTATATTTCTCATTTTTTTTCCGCTTTCTCCTTAAAATCTCCGATGGTAATGCTTGCTAAAAGTATTATATTTTACATAGTTGGTATTTTTATAGTCATGCGTTTCCCAAGATTAAAGACCAGCTGCTTGAGTTTCAGCATATATGAAAAATTTACCGACATGATCGTTTTCAATTGTAGTGCTATAAAGATTTTAAGATTTAAAAAAAGATTTTGACTTCTTGAGAAAAAAAACAATGAGGAAAATTCCGTTATCTTGATAAGTAAATAATGGTATTTACTTAATAAAAATAATGCAACTTAGAGATAAGAAACATTTTTTACTTTCTACAATAATTTACAAAAGTGGAACTAAATTATTTTTTCTTTATTGGATTATTTGTTGTCATTATTTGTTTATATTGTTGTAGTATATTTCGTTTATTTATTTACCTCCAAATTATAATCCATTCAATAATAAATGAAATATTCAAAGAAAAGGGAGTTTATCAAATCTTTAATATCAATAAAATTATTTTACAAATGTATATAAGCTAAGTATTAGAGCTTAAGTTTGGAATTTTAATAATAAGAATGCGCTGTAAGGATATTTCGATAAAATGGTTTACTCTGAGCAAAGAGATGTTTAAAAAAATGCATCCAATGGATCATATCATACATAGATTTATAACAAGTTAGTCTAAATATTGCTTTTGCACAATATATGGCTAACGTAACTATTACATATATAAAAAAAATTGTAATTCTTGCACGTCTTTTAGTATTGCATTACTGAATTTTTGTTTTCTAAAGATATTTAATTAAATTTTAATTATAATTTATAATTTTAATTATTTTTAAATTGAATTTTACTTCGATACTTAGAAATTTTTTTTTTATATTTCCCGTAAAAATGTTTTTAATGGTTCAATTTATTCTAAATTCTTTAAACAAACAAATTATAATATTATTTTAAAATTTATTGACTTCTAAATTATATTACATAAAATATATAAAAATTAATATTGTCCTGTAAAAGTATTAAAGTTTCATTTATTATTTTTACCCTCGCTAGGATATATCGGGAGAGCTAATTAATTTTAAATCATTTTTGAATATTTGTTTTTAATATTCTTCATTTTAGTGTTGTTAACATAAACTTTTTGCGCTATTCGTAGCATATACCGATTACAGCTACATTCTTTATTTACTCTCGAAATAAATAAAGTATAATAATATCCCTTTTAAGTGGATCTAAAGACTGATATTATTTTTTGTACAATACGCTATTAGAATGCGTTTGAATAAAAATAAAATATTCTTAAACTTTTGTTACGAAAAGAAAATTAAAAATTTTTATCAATAAGAAAAAATTTGAGAACGAAAGCATAAAGCAATATACCTCTTCCAATGCCTTCCTTTTCATTCCATACTATTATATAAAAAAATGTTTCTTTCTGTTTTTAACTTTATCCATTCTGCATACACGATTTAAAATTAGTTCAACCTATTAAATTTCATCAATTCAAAATAGGATATCTTTTTTAAATTTAAAAGAAAATATGAAATAATTTTGATTGGGTATAAAATAATATTAATTTCAATAATATTAGATTGATTTGATTGATTTAATTAGACTTGTTTCTTTAATAGGATTAAATATTGATTTAAATAATATTTAATCAATAATATAATTTAATAATATTAATTTACAAAAAAATAATATTGCTTGGGCATAGACACATGCACAGCTGTATTTTTCAATAGATTGTTTTAAAGCGGTGCTCAAACATGCGACATTTCCAACAATCCCAAAAGCAATAGTTTCCAACAGAAACATTTTCCATAAAACTGACAAAAATATTGTTTATAAAAGTATATATCTATGTATTTAGAGTATTTTGCTTTATAGTGAGGTTTATCAGATAACAATAAAAGTAAATCAATAAACAAATCCCCACCATAACAATTTTGATAACATTTTCTGTTTCGAATAAATTGCTTACTAAAACATTTACAATTAAAAAATTATATTTTTGCACATTCTTTCAAAATTATTAAATATAACTTTTATTCATAAGCCTAATGACATCTCGATTGCGGAAATGAATATTGAAGAATTTATTCAAGAATAATTAAGGGGTATTTACTAATTATTTTTTTTTATTTCCCCTCAAGTTCATTGTTAAGACATCATTATAACGAAATTTTGCTTCTAACTCATAACGGAAATCAATGTTTAGATATTTCTCGAAAATCATCTAATTACACTATTGATTTCATTCGTGGGCAATATTAATAAGGATGTAAAACCGGAAATTTAAAGTTGATTATCAGAGTTATAGTTAGTATAATTATAATTAACGTAGTTTTATAGCAATATTTCCCAACACTTTGCTCTGTATACTAGCTTAAAGCTTTAAAGTACTATAAAATTTTATGTAATTAAAATTATTAGAAGAAAATCTAAAATGGTGCGAAAGTCGGTAAACTGTACTGCATTTAATAGAATGTTATTTGAGGGATTTTTGGACTAAAGAATTGTCTTACCTTATTTTCCGGCTCTGTAACAAAATGAAGGAACAAAAATAACCGAACTTTTGAGAGGAAAAGGATATCGCAATAAAAATATTTTTAAAGTATTGAATGTTTTGATCGATCAGTCTTTATTATATCCCACTTAATATTACGCTTTTTAACATATTATTAAAGCATATTTGAGGAAAACCGTTTTTATTATATTAAAATCATAAGTAATTTCAACACTTACGATTTCATACTCATAACTCCAAACCTCCTTTCTTTATTATGACATTCCTTGTTATTTCCCCCCCTACAGTTTTTTTGTAAAGAAATAGCTAAAAATAAGGTAAATAAAGTATTTATATGAAATATAGAACATATTTCAAGGAAACAAATAAAAAAGAGCAAACAAAAATCATGTTTTCATGATGGATTAACCTTAATAAAGCAAGATAGTTAAAACTTCGAAGTATAAATATTTATGCATTATAAAATAATCATTGTTCGTATAAATTATGTTGTGTATTAATGAATTAGCAATAAAACTATAATAACAAAATAGCTTAGTTGTTATTTTGTTTAACGATGTTTATAAGCCTTAAATTTTATCTCACTACCTTGGACAATTGTTGATTATTTAAGAAGTAGCTCCTTCTAAAATGACATTTTTTAATGTAATTTGTCAAATAGATAAAATGGATTTTTTTTTCAAACGCTTAGTTTCTGTTTTTCTTCATTTGAGTTCATTTAGAATTTTACGAAAAGCTTATTAAGTCATGCAATTATTAGACGAGACATTTATTAATCCGTTTTTATGACTTCTTCTATGTTTTATCTTTGGTTATTTTTTACCAAAAATTATAATTTTAAAAATGTTAACGCGTAGGTAAACATTTGGGATGTAATTTTGATTCCTTTTTAGATTTAAACAAGATCAACTGCGGTAATGTTTTGAAATGCAAGTGAAAGATGCAAAGCATATATTATCTTTCCCTAATAAATTCTAACTTCAATTAAATTTTACAAATCTCTCTCTCTCTCTCTCTCTCTCTCTCTCTCTCTATATATATATATATATATATATATATATATATATATATATATATATATATATATATATATATATATATATATATAATCAAAGATATGTATGATAACAGCAAAGCATGTATAGAAGTAAATGGAGAATTAACTTAATTCTTTTTGGTAAAAACTGGCGTGAGACAGGGATGTGTTTTATCAGGACTTTTATTTATACTGGTGATAGACTGGATTATGCGAAACAGCTTGAAAGATGAAAAAAGAGGAATAAGGTGGAATTTCACAACTACTTTAGAAGACCTTGATTTTGCTGATGACATCGTACTTAATTCATCCAAATGTACAGACCTTTAGCTTAAAACAGACAAATTCAGCAAATATTCAAATAGTGTAGGTTTATTCATAAACAAGAAGAAAACTAAAGTAATGAGAATAAATCAAAAGAAAAATTACAAAATTAAAGTCGAAAATCACGAAATAGATGACATAGAGGCTTTTAGCTATTTAGGTTCTATTGTAGATAAAAAAGGTGGAAGTAGTGAAGATATTAGACAGAGGATAATCAAAGCAAGAACATGTTTTAAGGGATTACATAAATTTTGGAGAGAGTCAAATATTGAAGTAAAGACAAAAATAGTTGTTTACAGAGCTATTGTTAGAGCAGTACTATTATATGGCGCAGAAACCAGGAAACCGACTAAGATCGAAATACAAAAATTAGAAACCTTTCAAAACAAATGTTTAAGATTTATTTTTAAAATTTTCTGGCCTTACAAAGTATCAAATCAAAATATATTAAAGAAAACTAAAATAAAAACAATAGAGGATGAAATTAAAAAACAAAGATGGAGCTGGCTTGGACATATCATTAGAATGCCCAAAGAAAAAATTACATCTGTTGCGCTTACATGGGCCCCTGATGGTAAAAGAACGAGAGGAGGTCCCAGACTGACCATCCAGCGCATGTTTTTGGGCGAATTAAAAAAATGTAGAATTTCTGGCGGGGAGGAAGCAAGATCTATTGCTAGAGACCGGAGGCGTGGGAGGGATATGCTAGAGGCCTTAAGTGTCGAAAGGCACGTAGAGGATAAGTAAGTAATATATATATATATATATATATATATATATATATATATATATATATATATATATATATATATATATACTCATTTATGCAACATAGGATTAGTATTTAAAAATTCTGAAAATTATTACATTAAGTTGTTTATTACATGAATGAACCAGTTTTTGATTATTTTAAGTTGAAAATTAGGGCCCCAAGAATAAAGTACTTAATATATATTTAGTTTTTTCCAACTTTATTAGTGTTTACTTTTTCACACTTAAAATGAGTGTAATCAGAATTTTTCATGCAAAAACGTAGAGATAATACGTCTCGGTGCACAAAATGCTATGTTCTAAAGATATACGAAGCAATTTGGCAATTAAACACATTTTATTTCGGTTTTTATATTAAAAAAGAAGCTTCAATAAAGAAAACGTAAATGCATAAGGAAGAATAAAACGTATTTTCAGAAGCTTTCTTTTGTTATTTATTTCGTTGAAAAGTATTAATTCCGAAACTTCTGTTTATAAAAATGTACATTTTGTTTGTTTTCTTGAACATAAATAAAATTACGTTTCAACTTCGGAAATTCTAAACTCCCAAATAAAAGCAGATTTAAGAAATAAGGTATTTTATTTAAGACATGTGCTGAATATAATTAGGAAGCTTCTTTCTTCAGATTTTTTTAGAAGAAAGAGTAAGTACCCACAGTTAAATATTCTGAAGAAAAAGTATAACAATTAAATAAACTTTAAGTTCTGTTCTTGTTTATATTAAACAGTGATTCAAGTAATATAATTTAGTAAGCAAATTAAAAAGCATTTTAATGTAAGGAACTTTTTCTAATAAAATAGATTTCCATGAGTTCTTATGTGAATTAAAAAACAAAATGCTTAGAACTTAAATTGTAGATTATATTTGAAAATAACGTAATTTTCTTTTATTAGTATAATAGAAATATGAAATGAATTTTGAACAATTTTATGGCTAACACTTAAAAAATTTTTTTCACTCTCAAAACAGAGTTCCTTTTATTAAAAATCAAATTTATCCTTTTATTCCTTTCCTTTTATTAAAAATCGAAGGGGACAAATTTTATTCTTATATAATAAATAATTCATTTACTACTGTTATTAGATTTACTGTTTATTTTACTGTAAAAGAAAAAATGCGATTTACTTGGCAAAAGAAAGTTGAAACAAAGCTAATTTTTTCAAAAACAAGAGAACATTTTTACAGCTCATTTCGCACATATGGCTTTAGAAAGCCTTTTTAAGTAAATTTAATTCCGAGAATCAAATTCATCAATTATTTGCAAACTAATTCGGATAAAGTAGAAATTGAAGTTATAAAATGTTTTTCAAATGAGCTTTTTATATATAAACAATCATTAATCATTACAAATATCGTACAGATTTGTAACAAACGCAAATTGTTTATATTTCCAGAAAAAAAAAACTATTATATAAAGAACGTTATTTCCAAAGCAAGATCTATTTTAAATTGTAAAGTACACAATGAATTAATAAAATACTTGTTTACTTAAAAATAATTCTTTTGTTCTTCAAGTTATTTTTAAGCAATTATCATTTTAGCATAATTTATTATTATTAATTTATTATCAAGTATCATTTTTTATTCTTTTTTCATCATATTTTTTTTAACACTTTGGATATTTTTTAAAGTATAAAAAATGTTCAGTCGAATAACATGGCAAATTGAGGAAATAAGAATTCATGCAAACGTTGTTTTTATTTTTGATTTCTAATTATTTTACAAAAAACTAAAAATAAACTAATATGAAATTCATTTCTTTTATTTGTTCTTCATGTTCCGTTTGTAGAATAAATTATTTATTATTAAAATTACACAAAATATTAGAATTTATATAAAATATAAGTTATATTATATTAATGACATAATTCTTTAATCGTGCAACATAAATTAATTTTTTCAGAACATTATTTTTACAAATTTATGAAAATTTAGAATTTAGAAGGAAGAATGCTCAGGAATTAATTTTTATCCTATTATCAGATAAAAGATGAGTCAAATCATTAGTGTAGTAAATAAAGTTCTCAAACTTTTCTGAAGACCATAATCTTATTAAAACTCTATAAAAATAGTAAAACGATTTTAAAAAATGCAGTAATTAATCACCGAAACGTGTCATTACATCACAGTTACTTGATGTAGGGAACTCAATTTCGCGTCAGTTCACAAACGACCATTAATTATCATGATGCTCTCTTTCTTTATTAACATAATTACTAGCCGTCATTAAAAACATTTTTAATAACAAAACTATTTAAAATTAAAAATATTAAGGCATCTAACTCAAAGTCAAACTATGTGTGAAACATTTTTTAAAGTACATATGAATCTGGTGCAGTTTAAAACTTTTATTTTTTAATTTTTGTTTTATAACAATTAATTAAAGTAGAGCCTAAGATATAAAGTTTTTGGCACATAATAAAAACCTCACCGAAGTTGAAACAAGAAAATAATGAATAAATATAAAATAATGTATTTCATATCAACAATAAGAATATTTATATTTTGAGATTTACTATTACCCAAAAATGAAAATCATATTTTTGATATTTGTATATCATAGAATTTTATTTTACGAAAATTCTTCGAATGAAGCAGATGCTACTTCTCTCATTTAAAATTAAATGTCAACTTAAATTATATATTTTTTTACAATATAAAACTTTTCTTTTTGTCTAAATTATGGTAATTACAAGGTTGTACGTAAGAAATAAATTTTAACATTTCTTATAAATAGTACAATCAGACTTTTTGAAAATTTAAATTAATGAAGTTGGTGCTGTGGAATATATAAAATGAAATTTTCATTTAGGTAATAAAACTGAACTAAGGATATATTTTTAAGGGTGATATATCTACCCATCACACAGTTTATTTGAAAGATAATATTTTTAGTCACAGAATTAAACTGATATTCAGGGTATTATGCATAGATTACTCTTACTGTGTTTATTAAATTATGTGAAAATTAAGTGAAATTTCATTGAAAATGAAAATAAAAAAGTGAACAGAAAAGTAACCAAATTGGGGAATGTAAATTAATATTTAAATGAGTAAAAACATAAAACATTATTGAAAATCCGACAAATTACAATAAAGTATTGCAAATGTAATAAACATCAAAACAGGTTAAAATGAAGATTGAAAGTTTAAGGTATTTGTATTTATATTCTTTCAACTTCTCTTCGTTTTATCAACCTTATTCCATTTCAACCATATCTATCTCATAATATCTCGTATTTTATCAATCATATCATTCCGATTTAATGTTTATCACACTTGCCACCTGTACTGTGATTAGCCAGATTACAATAAAAATCTTTTTTTAGTTTTAATATTTATTTGCGACCTCGAATTTGTGTATTTTTTTGTTTTTGTTTTTGAAAAAGGAACTAAAAAATTCTATTAAGGTAGGTTTTTACTCAGATAAACAAATAGAAAAAATTTAATTCGTTTTGAAAAGGAAATTAATCATATACATTAAGGATTGGTTCCTTGCAAAAATAAATTGGTGAAGAAACTAAAAATAAACATTAATGGTCTTTACGGAGCAGAGCATTACGGAAATTGTAAGTACATAGAAGAGAAATTATAGCCACTAAACTGCTATTTTTTCCCAAACTTTTAAAAAAATAACTAAACAGTTATTAAATTGTTTGCATATATTTTAATAAGTTTCAAAATTCTGTTTTATTTATGAAAAATAACCATCTGTATAATACAATATTTTTCTGAAGACAATATATTTTTTTCAAATTTTCTTTCACATAATATCTTACTAAAGAATTATTGATAAAAAAACTATGCAAAAAATTATGTGATATTATTTGAATCACATGTGTTTTTTAAATTATGTTTATGTTTCTATTTATACTTTTGCCGAATATTGATATATTATCACTTCGCAGGCTCAGTGACACACTAATTTTTATTACAATTGACTACTCATCAATGGTACTTATAAGAACTATATACTGTTATTGTAATACTTGCAAATTAAATTAACATTTTTTAGCAGCAATATGTTTCATGTTAAGCAACTTCTTTTGATGGAACAGATTTATCAGAAAACGTGTAATCCTTTGTTACATCAAAATTTTATTTTTGAATCCTTTATAAGCCGAGAAAAAAAGTATTTTCAAAAGTACGAAATTTATGTTTCAAAATAATTTTTAATTTTTATACACAAAGAAAAATGACTGTGGTCAAAACTTCCAGAATATAATAAATTGTACCGTGTTTTTTCGTGCTTCTGGCTAATAGGGAAGACTAAAAAGTTATGGCAATTTTTATCCAAGCGATATTTATTGATGAAAATTAGCAATGAAATACTGTTTGATAAAATGTCATAAAATTTGGTAAATGTGTAACATATGGTAATTTTATAATGATACCTTAGGGCACATCATAAAAGTCTTATTTAGCTAAATTTACATTTCAAATTTGTTTTTTCTTTTAATTTGGTGGTTATAAGAGCTATAAATTTCGAAACCAGAATTTCTGGAAAACCGTTACCATAAGAACGGACAAATTACCAAATAAATGGTTTTAATATGGTATATTGGTTTGTTTACGCTGAAACAGTACGGTAACCATACAGTACTGTAAATTTAAATGAATTATTTTTTCCGTGTAGAACTGCTTCTTTGTGTCATAGATCATTTAAAATATTTATCAAAATATTAAGTATATTTTTTGTATTATTTAAAATAAAATATCTAACTGAATCAGATATTTCAGAAATGCCTGTAGCAATAAAACCTTTGCGTTATTAGCAAAAATTCTTTTATGGGAATAACATGGTCGAAGAAATATGTTTTTCGTAATTAAATATCTGAAGGCAATTATTTTTTGATTTATAGCACAATGCTTTTGTTACAGAACTAAAAGAAAAAAAAATTAAAAAACAAAGATTAACTTTCTTAGGAATGTTGAAACAAATACAGCAATTTTATGGGATATACTTTTCTTCGTATTTAAACTTAACTATTAATTGCGATAGATTTAATATATTATACCTAACTATGTTAATAGCAGCAAGTTTTAATATTTTATGCATTATTTTAGGTGCAATTACTATTATAACTTTTAATTATTCCTTTTAATAAAAAGAAAGTTTCAACGAATAATGGTTTTATTCAGTATACTGTTTACTTTTAGTTTTGCTCGAAACATATACCAGTAAACGTTTTCATCAGTTTCGTAAAATTTGAGTATCCATTTTTAATATTTTATGCATTATTTTAGGTGCAACTACTATTCTAACTTTTAATTATTCCTTTTAATGAAAAAACAGTTTCAATCAATAATGCTTTTATTAAGTATACTGTTCACTTTTAGTTTTGCTCGAAACATATACCAGTAAACGGTTTCGTCAGTTTCGTAAAATTTGAGTATCCATTTTTAATATTTTTTGCATTATTTTAGGTGCAATTACTATTCTAACTTTTAGTTATTACTTTTAATGTAAAAAAAAAGTTTCAACCAATATTGTTTTTATTCAGAATACTGTTAACTTTTAGTTTTGCTCTAAATATATACCAGTAAACGGTTTCGTCAGTTTCATAAAATTTGAGTATCCATTTTTAACAGTATTAAATTGAAAGTAGATGCTGTTTAAGTAGATCCTTAATATTGTGTAACCGAGTTTAAGTAAGATTTATTTAAATGGTGACTACTTACCATATTAATGTTGTTATGAACACTAGGTTTACTATTAAAACATTAAGCTAATTTTTTAGAAAGCAGTGTTATTATAATTAGTATACATAATTTTAATGAATATATCTACCAATGCTTTTCCTTATTATTTCCCTTTATTCCAAGAAATGAATTTTTTTACGATCAGTATTTTTATTTACATTAATATCTTTAACTGTAGTACTAACAGCCAGGTGATTTACTACATCCGTTTTAGTATCGTTTGAACATTTTTATTGAATTCTCAATCTTTGTAAGCACTTTCACTATTTCTTTATTTGAGTATCTTTATTTTAGTGTTTTAAAGGTATTTATACGATTTTAATTTGTTCGAAACAGAAAAATTCAAAAATTTTTAAACCCAAATATTATAATTATGAAATTGTTCCTAATACGGAATATTAATATGTTCTTTTTAAGACAAATAACATTGAAGAATGATGTATTGCTTTGGGTGTATTATAACGGTATTACCAAGAAGTAAATTTTCTTTTAAATGAAAATCAGAGACTGATTTTGCACGTTGAAATGCAAACAAAAGTGCACAATTTACATTTTATTGAATGTAATGTATTTATTTGTACATTTTAATGCGTAGTATATGTTAATACTTTAATAAGATATCAAGTTTCTGAAGAAAAAAAAACCTTTAAATAATATGAGAAGCTAGAAGATTGAAGTTAAATTAGCGACCACGTATTGCGAAGAAGATACATCCTCAATACTGAATGTATGTTTTTTGCGAAACCTCAATGACAAAGATGTTTTTTTAATGGTGGGCTTCTGAGTCTATTTCCAATTGACCTCAGAAATCACAAAATTGCTACTCCCTTATCGTTACCCAGTGGCACCTATGGCTCAGTGTCGCCCATGGTGGAGAAGCGTCGCCCATGTCATACAACCACAAAACCATTTATAGGGTGGGTTACATCAACACAATCGCACATAAGAAAGGACTTAAAAGACAGAGAGAGAAAGAAAAAGTTATTTCCATGCCTACGGGGGGATTCGTACCCACAACGACTAGCCCAGTAACCACTAAACCAGTGATAGGCAAAAAAATAAATATATCAACTGTTTTATTCTATAATGGGCGTTGAACACCCAGCCTAATTCTGAGTTTTCGGTTATTAATGTTTTACGTTATAGTCGTATAATTTTGTACGGAATTCAAGAGATAAGGGAAATCCTAGATCAAGTATTGGGGCAAACCAGCATTCGTGAGGATTTTTTGGTAGAATAAACACGTATGCGTTACATGGAGAGAAATAGTATTAAAAACGCCCATGATTAGTTCGATGACAAGGAGATTCTAACCATCCATGATCTGTCTACCACTGAATATATTTTTAGTTAGAACTGTGGTCAGTACGAGTGGGGAGCAAAATTTGCATCAGCCAGCCACCGCTGGGATTCAAAGTTGGGCCACCGCATTGGGAGCCAAACGTTCTATCCCATGATTCACTATTGCTCAGAATATCAAATATTTAATTTTTATCATTTTTTTTTTTTTAATGCAAGATACCAAGCAACTTCTTGCTTCTTAACAGTTTAATCATATGCGACAGGCATCAGGCATTTTCTGAAAGTTGAAACTTTTTTTAACCTTCATTCATTTGTATAAATTTCTTCAAATTTTCAGAAAATGGATGATGAAAATTTTTAATCCTCATACATTTGTAAAAGGATTTGAACTGTTAAAGAAGCATGGAGTGGATATAAATATTTTACTACACAAATGTTTACTTACACAGTTTTAATCAATGTGTCCTAAACAATTATAAATTTATAATTTAAGTCATAATCTTTATACAAATCTATAACGATTATAATTTTTCAAATTATCATAAAATATCCAATGCCTCTTGCCTATGATTTGAACTGTTTAAGAAGCATGGAGTGGAAATAAATGACCAGTTGAGTAATGAAACCGGCTTTATCCAAAATAAACTTTTTCACGAAAATATGGTTTTCTATAATGTTTAGTCAAACTGAGCCATGAGCCAGAACTCCTTGGTTTTGGAAGCGTTAACTACAATATTGATAACTAGCAGCTTTACCCGGCTACAAAAATATATATTTGTGTCATTAGAAATTGGTTTCAAAAGTTAGCATATTGGGTTTCATAAAAAAACTATTAAAATAATATTAAACATATGCAGTGACAAGGGAGATACTCACCTCGAAATTCCTATTGAAACAGAGTTAAGCTTCAATTAAAGAGCCATTTAAAAACCTAGGTAGGGTACAAATTAGCCACCAGATCTTCCCTTAGAGTAAAATATACCCATTAAAGATACAATATAAATAATTGTACTCACAAAAACTTCCCGGCTGGACAATATTTATGGTGTGACGGTTAGGCTGTCCACCTTTTAAATTTCATACTTAATTTTTTTAAAAATGTTGATAAATTGTTAAATTTTTAAAAAATTATTTTTTAATTTAAATAAGTTTTTATAAAATTTAAATTATTCTAAACTAGAAAAGAACAATAGATATTTTTTTTTTATTTCTTTAAAAAAATAGACGGATTATTTACGAACAATTACAGAATTTCAATTCAAATTGTAATTACAATTTTTTTAAAATAATATACATATTCTAATAAAATTTTAAAATTTCTATTATTTTATTATTTGAAAAAGGCAAATTTTCATTTAAGTTTTAAATTAAATATTTTTTTTAAATAAAAATTATAAATCTATTTTAATTAAAAAATAAAAATAAATATCTGTCAAGTTTTTTTTGTTTTTTACATTTGTAAATTAAGAAGAAGGAAATTGAATTAAGAAATAATAATTTATAAATAGAATAAAATATATGAAATAGTTTTCTATCTTTTTAAGAAAAGAAAATTAGAGATAAAATCTAATCGTCCAGTTTTCTATCTTTTTAAGAAAAGAAAATTAGAGATAAAATCTAATCGTCCCTGCTGGGATACAAACTCTGATCCTCTCTGGTAGAAATTGAACAGCCTAACCGTTACACAACGAATTCACGTCAGCTAAGAAATTTTTGTTAGTTTAAAAGTAAATGAACTGAAACTTTTTGGGAGTACATTTTTCCCAAGGGGAAGATCTGGTGCCTTATATGCACTTTATCCAAGGTTTTCAAACATGCTCTTTATAATTTTAACTTTGTTTTTATAGGAATTTTTGATATGCATACTTCCTTTGTAAGAGCCAATTCATTTAGAAAGTTTACGGAATGGCTATATAAAGGTTTTTGTTTTACCGAAATGGTTTTTTTTCCGTAATGTTTTCAAGAATAATTAAAGTAAGTAATACTCCATGTTTGTTTCTTTTGCTTGAATTTCATACTGTTCATACATTAAATCAAGAATTTGCCTATTTTTAACCAAAGAAATGCCGGAAAATAATATGATAACATCTAGTAAAATTATGATGAAATATATCAATGTTGTCTGGCAGTAAGTGTTGCCAATTTTGATTTAAAAAAACTAAATTTTGAGACTAAAAATAAACGCAGTTATAAAATTATATAGAATACTATTAATTAAATTACTTTAATTCTATGTGCTAAATTATGTAATAATATTATATTACTTTTTTCCATATGGCATCACATTTCTTCTTACAGTAAGTAACAAGTAAATTGTTGATAAAAAGCAACATTTAGAAAACATGGACATGACTGGTTTTTAAACTCATCGTCTGCAGGATTTGACGGGTTTTGCGGTCAAACGTAATTTTCAAACACACGTTGAACGTGGATTTGATCAAATTTACGCTAGTTTCTTGTTTTTAGTTGATAGATAAGTTTATTTAAAACTTAAAGATAAACAGGAAAACGATTTTCAAAATTTGAGCAGATGGTCAGTTTTGTGACTGAAAGACATAAATAATTTTTTAATAATTGATAATGATTTTAAAACAAATTAGCAAAACTTATGTTCACAGATTTGCAATATTTTTTTTTGGAATACGTAAAATGCAAGGTAGTTGCTGTATCAGAACAGGTGAAACATAACACGTGGTACTTTCATTTTTTTTTTTTTTCGCAAACTTGTTTCATTAAAATTTACTAACAGCATTTTTAGAAATGTAATTTAGTTTTGTACCTTTGTCTAACTTGTTTGTCTAACTAGTCTTTTTTTTATGAAAAATTTTTTCATTATTGAGTGATTTATGTTAAAATGCTCCAAATCGATTTCTGTCAGTTTAAATGAAAATAAAAGCAGAAATTTAATATCTAAATACATATAAATGCAAAGTATTAAATTAACTATTAAATGAAGACAGCATTTGTTACGATAATTTTTGGAGTAAAAAAAACTACATTAACTTTAACTTTTTCAAACGATATTTTTCTTAATATGCTTAACCAAACTCTTACTTACCATCTTTTTTGTAGACATTGCGTAAGGAAATGATTCTAAGTAATCAAAAGCTTGTTTAGAAAAAAAAATCATGGAGAAATAAAAATCAAAAATTTAACCTAAAAATCCAAGATGGTATAAACACTTTTGAAAAAGTTGAAAATAAAATGATGGGATCTCAAGCACATTTTAATAAAATAGGATAAGAATTTATAGAATATTAGCTGCCGCGATGGCTTAGTGGTTAAGGAGCTGATCTATCATTATGAAGAACTGAGGTTCTATTCCCGGTAGTGGCTTGAAGCCTTCCCAGCTTCAAAACAACGGTTACCAGCTTGTTTGGGAAGTAAAGACTGTCTGAGCGCAGTGCTGATTGTCCGTGGGCCGAAGAGTCAAAAGCAGCTCTAAACGAAGTTTTGTTCCGACACCTGAGGAACAGTTATATTCTTCCAAAATAGAGCACTATCTTGCCTGGAAAATATAAATTCCTAAAGTTCTCCAAAATATAACTGTCGATCAATTGGCAGTTATCAAAATATTGAGGAACTATTTCAATTTCATGAATTCGTAATTTTCTCTAGAATTTCCAAAGAGATAAGAATAATAATTTCCCTAGAATATCCAAAGAGCGTAATATGACGTCACCTGAAATTTAATCAACCAATCAGTTGCAGGTGTTTATTCGATAGCGTCTGTTCTACAGGCTGTCTAGTTTGGTAATTTTTCATTAGTTCTAAACTGCTTTGCTTTTTTTTATATAAACGCTATATAAGTTCATACAATTATAATTTAATTATAAGAGGACATGATACTTCATCGACGATAATTTTAAAATGTTTAATTATCTCGGTATAAGTATTTAAAATATAAATTCTGTAAAAACATATATCTTTCTATTCGATAAAAATTAAATATTTTGATCAAGCTTTTATTGACTGTTTAAGAATTCCTATATCACTCTGAGAATTATCTGAATATTTTCTTTTAAAAAAATCTGGATATATTTCCTTCTCTTATTAAGTAAAGCGCTTCTTATCATTAAAGGTATCACTTTCATTTTAGTAAACATTTGTCATACAAATGGATTCCTTTTAAATACCATTTCACATAAAAATGAAAATTGTATAAGAATTACAATAAATTTTAATTTTTTTATATTTATTATTTAATATAATGTGGGTTAAATCTGTTTTAATTAAAAAAAGAACAGTGTCATTTCTTAAAATTTTAATGCTTTAGTGCAATGTTATTATTTTAATGATTAAGATAGATTTGGACAAAAAATATGTTTGACTTGTTAAAGATATTGTTTTTATTGAAAATAAAAAAGACTGAATTTGTTATTTCAAGTAGTTATTGCACAAAATATACAAAAAAGATAAGCAAAGTGTGACCCAAAATAACATTGGACGAGTATTGTTATACAAATTTTTACTAAGCAAGCGAAAATAATTGCTGGTACATCACTATATTTCTAAATTTATTTATGCTTTGAAATTTAACAATTTATTTAGGCAACAATTCAAAAGTATTTTATATAAACAGTGCACGTGACAAAATTCATCAATCACATTTTCTTTAAACCCATATCTAAAGTCAAATATTTAAATCTTGCTGTTTATTTTGAATTTATACTGTTATGTACAAAAATATGCAATATTTATTTGCCGAATTTATATTTTCTTACTTTATAGAATAAAAAACTACATAGAAATTTATAAATTCCATATATATTTTTTAGTTGAATTTTTAAAATTCCACTTGCTTTTTTTTTGTTTAGATTATGTTGTACTTTGTTTTTGTCTTTAACTAATTTGCAGTTATAAAATCTAGAAAGAAACTTTGTTTTGTTTTACTTCCCAATAAAACATTTCAATTTTTTTTTTAAAATTCAAAATCCATATATCATTTAACAAGTAAACAATATGTTAATTATACATTAGAATTTAAAATGTTAGTAATCAAAAATGTGAGTTGGACTCTTCAATATTCTGAACTCAACATAGTTGACGCAATACTGTTTTAACGATGGGGTTTTACCCTTATGTCAAAAATCCCAGATATTTGGTGAAATTGTATTTTCATTTAATTTCACCTAATTTAAGCTTAAATAAAAAGTATCTTAGAGCATTAAGGTAAGTCATAAAGGTAATGGCAAAAAATGATTAAATATTTTGATTAAAATATGATATTGTATATTTTTAATATGATTATATTAGAATTTACATTTAAGTAAAATATATATATATATACATTTTATATATATATATATATATATATATATATATATATATATATATACATACAATATGATATACATTTTAGGTAAAATATCATGTTCATAATTTGAAAAATACCCTACATTGATAGTTTGATAATTATATATATTCCAGGGAAACATTTTACACTCTACATTCTAAAAATATTGATTGGAATACTTTCACTCGACAAAATATATCTGATCCAAGTGCATCACCAATTGTAACAAATACAGATGCTAAATGAATATCAATTACAAAATAAAGTATGTATATTACATTATTTGCTTCTAACAAATATATATAATTTTTGAAGTGCAAAATTTTGATTTTAAATTTCATTGCAAATCAAGCTGTAAATATATATTTGATAGTATATTAAATTTCGTAAAATTAGTTTCGGAATTATCATCTTAAGAATGCTAGCAGCAATTTCGAATTCTCCACATTGTGACTAACTGCACATTTTGAATTTCGAAATGAAAGTCAAATATTTACCAACAAAAGGTAAAATTTATTGTTTCAATGTGAAATTGGCTCTTAAAAGTGCCTTTTTTAAAAAATTAAAACATGTTCTAAAATTTTTAAATGAAATAGATAAAATTAGAGTTAATGCAATGCAACAATTGCAACGATTTGTTTGCAAACAATGCAGCCTGCAGTTGTGAGAATAAGATCTGTGATTGGTTGACTTGGTGGAGAAAAAATAGTTTGATGATTTCTTTGGATGTGATTAGGAATGCGTTCAGAAAGGAATGTGAAATATTATGTATTGTTATTAAACTATGATCAAATATTGTATGAAGAACTTTACAAAATTAAGAATACTAATTTTTTTTTAATCATTTCGTCAAGAGAAATAATTACTCCCAAAGTATTGGAACAAATTTGAACGATAAAGGCATTCAGTCCACAGACTAGGACCACATTGCCACAATCATACCGTAGGTCTTAAAATTGTAGGGTCTTAACCTCTCTGATCCCCGAGCCTACAGCGGACAGTTGCGGGAATGCTTTTCATTTTATAAATTTATACACAAGTATACAATCGAAGCATGTTTGTATTATATATAGAAAATACTAATTTTAAAAATATTTGAAGAAATAACGTTGTTTTAAATTTGTTTTTTAAGTAGTAGTAGTTTTAAGGAGAAAAAAAACTGAATCATGGATTTCAAACATATATGTTATATCAATATTTTTGTTATTTGTTTCACAGGAAAAGAAACATTATCTAAAACTAAATCTTTGGACAAAAAATCTTTTAATAAAATTTGTTTGTGGTGTACTGTGTGAAATAACACGTATAAAACTAAAATTCTATTTTAACTAGTTCTTATAAACATTTGTTTTAGTATGTTATATCAGCTAGTTTTGTATTTAACTATTACAAAGATTCACATTTAATCCGCTTAAGTTTAAAAGACTTTGTTACAAAATAACATTTTTATGAGGAATTTGTAATTTATACTTTTCCTTTTCTCTGCAAAAAATTATTTTTGATACAGCAAAATAACTTTGCATTTTCCAAAAATAAGTTACTTTTAATTCTAAACTTTTATCCAAGTAGTCTTTCGTCAAAAATTTCCTCATGAGATTATTAGTTTTAAAGATATTCAGAATCATATCACACTTTTTTAAAATAACTATTGTTGAACATGTCTTTCGTCTTATTCTCTATAAGTCTTAGAAATTTGAGACTTAATACTTAACATTTTATTCTCATAAAATTAATTTGAAAATGCAAATTTTCTAACTTTTTATTAAACTTCATTCTGCTTTGAGATTAAAATTATTACTATTTTTTAAACTCCTGAATTGTACTCCTGAAATATATTTAATAGATATTATGGGATTTTTTTCTTGTATATGTACAAATGGAATGTTGCTTTCTGGTTGATGATAATATGTTAAGTCAGCAAGAACATTAATATGCTAATATTCTTTATGTAATAATATGAAATCATATTTTTAAAAAAAATAACTGATTTCTGTTTTTTACGCTTGAGTTTTTCTCTCATATGATGATTATTTTTTTTTATTTCTTTTTTTTTTTCTTTATTTTTTCCCACATATTGATATTTTTTTTTGGTTTTAGTTTGTGTTTTAGTATTGGATCTATATATATAAATATATATATATATATATATATATATATATATATATATATATATATATATATATATATATATATATTATATATATATATATATACATATATATATATATATATATATATATATATATATATATATTATATATATATATATACATATATATATATATATATATATATATATATATATATATATATATATATATATATATATATATATATATATATATATATATATATATATATATATATATATATATATGTATATATATGTGTGTGTGCTTGTGTTTATAAGTTTTTCTTTAATATCCTGGAATTTAAGGTGAGATAGTATTACGGAAATTTGCATCTAAAAACTGTTATCAAACAAAAATAAATGGTTTCCATGCTGGGTAAGCAATTTATTATCACAATAGATTCAAAATATGTTGAAATGATTGTAAACAAGTAAAAAAACGCATTCAATTTACAGGAAACAATATTTTTCTGAATTTATCTCTAAGAAGAATGTTGTTATACGTAATAAAAATTACCATTTTCGATATGAGTTGCATAATTTTGAATATTTGTTATTATTAGTTTCTTTTTTTTTTCATTTTACTATCATATTATCTCATATAGCTGTTATTTTATTTCCCTACATAGTGTCTTATATATTTATACACATAAATCAATATTTTTGGATAATTATATGCAATATAGATAAGCTGAGAATTGACCTAAATTTTTGGAGATTTTTGGAAGATTTCGTTTCATTTTTAGTAAAAACATTTTAAATGGAGTTATATTGCAAAAACAATATTAGTTATTCAAATGAATTTCTATTTATCTATAATATTTTATTCTTGCTAACTACTAAATATAAATTTAGTCTATTCAATGGAATACTTTGTCTAAGTTCTGGGCAAATAAGATTAAAGGAGCGATGAAAGGAAGATAATGAATTTTGTAATATCCGTCTTATGTAATAAGTTACATATTTTAAAAAGAAAGTAAGTTATGCTTGCATAATGCGTCTTTTCATTCATTATCCTAATGGAAAGCATTTTGTTCCAGATTTGATCTTTTAGAGTTTAAAGATCTTGTATTGCATTGATAATGATTACTACGAAACGAGGAGCTAGTATTACGATAATTATGCTAATAACTCAGATATATTAGCTCCATATAATAAATGGATTTCAATTAAGGATTTCATGGCGTTGTTTTACCTATATAAAATACATGTTTTTTAAGAATATCAAAACAGTTCATTGGTATTTTGTATCAACTAAATATTTTCAAAAATTATATTGGTTTATTTTTAATAAATGTTTTAAATAAACTGATTTTATTACACATGACTAACTTTTTCCTTTTTTTAAAAAAACATTTAAAATTTTTGTTAATTTAAATGATGTTTTACGTATTCAAATAAACCCATTAACATAACACGCATAACAAAATATGCATACTTTAAAAATGAAAAGCATACTTTATTAAATATTATGTATTTTTTTTAAAATAATTTTGTCGGTTTTAATTTAAATCCAACTACGAAAGTTAATGTTTCTAATTTTAGTTTCTTAAGTTTTTTTTTTAACTAAGCGTTTTAAAAACAGTATCTGAAATGTATATTTTTGGTTTTTAAGCAATTGGTGCTGTAAGCCATGCACTCGTTTGTAAGCACGATGAATCCAATCAAGTGTATACAAATTTCTCACAGCAAAATTAGTCTATGCATAGAAACATTTGATAGAAAAATTTAGCATGACTTTTTCTATTGTCATAATTTAAAATTAGACAAGAAACTCAGATAAAAAAAATCAGAATTATTTAGTTTGATTAATATAATAATATTTGAAATTTTATGAAACATTCTTAAGATTCGTTTTGTTGTCGAGTTGTACGATAAAAAACTTAGATTAAATAATGCGTCTAAAGTCTGGTTTCACGATAAAGAAATTAATATTATATGCAACAATATATTTATTTATTTTTCAAAAATGTTTTAATGACTATAAATTAACTTTAAAAGTTATTGTTTTTAATTTAAATTTGACAATTTCTTTTTAAATTGAATTGTTTTCAAAAGAAAATCTGAAACGTATGTTTTCATTTTTTAAACAAATGGTCAAGTGAACCGTCTTCTTGTTCTAAGGTATGATGAATTCGAACAAGTGCACTTACATTTCATGATGTAGAATTATGCTATGTATAGAAAATATTTGATAGGAAAACTTAACAATGTTTTGCATGCTGTCATAATTTAAAATCAGACAAGAAACTCAGGTCAGAAAAATCAGAATAATGTTGTTTACTTGCCATAATAATATTTGAAAAATTGAGTAATATTTTTAAAATCCGTCTTGTTAAGATGTGTTGCACGACAAAAATATCAGGTTAAATAATGCTTCTAAAGTCTGATTTAATTATAATAAAATTAAGATTAAATGCAATAATATATAAAATCGATGTCAAAGCATCTTTAAGAGTTCATTTCTATTGCTGGTAGACATAATGCATTTATCACCAATATATGAAACGATCTAGTTAGAATAAAATCATAAAGTAATAATGTAAAAAAAAAAAATTATATAGTTGTTTTGAAACGAAAGATTTTTTAACAAAGGGCCAATTAATTTGCGTAGCACAATGAAAAAATTCGTATCACGTAAAATTTATAAGTTACATAAAAATTTGTAACTTAACTATGTTATAATCTCATCGTTACTTATAAAACACAATGAGAATTCCATATTTTTTATCGTTATCCTTTTATGTTTTAATAATTTTAGTTTAATACTTTAAAATTTTATTTACAGAAATGACGCTTTTGAAGAATTATTTATGAATATGTTTAACTATATTCTTTCCAAACTGATGTCTTAACACGTTTTCTTAAATTTTAGGAAATAAACATTAAATAGCAGAAACAATGCATGTTCTTTTATAATTTTTTTTATGAAGTTGTTTTAGTTAGAATTTATTGTTTATGCCTTAACATCATGATATTTTAGTATTATCTACTATCATTGCTTAATAATATTATTGTTATTATTTTTATTATTACTTATATATGAATGAACCATCCAATATATTACAAAATTTAATCAAACAATATTGCGTAAACATACAAGCATCTACCAGAAATATAGGTTTTCAACTTTGTTATATTAATTGTTTTCAAAGTCTTCTCAAGTTCACCACATGAATTCCTTTTTTTTTATTTATGACAATTTTTTTATTAAGCTGTAATCGCAATGTGCTCCACATTATAAATATTTTTTTCTAGGAGCCTAATGATTTAAATCACGTTTATTTTAGCAAATTTAAAACGCAATAATATGTTATTATTGTTTAAATGTAAGGTAAATATTTCTAAGTAAACTAATGTAAAAATGTGAAAAAATATTCTCGTAGAATATACTAAAAATAATGCAAAATATGCAAAGTTTTCCTAAAGAACTATAAAAAATATGCGAAAGAAAATAAAAAGAATTTTAAAAAAAATATGCGAAGTCAAATTAAGACACTGAATTTTGGTAAAAGAAATAATTCCGTTAAAGTGAAATGAAGTTGGCAAATCTAAATAGAGAAAGAATCTTATTATCTATTAATATTTTAAAATATTTCTTAAATGACTTTTATTGAGTAAGAAAATGTAGGGAGCTTACAAAGAAATTAAAATCCCAAAATAAATAAATAAATAAAAACGTTTTTAAGACAGTGAAATCCTCCAGAAACTTTTAAATTATTTTTATTAAGTTTTTTTTTTGTTCTACCGTTCGAAGAAAAAAGAATTTAAAAAAATAATTTCTTTCAAATTACTTAACCATGCAAAGAAATTCAAAAGAAAAAACAAAACACTTTAGTTACTTGAAAAAACAAATTGTTAAATTAATAATTATAATTTCTTGAAATTTTTAATTTCTATACGTATCTGTATATTTCTCTTATGTGGCAATATAAACTATACTTCTCTATAAGGAACAAAATAGTTATTATTAATTTTGATAGGTGTCTTAAGTAATGATTTAAGTAGTGTAAAAATTAGTTCTAGATTAAATATTTAGATTAATTTTGTTAGGTTATCTTAAGTAATACTTTAAGTAGTGTTTAATAGTAAGTTTCATGTTAATTATTTAAGTAATTTTGCATTTTTATAAAAATAAAAACTTAGTTGCGAAGTAACTATTATGGTCTGTTCATGATCTTGACCTATTCTTGAGCAATCGGCATGGTTACAATTAAATTTTATATGTTAAGCAAGATAACGTTGAAAGGTAACCAAACTGGCGCCGAAGGTGATGAAAATGCATTAATTGTAAAATTTGTTTTACTAATTTTTTTTAAAATTGAAAAAATTTTCATTCAAAATTTTCTCTACAAGAAATAAAAATATAAGTGTCTAAACTCCTTTTTGATTGTTGCGAACTCCTTTTTATTGGCCAAGATTATTGTTTATTTGCATTTATAACATTTTAGAGTTTGATAATAATTACTAGTGTATTAAATTTCACAAAAATGTCCCTTTATTAAAAATATTCCTATGATATCACATTGAGTTAGCATTATATTTATCAATCCTATAATAATATTTTTAAATATTAATTAGTGACTAGGTTATATTTACATTTATTACAAGCTTTGTATAAAATCGTGTCAAGTCAACTTATGCATTTAACATTATAAATACAAAATTGCAAAAAAAATATTTGGAAATAACTTTACATAATACTAAACTTTATTGACAAAAAAAATAAAATAAATAAAAGGATATTTTTTTATGTAATGTTAACAGAGCATCATTATGATATTTAATTTTTTTTTTTCATTAAGACACAAAATAAATGACTGTGTAGCAATCGTAGGGTTGGTGATCTAAGCGTTCAGGAGACAGAACACTTTTTTATATAAACTTCAATATGGTATAATAGAATGAATAGGCAAAATTAATTTTAATTGCAATATGTTATATATTAATAGATCACACTTACGAAAATTTTCAAAATTCAAGCTTCTATAAAAATATTTTTTCTTTTGAACAAAATCAAATATTTATCATTAAACACATTCAAACTTGTGATTATATAAACTATTTAAATTTATTTTCGAATGTAAATGTCTTTCCAAATGAAATGCCATTTTTTTTTATTTTCAAACAAACTAATGCAAATAATTTTCTTTGCGTCTTACATCAATATTTAAGTTAAATATTTTACAAAGGTTTGTTGACTTATTCTAATTATTTTACATTATTACACGTTTTTAAGACTATTCATATTTGTAAAACTATTTTTAAATTAGCATTAAAAGCTAAATAGTTGTATCATTTCAAAACTGTTTGAAACTACCAATACTTGTTTGCATTTTGCAAAATATATTCGAATAATTATTTCACTTCCCATATTATAAATGGAATTTAGAGGAATAGATTGATATCTTCAGGCTTATTGACGAGTAGATTTTCTTAATGTGGGTGCATTGATATAGAATACTAGTCATGAAATGTTTACTTTGCCATTGAACCCTACGGCAAAAGGCTCAGACAATGTTGACGGAGATATTGAATTTCACAGTCTATGTGGAAATAATATTCTTTCATGTTTTCTCGCCATATATCTCTGACATTACGCTTCAAAATTTATAGACAATGCATAGAAATGCATAAAATTAATGGTTGAGGGCTGACAACATAAATTTGAAATAAAACTAGAAAATTCAGAAAAATTATTAAAATTACTACAAAATTACAAAATTAAAGAAAAAAAATTAAAATAATTTATGTCACCTAACTTTTGCAGTAATTAATACGGGAAAATTTTCAGAAGAACGCCAGTGCGTAATATTCGTAATATATATTATATATACAGTGCGTAATATATATTTATTGCGTAATATTCTGAATCAAAATATGTTTATTAAATCAAATCATTTGTGTGTCGCTATCGGATAAAGAACGCTCCGCTATATATATATATATATATATATATATATATATATATATATATATATATATATATATATATATATATATATATATATATATATATATATATATATATATATATATATATATATATATATATATATATATATATATGTATATGTATATATATATATTATATATATATATATATATATATGTATATGTATATATATATATATATATATATATATATATATATATATATATATATATATATATATATATGTATCTATATATATATATATATATATATATATATATATGTATCTATATATATATATATATATATATATATATATATATATATATATATTAATAAAAATTTTGTTTGTTTACATTAGGGGTACCTCTTCTTACATCTAAATATTTATCTTATTATTCGATTAATGATATAAATTAGTGAATATAATTATTATAATAATTACGTGCACAGTTTTATTAAGTAAACATTTTTGAATTAACAATTAAAAATAAAGGAATTTTGTCATAATGCAGTGTAACTACCACTATAATTATTAAATTTCCATTCACTGGTATATAAGACGTGTTAACTTGATTATATCCTCTTGATGGATGATTGTTGACTTTGATAATAACACAGCACCTGCAATAACAATTCTGTTACTTCCAAAATCATCGTTTAATATATTTCCTGATATATTAAATGCAATTTGCGTCTGGATCACATCATGCATGTGACTGACTCTTATGTTCTTAATAGTTTAACGTCTCATTTTAAGTGTAATTTATAATATTATAGTAATTAGCACCGAAAAACAATTGCAAAACGATTCATAAGATTAGACACCGATTTATATGAGTTTTTCATAAAATATAGCGTAAAAAGGTAATATCATAGAATTAAGTTAGGACAACTCCTTTGGTTTAAAGACAACAATCAAAGTAAAAAAGGCAAAAAAAGCAGACTAGAATAAAAAAAAAAATATTATATTACATGTAAATACTTTTATACTTGGGATAAAAGTATTTGACAGGAAAATAATACCTTTATAAAATTTAATAATTTTATGCTGATAACAACCTTAAACATATGGAAATTGATGTGGGTAAACTGGATCCTAAAATGGAATTTTTCGACCAATAAAAATGCACAGAAAACAATGGAAAACTGTGTTATACCATTATGTTTTTATGTTATATTGTGTTAATTTTTTGTGTTATATGATTATAATTGGTATGATATTCAATGATTTTTTTATTGAACTTGTTGCTCGAAACTTGTTTATCAAATAATTCTTTTCGAGGCTTTTATTTTAAAATTATCAATTTTCTCGGCAAGATAAATTTTAAAAAATGACAAATTCATTTGTTTGTTTAAATTAAAAATTCTTGTCATAATTCACTCCAGTCTTTCTCAAAGTGGGCGATAATGCCCCCTTGGGGGCGCTTGAAACCTAGAGGGGGCGTTAAGGGGCCCAGAAAAAATGGGGGGCGTTGATGTGGGTTAGGGGGGCGATGTATAATTAGTAATTTCATTTACTTTCTATAGTATTTTAAATTTCACTGAAATTAAAACCCACCTACTACACAATAACAAATAATTAGTTTAAATTTCTACCCTGTATGATGTTATAAAAACTTAAAATATTTAACATAGATTTCGTAGAATAGCCCGCACACCGTACGCAATCAAGTTGTAACAAGTTTTTGCGGATAGATAAAGGAACATGATCCATGATAGTTATAAAATTAGAGCAATTTTACCTTAATTACATTGCACCAGAAATTATTTTAAACATTAGGAAAAAAACTACCATGCAGAGTTTTAAAATATTATACATACGTAAACTAACATAAATTGAAGTTTTCTTTACTTTCTGTCTTGTTTTTAACATAAGGGCATTTTACAGCATATTCCTAGCATTTTATAAGAAATTACTGATGTAAGAATCATCATTTTTATATAAAATGGAAATACGTATATAATTATTGTTCAAAAAGTTGTGAGTCAAAAAGTTAATTTTTTTTTTACAATTAACCCATTACCGTCCAGTGTCAAATAGTATAGTAAGCCTAAACAGTTATATAACATTATATAAACAGCTATATATTATAAATATTAAATATTACAAATAATAAAAACGCTGGCTTAGGCGGCGGTTTTTATTTGAACCAGTTCTAAATTATAAACTAAAATTCTATGAAAAATTACCCATATTTATCTATAATACGAAATGATATTAATTTATTTTCCGTAGTTAAATAAGTTATTATTGTTAGTAGTATTATTTACTAGTCGAAATATAATATTTTTATTATCTTATGATGAGAATCTTATCTTATATTAATGAGAAAGATATTCAACAAAAATAGTTTCGTTCTAATAAATTAGTACAATAATAATACAATAAAATAGCAATGTATTTTTCTTATAAATTAATATTTCGTATTAAAACTTATTATGTTTGTTTACGATAGTTGAACTGTCTATGTAAAAACATTAGAAAAGAAACAAGTTCCGGTTGCTCCGGAAGTTCATGCGGATCAATTCGTCTGCAAGCGAAAATAAGCTCCGCCTACGGATAAGGTGAATATAAAAGCTCGTAATTTTTCTTATATTTTCGTTTGTGGTTTCGCGCGCTATCTTTAAACAAGTATTTAAGTTCAACACTTTATTTGCATATTTTTGAAAACAAAGCCATGTCGGAAGCAAAAAAAAAAAAGATACGGCAATACAGTGTAGAATATATTAAATATGGATTCATAGAAAATTCGACAAACCCATCTTTGCCTTTGTGACTTCTTTGTTCAAAAACATTTTCAAACGAAGCGATGAAGCCTTCATGACTTCAAGATCATTTGAATAAAATGCATCCGGATAAGAAGGACAAAAATGTAGCCTATTTTCAAGATCTGGAGAAGAAGCATAATGCTCAGCCAAGTGTATCGAAACTTTTTTCGATGGCTGCGAAACAAGACGATGACGGACTTCGAGCTTCATACAATATATCTCTGTTAATTGCTCAAACAGGTAAACCACACACTATTGGAGAAACGTTAATTTTGTCGGCGATAAAAGAAGTTATAACTACTGTGCTCCATAAACCGGCGGCAGATATAATTCGAAAAATTCCTTTGAGCAATAGTTCTGTCCAAAGACGAATTGATAAAATGGCTGAAAACATTGAAAAGTCAATGTGCAATCATCTGAAGATTTAAATTTTCAATTCAGTTGGATGAGTCCACTTTACCAATTAATGAAGCATTGTTGTTGTCTTACGTGTGATTTATTAAAGATGACATGAAAGGAGAAAGACAGACATGAAAGGAGAATGAATTTAAAACACTGGAAAAGTTTTGTGATGAAAAAGGAATTCCGTTGAAGAATATTATATCAGCTGCTACAGATGGTGCTCCAGCTATGACGGGGTGTTAAAAAGGCTTCATATCGTACTCAAAAAAGAAAATTCCTGATGTGGTTGCTGTACATTGCGTTGTACATCGACAGCATTTAGTTGCTAGAAATTTAAGTGAACGACTATTTCAATCATTGCAACATGTCATCAGAGCAGTCAATGAAATCCGAAACAATTCTTTAAATGACAGATTATATAATCAGCTTTGGGTTGGTAATGATGAAGATTTCAACATATTGATCTTTCACACAGAAGTGAGTTGGCTATCAAAAGGAAATTGTCTGACTCGTTTTTACAATCTGTTTGACTCTGTCATAGAGTTCTCGGAAAACAAAGACACAGAATTGCACGAAAACCTCATCACATCAAAGAATGATATCGCATACCTGACAGACCTTTATACATTGCTTAATGATATGAATCTCCAACTTCAAGGCGATGACTTGAACTTAATAAAAACAAAAAATGTCGTCGCTGCTTTCGTAGCCAAGCTGCTCTTACACAAAAAGAATATTGGCAGACGTGAGTTCAATAATTTTCCCAATTTATCAGTATCCTGCAACAACGACGATTTGCTCCTTTACTGCCAACATTTGGAAAATCTTCACAGTGATTTCATTGAAAGATTCCAGGACATTTTGAAATTGGAAATACCAGACTAGGTGTTAGATCCTTTTTCAAATGTCAACATAGCAATATCACCCCAGTTGGAAGAAGAACTTATAGAACTGACAACGAACGAGGAAATAAAAATCAAATACAAAAATGGCTACCAACAATTTTGGCTACAAAAGTCAATTCCGCAGTTTTACCCGGGATTATGGTCTATCGTTGAACGATTTTTATGTTTTTGATAGCATTCCATCGTCATATTTGTGTGAACATGGATTTAGCGCTGTGACAACGCTGCTTACTAAAAAGAGAAATCATTTGCAAGTTACCAACTTACTTACTGGCGACTTACGACTGTTTTTGAGTAAAATCGAACCTGATATCAACAAACTTATTAAATATCATCAAATTCATCCATCTCATTAGATTAGTATAAAAACGAAAACTGATTACATATTTATATTGTTTCTTTTAAGTTGATTAAAATATATTATTAATATTATAAAGTTGGGTTTTATTTGCTCTCACTGGTAAAAATTTCTAGTTTAGAATGTAAGTTTAAACATCATAACCGACTAATACAGTGTAGAACCTCTTATCCGGAAATCAGAAAACCGGAATGAAATTCGGAACCGGAATTTAATTTTTATCCATTAAAAAAAATTTTATTTCCTGCAAGATTTTGAGCCCATTTTGTTATTTAGAGCGTATGGCGTATCGAGTTGACGAAAGAACTGATTTAGAGGACGGATCAAAAGCCGTTTGAAGACGAATATCACATAAGCACAAATAGCTTATATATGTTATTAATGTTAATAATAACATGAATAACATATCTAAGCCTGTATGTAATTTTTATTTCATAATTTCTTTCCTTATTTAAACTTAAGTGTATTATTATTTATCATTTTTTATTATTTCTAAAACTATTTCAAAATTTTTTTTTAGTTTCGTTTTATAAACATTAAAAAAACGGCATTTTGTAGCCGTCAGAAAACCGGAAAAATCAGTTATCAGGAATCGAGATGGTCTCGATCGTTCCGGATAATCAGTTCTCTACTGTATAACTAAATTAATTAAATGAATGAAATTGTGGTTTTTAAGTTTTAGGGGTGTATAAAAATGGGGGGCGCTGAAAAATAATTGATTTTCAAAGGGGGCGGTAAAAGAAATAAGTTTGATAATCACTGCACTAAATGATGTCAATATTTTAAAATTAAAGATAATGGATCCCATTTTATTTTTGGCAACGCATAAATAATGAATACGCAGTGTATATAGTATATAGTATTGCCTTACTTTAGCATGCATATTATCATCAGGTTAAGCTAAAATTTAAATATGCACTACTATAATGATAAATTTGGTGGAAACATTATGCAAAATAAAGTTTTAATTTGGATAAGACACAGTTACCAACTATGTAGTCATTGAGGATTTAGATTCTAAATAAACTTTCCACAACAGTTTTATGTCAAATCTCTTACTACAGGTACTTCCAACAACTAAAAAATAAATACTAATCCAACTAATTAGTTAATATAAGTTTTGATTACCATCGAATAGCTAATTATAGTATCAGGTAAGTAAAAACAATTAATGAGAACACAAAAGCAAATGACATTTATCTACCAATTAAGTTCTAAAACTAGACTTAAAGAACATATAGTAAATGAAAAATAATCAATATGTGAAGTACTTTGAATATCTTTCACGCTATTGGCCATATTTTCGTAATCTAGATTGCAGCTTTCATGTTTTGTGTACAGCTTTGTAAACATTCTTGGTAATTAGTAATAAATATTAAACAATTTAAAATATCCAAAAAAGTAAAAAAACAATTTTACAGATCATTTAAATCTGTCACATCGCAAGTATACAGTGTAAAAAGTTCCGGAGGAAAAAACGTACTGGCAATCAAGATACCGGTACCTTTTCATGTAACAAACATTTTTCCGGAGCATGTTAGAGAACAAAAAAAAAATAATAAAGTGCAATTTTGTTCCTGGATATTACTGTAAAATTACTAAATAAATATTACTGTAAAAATTATGGTGTAATATTTTAAAACAAAAAAGGATTTTGAAGCAAAGTGGATTTTACAGATGATGCATCCAAAGTGCAGGTTCTCTATACCTTAATTTGAACCAGAATATTTTACAGTGTTGATCTAAAATTTTGAAATACAAATTTCTATTATTATTTTTAACTGTAGATTTTTATCTTTGGGTATACTTCCTGAAGATCACATTGTAGAAGAGGGGGGGGGGGACAAAATTGAAAGATACATCACGCCCTAAACACCGTTTTTTTTTCAGAATTTTTTTCAAAGTAAATTTAGTACTAAAGTCGATCGATAACATATCCAGTAATATAACCTTGTATTATTGAACACGTTTCAGAATACAAAGTAACTCCTTGATCAAGTAACAGTACAACTTTGTTTTTGTGGCTCTTACTCAAATCTATAACACTACAAAGGGCACCAAAGAATGTCAAGTGTCTTATCACACTGCATAAAGGTTTGGATCAAATTATGGAATTAAGTACCGGCACTTTTGGAGAATCAACCATAAAAACCAATTTGTAACGTAAAGTTTTATATCGTAAACTTTATAGTAATCTTTTTTAATAAGAGTGGTTTAGTAATTTTAAGGTATCGATTATTGTAAACAGCACGGTATTTAAGAATTTTTGTTCCGTAAAATGTTCCGGTTAGGTTTTACGGTTAAAAGTACCGGAATGCTGGTATTTTTTTTTATACATAATTTGATTCGGAATTATTTACAATGTGCAAAGAAAATTTTTTACAGTATTTTTCATTTTTTTAAGATTTTATTTTTTAAAATTATTTTCTACTTTTCACAATTATCCCAAAGTTAGAAAATACAGTAAATTTAGATTTTATGTCAAAGAAAATTTTTTACTTTACAAAAATTTTTACATTGAAGAAGAAACTCTTTTTTTAAGAAAAAAACTATTTATAAAAGAAACTGTTGAAAAATCAAATATATTGACATACTTTTTGTAACTGAACAATAAAATTTCTAGAACATAAATTCTGTTGTAATTCCCCGATAGAAGGAAGCATAGGTAAATAAGAAATACTTAATTATTCTTTATCTGAATTAAACCACTGACAGGCGTGTGTGGAATAACTTGATTTATTCTCAGTCTGTATGTTTAATTCCTTGCAATCTTTGAGAGTAACTCACTTATTGCGCAATCAAAGTGAACTCGTAATTAAATAACATGGGAATCACATCGTTGGTAATTTCTCGACAGGAATACAAATATTCTCTTTACATTATTTGAACTAGCTCTGTTTTTTTTGTTGAATAAGTTTAAAAGCGAATACCAGTATAGTAAAGGAAATTCTTGCCTTCATTACGGTGTCTTCCCTATTTCGTGCTCTGAATTTCGAATAAGGAGATTTATTCTTGATTACAATGATTCCAAATACATGTGATTAAAATAGGCGTTCTTTGATTAGCTTTGCGTTTAGGATGATGGTTCTCAGTTTATTTAGTACTGAGAGAATACTGTTTCTCAAGTCAAATTTCAAAAGATTTTAGATTCACTGTACTTACAGTACTTCAGTTTGGAAATTACTTAAATATATTTTAAGGGATAATTTAATATAGAGAGATAGCATTCCATTTTTTTTCAGAATATGAAATAATAAATCCCATATTTATGTTGTTACCAAACTTAAAGATTTTTTTTAAAAAAAAACATCGTTTAGTATTGTTAAAACAACAGTTACTCTTGCTGAAGGGGCTAAAAATTTGCATAATTTAATTTTAAATATAATTTGAAAGACTAATAAAAGAACACTGATAAAAGAAAGACTGATAAAAGAATTAGAACTGTTGTACGAAAAAAAATAATTTTGTTGTAAAATTACCTCACAGTATGCTTATGACATTTCTGGTGAAAAAAAAAATTGTGATTAATAAAATTATAATATACGGTATCTAAACCGTAAATTTAGTAATTTCTCCATTCATATATTAATGGTTTTATGGAAATTCTATTTTTTTTTTAAAATTAAACTTCTTATTACCCCACATTTAGTAAAAAAATACAGAACTGAAAAGAAAATTTTACAGAATAACTGGTTTTTATGCCATGCTTTAAGGTATCACGATAAAAATTATCAAATTTTTCCAGATTTACCAAATTTTATCACACATTATAAAATCAGATTTTCCATTTAATTTTACCGAAATCATTATCAGTGCTCTTTGCTTAAAATTACCGAACATTCTGAGGTTCCATTGAGCCTAAAACATGGCTAATTTTACTGTAATCTAGCAGATTTGAATATACTTTTCGTCTCAGTTTTTTATCGGTACCAATTATTTTTGAAACTCTTTATGTATTAAAGGTTACGATTGAAATATTACGTTCTGGAAACTTAAATTGTCTAAAGACTATATATTTTCTTTTAAATCAATATACACAATGTATACAAATGGAATCGTGTGAACTTAGAATTAAAAAGAGTTTTTTAAATGGTATATTTCATTTGTAATGCAAGTTTTGATTAATCTGACTACTTTACATTCATTATTGATTAAGAAAATATCCTATTTGTTTACAATGATTCATTGGAGATTTATTTAAGAATCTGATACATGTTTGTTATAATTTGTGAGCACAAGATACAAAATTTTATCATCTTAGCTAAACAAACATTTTTAAAATAATATAATAACAAATTTCTTACATTTAAAAAGTCTTTACCTAAAATCTGATTTTTTTGATATTGAGAATAGTGACACATTTTAATATCTTGGTATATTAATTTTAAAATTAAATTTATTGAATTAATCTTAACATATTTTAAAAACTTTCAAAACTTTTCTTTTATTTAGTACTTAAAGTATATAAAATTTTTTAGTACTATGTAAAATGTATTCAGTTTTTTAGTACTAAATAAAGCATATTCAATAATATTTTAGTTTAAATGTTATGGAAGTTTCTTCCCTTAGATTTGAAACGTTATAATGAAACAAACGAGTTCTTGTTCCTCAAATTTTTTATTTCTTATAATATTTTTTTCTTTAAATTTACATTTGCATATAAATCACGTGATTATAATCTGACTTTTCTTTAAACACACAAGAATGAGTATACAGTTTTGAGGGTCATTTTATGTTTTATTAATTCTTATATCCTTTTAATTAAGAATTTGAAAACTTTCCTTAACAAAAATACAAAAAATCTTAAGGTGATTTTGGTATGTACATTCTCGCATTCCTAGAATTGGAAAAATTATAGAAAGCAAAAATAAGAATGGCAGAATATGATTGAATGATACATTTGCATAATAACAGTCTGAGTAAAACTAAAGAAACTATTTCATTTCTTCAAAACTTCGTGTAGCTAATGTTAAACAAAAGATGTATAACTCTTTAAGTTAAGTTTTGAAATTAAATACATTATATCGTATTTCCCATTTGGTATTCATGGTTTTGTTCTATATGTAAATTAGTATAAGAAAGAAAGTTTTGTTTTCTTCATTTCTAGTCATCTTTCTTGAAATGAAAAGTTTTGAAAACAAATCCTTAATTTTCATAAATAACATTATTAAATGTAACAATGCGTTGTTTTAAATTGTATTTTGAAATTTTTAATTATAAAAATATCTACTCAACTAGGAAATATTTAACAGACTAGAAGGTTAGATGTTTAGGTTTAAAATTAATAGCTAAACCAAACTTCTTTTTGCAAAAAAAAAAAAAAAAAAAAAAAAAATTGTTAAATAAAAAAAATTGTTATCTGGTAAAATCAACCATTTTCTTACCCTGTAATGGCGTTGTAGACGAATGGAAAACTCAGACTCTGCAAATGTCAGCTAAATTTTGAAACTCATGCATGAATGGAAAATGTTACAATATTTTTATGTTAGCCTGGTATCAAATGTCCCTGGTATTTTAGGATCATTACTCGCTTCTAAATTAATTGCATTTATATTAATTATATTAATTATGCATATAATTATATTAATTAAGAAATTCTTATTAATTAAGAATTATTCAGGCTTAATTGGCTTTTCAAAAAACATAAGCAAGGCTGTTGAATCATATCTGTACAGAGAGAAAAAAGATTCTTGTAAAATTATCGTACTGAAAATTCTTGCAAGGAAAGAAAAATTTAAAAAAAAAAAAAAACATAATTATGGTAACCAAAATATAAAGTATTTAAAATATCTATTCTGTAACTTTACCGTTCATATAGTAAATGTTTGACCGGGAATTCAGGTTTTTAAAATTTTAGTTCTCATTACCCTACATTTAGACTAAAGTACGAAACTGAAAGGAAAATTTATCCGAATAATTGAATGTCATGCAATGATCTAAGTTATCGTGATAAAAGTACTAAGTTTTACTATATTTATCATTTTTTTTACATATTATAAATCCATATTTTCTTCCTAATTTTATCAAAATCATTACCAAAGCTCTTAACCAAGCTTTTTGGCGTTCCCATAGACTCAAATATACAATAAATTATACCATATTCTGGTAGCTTTGACCAATTTTTACCAGTGTTGTGTGTACATTTGAATTCTTTTATAAGATTTACTTAAAATCTTGATAGAGTGCATAATTAATACAAGTCCCATTGCACGGAAGTATCTGGTGATTTTACTTATACACTGTTCGAATTTTTATTCTGAGAATCTGTGTGTGAATAAGAATTTCGTATTCTAAAAGTTCAGGGTCAACGATTCGTGAGAACAGGACACAGGAATCTTTTCATGTGTTGAAGGAGGGAACAAATATTGTTGTGTCACCACAATATATTCGAGAAACTGTTCAGCCAAGCTGCTCATGAATATGATAGATTAGCTCTATTGGCTATACTATGCACCCGACTGCAAGGAACTAAGTGGTTTCATAAAGTGGGCCTAATTGGCGAGGAAAAATTCCAGGTTGTTTAACCGTATAAGGTGAAAACAATCAATTTTGAAATTATTTCTTACAATTAACAGTTTGACTACCGTCGTTTTCATGGATATGTGGCTATTTTGGTTGAATATATATAAAAAAAAATAAAAAATGGAAATAGCTTTTTATTTTATCATCTTTCCAAGAAATTTCTTATAGTGCAGTTATTGAAATACTGAGCCAAAATACCTAAGTCTTAAAATATCTATCTATATATAACTGAAGTGGGAAACAAAGTTTTAAAGTCTTAGGTACAAAAATATTTTAAAAAAAACATTAAATTTTGAAATATAAATATAGACAAAAAATGTTTGCCACAATTATTTTAAAAAATTGCTGGGCCTACGGAAAGTGCCCGCTTGCCCTATCACTACGATGGTTTTGAATTAAGGTAAAATGATATTTAATAAGTCACTTTGTAGAACTTTAAAATTGATTGCTTGCAAGCGTTTCCAGAAAAATGATTTTATTTATTTAACTATAAAAAGTTAATGTTATAGAATGTTATTTAGTATGAATAAACCTTTAAAAGAAGCATAATAGTGTTAATTTACTTTTTGCACATTTTCAGTTTTATATATTGTGAGCTGACAAATTTATTTGAAATTTTAGCGCATTTTAAGAAAATAAATAATGTTCTTCTTTAATAAGATGTATGGATAGCCAAATATGGTCAGACGATCACACTATAACTATTAAGTTGTACAGCCTGGTATTGTGATTTGTCTTAAAAGTATATAAAATTAACAAGTCAATTTATTCAAAATGCTTATTGCTGCAAGGTGTCACACAAAAGAAACTTTTTTATTTTCTTAACATAGTTTTTAACCAAATAAAAACACAGAAATATTATTTTTTGGTAAAAATGAATTTAAAAATGGCATGAAAAATTGTACTGAATTTTAGAAAATACTTATAGTTATTTACAAAACTAGACTTATTCCAAAACTGTTACTTACCTCAATAATCATTTAAAATAAAACACTCGACAAAATACCAGGAGAAGAAGAAAACTGAAAACTATTTCAAATTTTTTAATTAAATTATTATTATATGTATTATATCAGTTTTGCTTTTTCCCAGTTTAATTTTTCTCAAGTTTACACTTATTTTTTAAGCCTCTAGAAAAAAATCTCTACCATAATTCCAGAAAAAGGAAAAATTTTTAAAGAAAGAATTATTAAAGAAATAATTATTTCTTAATGTACAAAAATTACAAATATCAAATTTAAGGGACTCCGGACAGTTTAAGGTACAATATATCAACTAATATCATGGCACCTTTAACTATTATTTCAGAGTACTAATAATAATCCAGAATCACTAACTATTCTTTCAGTGAGTTCACATTTCTAAGGGAAATTAAAAGACAACAATAGAAGAAGATAAAAGTACCAAAAGATCTAATGTACGGAATCGTTTCTCCTATTTATATTGCTTTTCGTTATATAGTGCCTTCGGGCATGTCTTAAAGTTTTTTCTTGTTTCAAATTAAACGCGAAATAAGGTAGAGCTAACATGATAGTCATAAAGAAAATAACTAAAATGTGTAACCAATGAAAATATTTCTTGTTGTCTCTAAAAAGGTAAGTAATGTAAACATTAAAGGGATTGAAGAGAACTTTTAGATCAATATCCACGACTAACCCCTAAATATTAGACAAAACTAATTTAAATTTAGTTATTTTTAATTAAGGAACCAGACCGGAAATCTGGAAAAATTATCTTATACGATCTTGCCTCAATTTTTAAATCATCTTAAATATAATGCTTTTAACACGTGATGCAAATTTAATGGTAATTTAAAATAAAACAATTTTCAATGGTTTATATATTATTTAATTGAAAAATTATTCATAATTTGATAAATATGGTTTTTCCTTTTTACGCAAAGGGAACAACTGCGCCTCTTTTTTTTTCCTGCAGCCCTAATTGCAAGTAAAATTATACCTTGTTAAATTTTAATTCCCTAAAAAATAGTCTAAATCAGATTTTCGGACTTATATTTGAAAGAAGTATAAAGTCCAATCAAAAGTTTTTAGAATTATCTAATCCATTTACATTCAGAAATTTATCAATAATTGATTTCGTAAACTAGCGAAATTTAAGTGATAAATAACTGTTTCTCCTCAATCTTAATATCTGAAAATAAGTGTTAATTTAATACATTTTTGTGTAGAAGTAAGCCGGATTTAGAAGATTTTACTTTTATGACAGAATAAAAAACACCGATGTTTCATGTTTTATTTCATAGCAATAAGTTATTAAAATACTAAATATAATATGTTTCACTTATTTTGACCTAAATTAATAAAAAATATTGATAAAAGTTGTTAAATATGCTTAATTAATATTCTGCGTCAATGGGCTGTTGTCGATTTACTAATTTTTCTTTAATTATCAGTTGTATGTAGGAAGTCATTGAAAAAATAGATCTCATATTCTCTTGTTGAGCTTAATAAATTATAGAAAAACTAAATATAATATGGTGCAAAAAATACCCCCCCCTCCCCCAAAAAAAGAATAGAAATAGATCGACTAGAGGTTTGATACTATAATATTTATGAAAATAAAACAACTGAAAAAAAATCTAAAATATTCTTTTACTCGTAAAAAATAAAAACAAAATTCTTTTTCCACCAGAATATTAATAAGAACTTAAAATATGAGACGTCAAAAATGAAATTATTTACCATCAAACGAAACTCACATACTCGTCTTTCAGCACTTTCAAACATTACTTTTTTCAATGAAAAACCTTGTTATTTTTCTTAAGTTATTTTGCCGCAGAGAATATTTATTGCTATTTAAATTCCTTAACGTAGAGTTGAGTACGAAAGTTTAGATCCCATCGAAACTTGTTGTTTGTATTCGTTATTTTTGGGTTATAGCTTTAATTTTAGTTCTTCTATACAAGCATAGTATTTTTTTCTATACAAGAGCTCTGAAAATCATAACTTTTATATAGTTTAAAAACACTGACAATATTTAAGAAAAAAAACCGAAAACATTTGGTATGTAGTTTTCAAATTAAAAAAAACTTTTGCATCAATATTCTTACAACGTAACATTCTATTAACGTAAGAAAATGGATTAATAAAATATGTTTTTATTAGAAAGTTTAATTATATTCTCATTTTTTTTTTAGCTGAATACAATAATTATTTCTCTATTTTAAGAAAAACGTTATTTATTACTTACAATAAATTATTTTTAATTACAATAAATTGTTTTAATTTGCACCTTTTGATAAGCTTCCAAGCTATAACAAATCATTTCTCAATAATTCCATTAATATTGTTAAAAAACTGAAATATGAAATTGGAAATAATTTAATAATTTCACTATATTATAAGAAAATTAAAAAGTATATATAATGATAAGAGCACTCAATATTCAAGTTCACATATATTCCAAACAAATCATGAAATATCGTTAATTAAACAGCACAAAGTAACTTTGAGAAATCACTTGAAATGAAATTTCTAAATGTCTATAATAAACTTCGAAATAGCACGAAATAACATTAAAAAATGTACATTGCTTGCATTTTCATTGTAAAATTATAATAAACTAGCCAGCAATAGTCTGTCCATTCAATTAACAGATAAGTTTAAGATGAAGATTTTTTTTTTTTTACCTTAACGGTTTTAACACCATTTGTAATTAGCATGGTTAAAAAACCATGAATGCAGTTTTTTTAACCATTTTCTGCTATCATGGTTTGAAAGCGGTAAAAAATAAATTTAACTGGGCAATGGAGCTAGGGTTTTATTTAGGTAATGGGCACTAGAGTTCGGTTGTATTTGAGTTGTGTTTTATTCTTCGAGTTGAGTTTTATTCAAATGAACCATGAAATGTGGTTTAATTAGTTTATTTAGTTCTTTCACCTATACTAAGGAATGGGAAATACTTGACTTTTTTTATATTAAGAAGCTTTATGGTGCTGCCATCTACGAGTGAATGAAACTATTGCATTCTAGTAGAATAAATAGAATAGAGTCACTAATTCGAGAATGCACTGGAAACTCATGTATTGAAGGGAATGTAGGGAATATTGTGATTTAAACGCTGGGACGCGTTCTGTCTGTCATGAGCGTGACAAATTAGCTCTCTTGGCTAAGAGACTTCAGAAGGCGGGCCGAGCTAGTGCAATAAAATTTTGGTTGCTTAGCCATATTGGGTGAAAGTAGTTCTTATCTAGACCATCTTATTTATTGCTATTTGACTGTTTTGTTTGAATATTGTAAAATAACGATTAAATAAACTGGTATTTATCCATTTTTTTCGATAAATTAATAAGAGTGTAAAAGCTTTTCGAAACATCCAGTCGTTACTAAATTTATAGAGGGGAGGTCTTAAATGTTCATATATTAAAAAAGAATACTGCAATATAGTCAAAAGTTTTATTGATCTAACTGTCAGAAGCAAATGAAAAACTAAGAAAAAAGAAACATTAAATGCCGGTAAGGAATCTACTCTTATTATTTCATGTTAGCCACTAAGAAACAGTTAGGGCGTCGGACGCATTAAGAAATTTTTGCCAACTTTGCTTTGTTTTCATTTCATTAATTAATCAGCGCTTTAGAGACACTAACGAGAGTAGAGTTAACTTGAATGAATTTTAAGCTATCGATTATTATTTTATAGGGGCTAGAAGTATCAGCCTATGTTTATCTTCAGTCATGACAACTGAACTTTTATGTATTTTCGGATTTGTAATTTTTTCATTAGCAAGTAAGGAAACATTTGTTTTTGTGTTTAAAACTAAAGCAAATTCATAAATTAAAGTTTGTGCTGTTTTCATTTCAAACTCTTACTGTTATAACTCATCAATAATTAATACTGATAATTTTTCAAATAAATAATTAGAATAGAAGAAGAATATTACGAAGTTTGTCCAATACAATTATCGTGATTGCAGTCTAGGTTGTGTGAGTAAGTCTAACCGTTATATTTGGATGTTTTTTTTTAATGTATAAACATTTTATAATTATCTGTGATTTATGACCCCAGTAACAGAAATAATGCTCCGATTTATTTTTGCCCGGTAGTCAAAATTTAAAATACGAATATCTTACTACGTCTTTTGCTGATAATTCATACAATTATTCCATTGTTTTTCAGATCAATATATGTTTATAATAGGTAAGAATGTTTCTGCTACTTTGATTGTGATAAATACGATCCGTTGATGGAAGATTTTTATTGCAATATTTTATACAATGCCTTTGATTGTGATAAATCCGTTGATCCGTTGATGGAAGATTTTTATTGCAATAATTTATACAATGCCTTTGATTGTGATAAATCCGTTGATCCGTCGATGGAAGATTTTTATTGCAATATTTTATACAATGCCTTTGATTGTGATAAATCCGTTGATCCGTTGATGGAAGATTTTTATTGCAATATTTTATACAATGCACTTAAAACCTTTCAGCACCTAAATATTTGCATCAACTTTTACATTCTTTTAATGCATATGACCTGATATTTAATAACCTTCAAATATTAGCTCTTTTAAATTTTTTGTAAATTTTTATTTTAAAATATAATTGAAGAGAAGATGATTATTTTATTATTTATTAAAACTAATGTGATTGTTTTCTACTTAATAGAGTTTATTTGAGTTTGTATTCTTATAAAAACAATGTAACAGCTGCAGTAAGCTGATTTAATAATGTGCTTCGGTGAATTTTCTGTCATTTTCTGATTGGGAAGTTCCATGTTTTTAAGTGGAAAAATTTTTTTTTTCAATTTTACTTGCTCTAGTAAACTTGGAAACAAGAAAATGGTAAACATTTTTACTCTCATCCTCTCTTAGCAATTCTTCTTCTCCTGAACATTGCATAAATAGAAGTTTTTTTTGTTTGTGTTTAAGCTTATTGAAAGTACGTGTTAATTTATAAAGTTAAAAAAAATCACTACACTTGCGAGAATAATTTCTCATGAATATGTATGACTGAAAGTGGAAAAAATTAATTTTTAAAAAAAATCTCTGACAACTCATTTTTTTAAAAATTTTACACATTTTATATTTTTGAATATAGTGTCAAGTGAGGGATAAAAAGTCGTTCTAGAAACATAAATAACCATGTCTACATTCATTATTTTGGCTAACAGAATTCATTTGTGTACAACTTAATTTCAATCATTTATTTGAAATCGAAACACATGTTGGGCAAAAAATCCTACATACAATTATTAAGACCTATGGACCTAATAAAGACTACCGGGAAATGTAGGCTTTTTGTAATGTTTGTCTTTTAAAATGTGCATAAATAAAAAAATGACCAATTTATGAGTATTTATGGTGGAAACAATGATTATGTATCCAATTGAGTCAAAAAAAGCAAATTTTTAGCAGTGATTATTATTTATTTCTACGAAGTTAATATTGTAAGTAACGCAATACTTTTGCTGTATTTTGCAAAGTAGCCGGTAGCACACTTTTCGTCAGCAGCATTTCTCTAAAAGCTCAAAACGTAAAAATTTTGTGATATTGATGTAAAGACTTCTTAAAAACACGTCAGGATAAAATATTTTTACAGAACTAGAAATTTATAATAAAAATCAGTGCGAGTAACATATCGTTAACCTACGTAATATATTGTTACGATGTTGATATTTTTACATCTTTGAGAATATTCCTTGTTTATGAACCTAAATATAGTAGATGGACCCTAAATAACCAGTCTTATGAAAGATATTGGTTAGAAAAGGGAGTTATTCTAACGTAAGTTAGAGAAAAAATAACGCTTAATGTATTTCTTATTGATACACATAAAAAAAGGCATAATTTTTTCCCGATTTGGCGACAATCTTGGTGACTGGGAGACCATTTTGGTGATACAAACATTCAGCTTCTAGAAATTTTGAGCTTCAAAGCGATAGGATCAATATTTATAGAGTTTTTCAAGAATAGTCCAGAATCGCGTCGAAAGTTTTGGGATTGCGTCGCCAAGCCTACACATTTAGGAGTGTGTTTATTCGTAGATTAGAAGCGTACTTGTGGCTGCACCAATGTTCTGTCCTGAATTAGTTATTTGACTCGTCCGATGAATTGGAGTCGTTGTTTTATTGTATAACGTTGTAATATTAGCTGTAATTATGCACTGTGAATAGCTATAATTTGTTGAATTTATAGCTATTCACAGAATAATTTGTTGAATTATATAATAAAGTTGAATTTTTTGGAAGAAAAGTTTTGAAATCTTAAGGACTGTTTATTCGTTTCCTTTTCAAACGCACCCCTGTGTGTACATTTTCTTATCAGAAAAGAGGTTAGAGTGAATACTATTTACAGGGGTTACAGGCTGTTGATGTCAATAAACTTTCGGAGATGTTTTAGGCGATGTAAGAACTGATGAAAGCCATTTAGCAGGAGATGAACATCAAGTTGGACACAAGTTAGGAAGAGCTGAAGGCTATAAATGCTGCCAGTCAAGTAGAAGTTGAAAAAGAAATGCCCTGGAAATTCTCCAGGAAAAACTACAAGCTGTGGGAATCAGAAAGAATTCAGTTTAGGGGAGAATAAAAAGAAGTATGAGGAATATTTGGACAAGAAATTTAATTCTGAGAAGAAATACTTGACAAATAGACTATAATGTATTTTAGTTACTAAAGAACATAAATTTCTGATTTTGTCATCTCTAGCTGCTATCAATGTTTCCTCTTTTGATGGAAAATCGTCTTGACAAGTACAAGAAACACAATATTTTACCATCTTTGAAGCAAAAAGGTGGGGTGTTAGGATTTTTATCTTGTGGTTGCTTAACAATTATATGAGGCAGATATCTTGGGGACTCTTAGAGAAGAGCAATGAAATTCATTATTTAAGCGAAATGAAGAGCATTATGAAGTTTTTTTTCACTTCATTGAATCTACGCTTTGGCGAAAAATACTCTAGATAACCCAATTGTTATCAATAGCAGAGACTTGTAGCTGGCAGCTGATTAAGAACATAGAGTCCACTCTTGTTTACACTCTTCACGATTGGGGCTCCACAGCAAGCTTTGCATAAGTACCTTCACTCCATCAGAGCAGTATCAGTGACAGATTCAAGGAAGTAAGTTAGAGTATCCTGTGAGAGATTCGCAGGAATACTTTCCTTCAGTAGGGATGTAAGGATCATTCATGTATGTTAAAACCGCTCGAAATTTGAATAGGTAACTCTCCACCGCAGCAGGGAAACTATATTTGAGCATCGAATTTGTAAAAATAATATTTTTCATCTTTTTCACTTATAAGAAATTATTAATGAGTAAAAAATGTTTGCACAGTGAAGTACAAAAATTATGAAGTCTGGAATATCAAATCAAATTTATATTAGTTTGTAGCGAAGATTTTCTTTTGTATTTCTATAATATTTTTTATTTATTTTTATATTAATAATTATATTTTAATACGCGTCTACATTGGGAGAAATTCCGAATCAGATTATGGTAAAAAGTATTTGAAGTTAGGCTACCAGTTCATTCTACAGTACATAATTTTTATATGCATTGATATTTACTGTAAAATCATTAAATCTCGGAAATTAGATAATGTTACTATAAAAATTACGGTATCAAACTTTACACTAAAAATGGATTTTGCAGTAAAATTGATTTTACTGATCTTGCTTACAGGGTTTCAGTCCTTTTTTGCCATAACTTGACACAGAACATTTTACAGTTTAGCTGTCATAGAAAAAAATATTAAGGTAACAATCCTCAAATACTCTTTCTCCAATATTTAAATAGGAAGTACATTACTTTTTCAACTAACTTAATATCAAATTTATGGATACTTATAAGCATAATAATATTGTTTAGTTTATGACTTAGTAGAAATGTTTTAAAAGAATGATATTTGATACCTATTAAAAAAGTTTTCCAAAGACAATTTTATAACATTGTGATAAAGAAGCACACATTTATATTCATTATATAATGCGTGATATTTTACTTCTCCTACATTGATTTATTTTTTTCAAAATATGAGTGGCAAATGTTCGAAAACTGTTTTTAAATCCGCAAACTGGAATTCAAAATAAAAAAGGGCATATTGAAGCAGTTATTCAAAAATACATTAGTAATAAAAGACGTTATAAATGCTGTTTGTTATTTGTATAATAAAATATAATCTGTCAAAAACATTATCAGTAACTTATGAAAAAGCTATGTGCGGTGAGTGATATATCAGATGTGTTACTTTTAATAGCTTTATCTTTAAAATCATGACATGTATATTTTAGTATAATTAGAGTATCGAAAATTTTTTAATACAGGTATATTTTATTAATAATATATGCTAATGATTACTAACTATTATCTCTAATTGACAACAAGCATAATTGGTCAGCTTATTATCGTCCTTTAGTGGCACGAAGCACTTATCCTGAAACTTTTCTTATTCTTTTTTACTTTTTAAAAATGTATGCATTTTAGCGTCGTAAACTAATAATAATAAGATAGGCATGAAGCGATATCATAAAATACTTTAACTCATGAGACTAATTTACAAACATATTTTTATATTTTCTAAAAGAAGTTTTTTAGTGTATGCATTTTTCAGTTTTAGTTCATTAATATTAATAAGATCATATTAGGATTTTTTTAAAAAAACAACAGGTTTTCACTTATTTAAGAAAAGATGGATAACTGATTTTGGGAATTAATTTTATGTTTTGAATTAAGAACAATTTTCATTCGATAGGATAATAATAAAACAATTTAAACCTCTTATGGCGGTTTTTATTTATTTAAAAGTTTTGCTTAGCTTACTAATTGAAGGAAGTATAATCATTATATAAATGTTTTTTAAAGCAATTATAATCAAATATTTAAAATATTGTTTAATTCCTTGGGTTAAGTAAAAAATTCTATTAAGGCATAATTTATAACCAATGTAATAAATAAAATTTAATTAAAGCTTGAAATTTTTATGCTTAATTTTACAGAAAAATACAAAAACGAATATTTTACTTTATCAACATTTTGCATTGAATTATAAAACTTCACCCAAGTAAGAATAAATGCACATCTTAATAGCGCTACAAATCAGTACATCAATAGTAAATATTTTCAGCAGTAATAAAATTTAACGAGAATGTAAATACTTATGATATTTTTTTCACTTATGATATTTTTTTATGATATTTATTTAAGTTTCAGCAATTTAATTAAAATAAAAATATTTTCTAAACATGAATTGATTATTAAATGAAAAAAAATGTGTGTTTTAAAAAAAAATAATTTGAAAAATCTTTTTGAAATCCTTAATAGGAAAAAATGATTAAGTTTAGAAAAAGCACTTATAATTAGTTAAAAAAATTTTTAATCAATTTAATTTTTTTCTATTCAATTAAAATATCTCAACGAAATCATGTTCGAAAACATTTTTTTATTTAATGAAACTTAATTCAAAGCAAATATATTTCAGTTTATAATGTTCTCTCACTTATTTGAAGTTTTTCGAGAAATAATTAAAGGGAAATATATTAAAGAAACTCTTATACTTTTCTGCTGTAAATTAATTTAGCGATTAATTAAGATCAATCCATGCTAACAATAATTGATTAAGAAATTTTTTATAATTGAATCAAATAAAATTTTTAGTTTCTTAATGAGTTTAAGAGTTATGGTTTTATGAACTCAATAAAAGCATGCAAACCTGAAGCGCACTTCGATATACTTTTAAAAATACTTTGAAGTTTACTTTAAATTCAAAAAGTTAATAAAATAAAAATTGTGTTTTCGAAAAATTTTTCAAAACAATTTTTATGCTTTGTTTAAACTTACGCACAAGCATCCAAATTGCGTGCTTGTTAAGATGATTCATATTTTCAAGTAAAGCATAGAGATAATTTAGTTTAGTGTTTTTCTCTTAAAAATATTGATTTTGTCGTGGAATTAACAATTTTCATCTGGAGAAGTCTAAGTAGAAATTATAGAAAATAAATAAGTAATTTATAAATTAATAGCACTTGAAATATTTTTAAAGTAGTTTTTAAAATTATTGAGCAATAGAATTTTTATTTCTAAGTAAATTAATATCATTTAGGGTTTTCCGAAAACAGTTTAAAATGCTGCTCCTAATTTTATGTATGATTATTTTTCTATAATAGACTGCTCTTCTCTACATGGAAATATGCTTTTATACTGAATTGTGCAGCTAGTTTCCAATGGATCTTATATATATTTTAACAAAAATCTCCCCAATATAGAAGTCTAAAAGATTTCATGATTTGTGATAAGTTCCGAGTCTTCATTATGTGTCTTCGATATTATTAAAGATATAATTAAAGAAACTAGTTAATATGTGGTATTGAAATCGATGATTTGAGCATGTTTTTACAATAAAGTCATATTTTTATACTGATTGCAAATTTTATTTAAAACTAAATGAATATTAAAAACAAATTTAGTATTTTATTTTAAGAGTGCCTGAAGCCGATTCCTTTTTTATATTTAATTTCTTTTAAATTTGTGTTTAACGAATAAATAATTTCAACTGAAGTAATCACCCAATTGATAAAATAAAATTTGTAAGAAAAAAATGCTGCTCAATTGGAAAGAAATTTTTTTTAATTTGTGTCAGTTTATGTACAATTTTGATTTTGAGTTTGAAAACTGTTACAATCGTAATAAAACCATTGAAAATTCAATGTAAATAAAGGAGAGTTCTGTTTTTTTTGGAATTCATGTACAGTGCACAAAAAATAAACAGATCATCCTAAATGAATTTATCTAATGATCAGATCTTCACGTTATAGGACTCGCAATGTTTCAAAAGTGTGGCCTCAAATGTTCGATTGAAATTTTGCAGGTGATATTTTAAGTTACGAAATGAGACAAAAAATCGTACTTTCTCTGAATAAACATACCGTCTTTCGATGGATTCGGAGTTTGACCCCCTAAATATCGGAGGTATTCGCAATCTGTGAAATATGGTACCATTACTTTGGTCTGGAGAGCGTTCCTAAGTTCGTACTTTTAGTGCCATTTCACTTATTGCGTATTTTACCATATTTCGAGAAATGTTTAGGAAAATTGAAAATGATTTTGCATATAGTTATAAAATTTGTTTCTCAAAAAAAAAAAAAAAAAAAAAAAAAAAAAAAAAAAAAATATATATATATATATATATATATATATATATATATCGCATTTAGCAATAGATGTGTCTTGAAAAAGACTATTGCTTTTCCCATTCCTGTTTCTCTGCATTTTAGTTTTTATTTTATTCATGTTTTTCTTATTAATTTGTGGTTTATATATATATATATATATATATATATATATATATATATATATATATATATATATATTTATATATATATAATTTTCTACACAAAATATAATTTTCAATTTTTTTTAATGATAATTTTACTAGCTGAAAACAAGAAATTAAAAAATTGCTATCATTTTATCAGTGCTGAAATACACTACAAAATCGTGCACAAAGCTTTAAGATAAATATTGACATAAATACTAGCTAAAATAGTTACGATGTTTTTTTTTTCATTATTTATTAGTAATTGCTGCCTTTTTTAGTTGCTTTACATTATTGGATTGAGCATAACTCGTATTTATTGGTTCATTTCATAAAAAATATAAAATAACTGTATTCAGTATCATTTGGCATGATGCTGTTGCTTGATGAAACACATGATATTTAAAATTACCACAATCAAGCTACTTTCTCCTGTATAAATTTGAAAGGCTGTAAAAAAATCTTTCATAAAAATGTATAGTATTAGTGCAGCTGTAATCGGTAATAAATTTACTCATAAAATATTTTGTACATATATAAGAGTACACTGCAACATTTACAAAGATGCCAATAGTGCATATTACCAAAATTAAGCACCTCTGATATCAATAACACTATGGCGACCTTTACGGTTCCTCGTAATGAATATGTACTTTTTCCCCTTGAATTTCGCTTTTTAGTTTATAGCTATTTTTAAAAATACAATTGGACCAAAATTAATTTAGCATCATTGACGACAATCATAGCTTTTCGTTTTCGTAAGATCTCTTAAAGGAATTTGTATCATTTCTCCATTAATTTTACTTTTCAGTACATAGCTTAATATTTTACTTCAATCAGTAACAAATACCAAATTTATCATTGGCTATAATAATATCATTGGTGTTTTTTATACTTATTCTCAGCGAGTTAGTTCCATTTGTGCATTAATTTTACTTTTTAGTTAAAAACTTTTTTTTTTCTTTTACCGTTTGTTTTTATAAAAACACGTTTAAAAGCATAACTATAAGCAATAAACACGTAGTTTCAGACAACCTTTGTAATAATAAGTTGGCGATGTAGTTTTATTATACTACCGTGATAATTCACATTACCTAGCATAACAAATAAAATATAATTGAGTATAACAGAACGCGCAATCAGCAAATAATGAGAAGATTTCATTTTTAACTATGAGAAGATTTCATTTTAAAAACACATCTCTAATTTTAAAATATAATTAAAAAGTAAAAAAAAAAATGCGGGATTGTTGTAATCTGTTCACAATTTTATTCGTTTAGATTTATAATGAAGATCTTACTTTTAGAACTTTATGTATTCTCGCAATCCAGTATACAGACCCACATATAAAGAAACACACATTCTTTATTTTCTTATATGTATAGAATATTTATTATAGATTATTTTTCATGGTCGCATTACGATATTAGATTAAGTAAAATACATTTTTAGTAGTATATCCCATCAAAATACGGACTGACTTTGTTCACAATCATCTGGCATAATACTGTTGTCTTGAGGAAACTTATAATATTTAAAATTTTCCGCAACCAAGGAACTTTTTCCTTTACTCATATCTTCGTGGTGCTATAAAAAAACTATCATAAAAATGTACAGTATTTGGTGCAGCTGTAATCCGCATCAAATTTACTCATAAAATATTTTGTAACTATATAAGGCTAAATTTGGTACCTACTAATATTGCACCTATTGTCATGATGTCAGTATTACTTATAATATTGGTGTTAATAATCATATTGTCACACTCATATTAGTGTCAATAATGATATTGGCGATTTTTTTATATTTATCCTCAACGAATTAGTACTATTTCTCCCTAAAATTCGCTTTTCAGTTCGTTATTTATTTTTCACAATTACCGTAGGTTTTATATTATTTAATTTTATAAAAAACGCGTATTAAAAGCATATTGATACACAAAATAAACACATGGTTTCAGATAACCTTAGAAATACTACTTTGGTGTCGCAATCCACCTATGCTATAACCATCAGATAACTATACATAATGAATAAAAAATAATTAAGTAATTCAGATCACACCGTAAGCAACTTTTTTGATTAGAGCTATAAGCTAGCAAATATTAATGATGTTATCTTTAAGATATTTGATAAAGTTGAATCGTCAATGGTTTATTTTGAAACAATGACTTCCACTTTGCCAATGAGAAATTTTTATTTCTTAAATGTCTCCGTATTTAAAAATCTGATTAAAAGTCGAAAATCGGCATTCATAAAAAGTTTGCAATTGTACTTATTCAGCTTTATGTTGAATTTCATATTCTCTGAGTCTACTGTTTACCCGAATTCTTTAGTTCATTATAGGTAAAGATATATTAATTGTCAAAAAAATGTTGATTTTTAAGGTACGTATTTTTTTTAACCATTTAAAAGGATGTAAATCGAATGACAAAAGAAAAATTTGAACATAATCGCTCGGATAATTCGTGAAAAATTAAACTTAAAAAATACGACTTTTCCGAAATTAATAATTGTGTGGAAAATTGTTTCACTTTGCTTAAAAAGTTCTCGTGATATTGCAAAATATGCAAAATTTAAGCTAAACATCAAGTCGTTCAAACTTCGGACGGCTTCCCAGGCTGCGGTTACCCCCTATATTTTGGTGACCAGAAATCCGAATCCATTAAAAAAAGGTATGTTTATTCAGAAAATGTACGTTTCTGTGTCTAATTTCGTTACTTAAAAACTCATATGCATTAATTAATTAGCATATTTGAGATCGCCCCTTAGAACTATTAAGATTGAGACGTATAATATTAAGATCCTATCATTACATGAAAAGTTATTCCGGGTGGTCCATTTTTTATTTTGCACACAGTATCTTGACATGCGCCTTTGACCAGAGTATGTATTTGTTCGCATCGGTGCAAAATTTCTGTATTCAGTATAAGTAACTAATACTTGCAATAATCAATAATTTGTACTATCTGGTGTGCTAACGCAGTTTCCCAATGCATGTGCTAAAGTATTAGTTGGGGAGTAATTTTTTTTCAAACTGTTTAATTTCAAATACTCCCTATGTATTTCAAATTTAAAACATTACTAAGGCAGATAAGTACCATAAAATCATTCTTTTTAAAATTAAATATAATTTTTTTTATAAGTATTATCATTTTATTGTTATGTTCATTATTCTTTTATTATATTGCTTAGATTGAACAGAGATTCTGTTCGCTGTACATATCAAGTTAGAGACAACGGATAATTTACTTCTCCGGAAATGTTACCTTTCAAAATGTGCAGAAATTTTGACGTTTTGGATAAATAATATTCCTTACTTAGAACATTAATATGTTAAATACATTTAGAGGATTATAATTAGAATTTTTTTAAATATCTCTATAAAATATTATTTAATACTTGCTATTAGTATTTTAATATAATTTACCATGAGTATGTTACCTGAAAACAAATTTTTAATTGAATAAATATCCAAATTCTATCTGCTATCATGATTATCAAAATATAACTTAAAATAAGTGGTATTCTTGAAGCAACTAAGAGTTCAAGTACAATATATGGTAATCTATAGTTAAGCCCCATGTTTTTTTAAACAATTTTTCTTAATTTAAACTCTTTTTATCCACAAAAATTTAAGTTAATAGATAAATATATAATGGAATTTCTACAAAATACTTAAATTTTTAAAATAGTTACTGCCTGTTCTCAAAATTTAAAATCAAAAGCTGATTCTAGGGACAACACTCTACCCTAAAACCTAAAACCATTTAAAACCTTTACACGAGAAAACAGAACTAAGACATAAAAATATTATTCCCCTTAAGGTAAAATATCAGATATAATTTTTTTTATTGCATTCATTAAAACAAGTGTATGTTTTTGTACCTTTGACTACTCTCAGAAAGATTGAAACTTGGACTGGTTCAATGTCTAAACAACGGGTCTCTTATTTCTTACTTTTGCCAAATTTGTATTTGATTAAAGTTCTGTAAAAAGTTATTTTGTATATAATTCTGCGAGAAAAAACTTAAAACGTGTTTTTTTTTTTTTTACAAAATTCATAATTAAAAGAAGATAAGTATATTAAAAGAAAGGTTGTTTGGAAAAAAAAAATGTTTTAGATTTAGACGAAAGCATGTAATAAGTTTTTAATAATTAGCTTTAATCATAAATAATAATCTAGAATCATATATAATCATAATCAATAGATAAAAAGTAATTATCTTTAAATATAAAAAGAAAAAAAATAGTTCAGGTTTAAAGTTTGTCACAAAAACAGTTTAAGTAATATGTAGTTGTATGTGTCTTATAGAAGCTATCTAACTAATTGAAAAGTTTAAATTTCTCACCATATATTATTTTTTTTTCCGATTAGTTTCTTAAAAAAATAAAGAAACAGTCAAAATTTATTTATTTATTTGATGAAAGTTTTTATCCCACCCGATGTTAAAAGAACATAATAAAAATAAAATATATTAATTTAAATGCTTCGTTATCAGCTATAGATTTTTGACGAACTGCATGATATCATAGGAAGAAGAAAACGAGTAATTTGATAGTTCAATTGGTGACCGATAACTCAAATACAATATTATTCTTGATTGACTGTTTATTTTTCTTAAATTAAATCATATTATGCTTACTTTTTTTCTTTTATTTGTGCTATCTTTATGCCAAGATACATTTTTGTTTTCATTTTAAATACGAAATGTACGTAAAAGCTTTTGTTCATACTTTCATCAAATCATTGCAAAGTTATAAGACTTTAATTTGAATCTAATATTTGTATCACACATACATATTGTGAGAATCAAAAAACCATTTTAATGTTACTATTTCTATTTTATATTTTGATGTTAAAAAAAGAAATGATGTCAGTCAAAGTGATTTATAATGCAATTTTCTTAAACCCTAACACAACACCAATCTATTTAATGTAGGAAGCTTTGACCGGCATGAAATATAAACATAGACCGACATAGCAAGTATGTAAGTGGAATATATTTAAAATTCTAAATTCTACTTTAAATCTTCAAAGAAGTAAATCTCTTATTTACACAAAAAGTATCCTTCTCTGACGAAAAAAGATTATATATAAGCTACAAAAACTTTGTATTAAACAAATATACTTTTCTTAGCTGTAATAAACATTGTAGTATACTTTCCTAAACTACAGAGGTATTATTAAATGTGTTTTTAAGCTGCCTTTTGAAAGTAAGTTTTGATTTATTATACAATAATTAGTTAAACATTTACATTTTATGAAATTGATATTAAATATCTCTTTGGTGAAAATGCAACTTTTGAAGAATGAAACATTAAATATTGACTTCAATAAAGGTTATATGCAATATTTCAGTTTATTCTTGTTGAAACACAATTAAATCTAAATAAGAATAAATTCTTCAGAAATACTGAAGAACTTTAAAAATTTGATTGCTATATAACATTTTAAAATTCAAGCAATTTTTAGGAACTTTATTTAGCACATTAAAGTATCCTTTATCATAATGATATGTGCTATAATTATTACTTTAATTATTACTATAAAAATTACACATTGTCAATTTACAATAATTGTTTAAAAGAAATTGATCCTTTAAACCGTTAAATCCCTTGATAAACAAAATTTCAAATTCTTTATTTTTAATTCTTTAAATTTTACTGATCTAAAATTCACTTAGAATATTAAATTTTACTGAGAAGAAAAAAAAATTGAAAAAAAAACATTTTGTAATTTAATAATTTTAAATTGGTGTAATTCAAAAAATTCAATAATTTTAACACTTTCAATCGAATATTGCCTGCAAAAAAGTACCTTTTTGATCTTTTTCCATTTTGTTGTAACACACTTACTTTCATAGCATGACCTAAAAATATAACATAGAAACCACTAATTACAGAAAAAAATTCATGATTCAGGATTTTCAGGATTCAGGATTTGTCAAAATTTTATCAGATTTGTCTCACTTTTTTTATAAAAAGAAGGTAAACAACTTTATAAATTAAAAAAACTCAAGCACATTAAAATTATTAAAGCACATTAAAATTATTTTAATAAGGTAAACAAGCTTCTAACCTTTTTTTTTAAATTTCAGCTTCCTTCTTAAAAACATTTTATGCATATACTGTAACAGATGAATACAAAAAATATAAGAAGTTCACACAATTCAGTGCCGTATTACCCATTAGGCCAGTCTACGTCATGGTCTGGTGCCCTCAATGATTAGGGGCCCCCTTAATTTATTATTATTTTTTTTTTTGAAAATAAATTTTAAAAAAATTAAGAAAAACAATGATTTTTAAAAAAAAAATCAATTTCAAATATATATATTAATATAATACGATAATTTTTTTTACATAATAATAAGAAATTTCAATTTTTTTCAATAAATTTCAAATTTTTTCAATATGGTATGATTATTTTTTAGTTCTAATTTAACAAAACAATTTTTTTTATCATTATTTATTTTAATTTTAAATATGCTTTCTTAAATGAAAAGATATATAAATACTTTCATGTTTGAATAAATAAAAAATATACGAGAAAAAAATTTAATCGAAGGGCCCTAAATATTTAAATGGCCTAGGGCCCCGCGTTCGCTTAATCCACCCCTGCCACAATTATTATTCGTCATAAATATATGTTTATTAATCACTAAAAATATCAGTCTGTTTCATCTTATTTAAAGAAAAAGACTTTTAAATCTGAAGTGTAATCAAATATATTTGAGGATAAACTTTTGGAAATCTCGAAGGAAACGGGATAAATAAGGAGAAAAAATAAACAAACTTTTCTCCTGACATCTGAGTCAAAAAGCAAGGTTCTCAAAGTTACATTATTGAGCGAACACGCAAGCGCGGATTTGTGGTGGCGTTCAATCGGTAGCCACAAGTCGACTAAACAGATACCTCTCTTCTACATCGACATTTCTGGCGAAACATCCAGATAAAGTAGGAAACTCGTGACAGCGGCTGGATTATTTATTTACATTTGCGCATTGCTGGCACGTGTGTGCTTTGCTCTCATAAAGTTTTCGATACGAAACATTCTTTATTGAACGAATAAGATACAAAATAGTTTCGAAATTTCTATTTATTTAAATCGGAAAACTTTGAAATATGTGAATAGATAATAGTAAATATATACTTTAAAGCATGCTGCAAGGAATGTAATTAAAAAATTTAGTTGTTTTTAAAGTTTTGTTTTTATTTATGAACTTGACTAATATAGTTAATATACATGTTGGAAATTTTTCCAAAGTGTGTGTGATTTTTTATATCGAGGGAAATTTTAAGCGCGTTGTTTACAAACATGTAACAATGTTTTAGGTTCCAAAATTTTAAAATAAAGATAAAATTTTTATCATTAGAAATAAAATTGCTCCAGAAATTTGACCGAAAATCAAAAATAAGTGTTAAAATTTTTTTATAATACTTGAAAGTAAAACGATTTCAAATATTTTAACTTATGTGTAGTTTTAAAAATATTCGACTTATGCAGAGATTTATGAGATTTTTGAAATATTTAAATCCAAATGAAACTGATTAAACGAAATATATTTGTTCATTATTTTGTTGTTAAAAAGTATTAAATTTTTTAGTATTATTTTGAGCAAATGTTAAAATTATGACCGCTTACAGAAAAAGATAACTCTTTTTAAATTCTTAAAATTTGAGAGTGTTATTTTGCAACCAATGTTTCATACTTATATAAACAACTTACACTTGATGAAAATTAAACAGACCGCATAACACAAAAATCTATTTGCATTGAAGTTTTGGATTGAAGGAAAAGCAACCCTCAAATCATGATAAAAACTTTCATAATTGGAAAAATAAAGAACATTGACGTGTAATATTAATATAAACGATGAAAATGATATATCTTCATGTGATAACATTAGCCATCGTTGCCAAATTAGGTAAGCATTTCTTTTTCTTTCATTTTTGTTTTTCAAACAAATGAACTGAAGTTTTCAATAAAACCTTTTTATTTCCCAGTTAAGGTGTTCCTTAAGGACCAACCTTAATATAGATCTCGAAAATTTGCATCGAGATCCCAAATACATGTATGCTATTTTGCTCATAAATAGGAGTCACACACTAATATTTAAAGGAGAAAAAATTACAACTCTACAGAAATCTGGCAAATAACATTTAAGGAAAATTGTTGTACAGAACATCAAAATTAATTTAAATTTAGGTTCAAAATTGAAAGTATTTATAATAATCGTCTTTTGACACATCTCCGTTTCCTTCCGCAATCAAGCAGGGTTTAGTGTTTCTGACATTCACTTTTCCTTGACTGCGATTTGTAAGATATAAATAATAAATATGTTTTTTCCTGCCAAAAATAATAACTTGTGTTCTTATAAATTTATTGGAAAATATGCACTTGAGGGGTTTGATAGGTTATGAATAAGGTTGATAATTAGTGCTATATGATGTTGGATGATAAAAAAAGGAAAGATAATCATAAAGTGATTTATAAAGTGAAAGATTTAACTTCTGGTTAGTTGCTATTGTTAAATGGTTTCAATTAAACGGTTAATTTGTTATATTTAAATGGTATTTGTTAAATAGTTTCAGCAATTTTAGTAGTTTTTAAAGTTACTTTCAAAGTAGGGACAAGTATACTTGGCAGTATTTAATAACTCTTAGATAATATTTACTCATTTTTAATATTACTCTGCTACAACTACGTTCACTCATTAAATTTCCATATATCATATTATAACTGAATCATCACATCATACTTTTCATCATATTATAATTGAAAACATAATTTGGTTTAAAAATTTTATATGAACAATAAAATAGAATATCGTTAAATTGTTAGTTCCAAGTTATTTGAGTATGAAATCCCAATAAACTAGATCTAAGCCTTATTGCCACGTTTTTTTAAAGTTAAATAATGTGATATTAGATTTGGTGTTAGTCTCTTTTTCTTATTAATTATGTTTTGAGAGCCTGCATGTCACGTTTATAACAAAATTAAAACTAGTTTGTCGAAAAAAGTTGAAGATTTATTGGGATTTCATGTCCCTGAGAGATTTTTAAAATACGAGTAATAATTGATCCTTCTAAATAATCCACTAAAGTAATAATTATTTCTACTATTCTACATGAAATAAAGTTTAATGTGGATAACTACGACATGAAGTAAAATGATAGAATGTAGTTGGATTAGCAGCCTTTTTTAATAACAAAATGCAAATATAGCAATTTGTTAGTTCTAATAAACCAGTCTGATTATGTGCAACAATCAGAGTGAGAAATGGTGTTTAAACATTACAGAATAACTTCTTTAAATGGTGTATGTGCTTTTATCATTAATTTAAGGCTTAAAATATGGCAGTTATTAATAATAAGGCGGTTTCAAATAAGGATGTTTATGAGCTTTAATGATATTTACTTAAACTCGTTCAAGAAAGTTATTTTCTGTGTTTGGGTTGCTTTCAGAGTAGAATTGTGAATTGAAAATGCTTTCACCAAATTGTTGCAAACATGTTATATTGGATGGTTAGACATTAAACTATGTCTTTGAAAGAGTCTGATCACCAGTATGTGACTTGCGAGAGGCGTAGGAATCAAGTCTTATGGTTCTATTCTCTTCTTTTTAAGAAAACAGGTCACTCTGATTTCTCTTAAATGACGGTAACGCGCGTGTATCACCTTATAAGGGCCAGCATATTTGGAAAGTGAAAGTAATCACCAGAAACTATTCACCGTTATTTGTTTTTAAATATGAAATGCAGGGGGAAATATCGAGTACGATATATAGTGCTAATAATTGGCCAACCAGTCCAGGATTGGTCAGTTCTGAAAATTTAAAAAAAAATGATAAATGTATTTAAGATACTCTAGGGAGGGCAGGAGCAACTCTCAGTTTCCCTCTAATAACAATCCAGGATTTAAAAACACGATTGCTAAGAGATTGTGGCCAATCACAACAGGAACTTTAAAAATGCTCTATTTCCAACATGAAACCATGATGTAAAGTCTGCATATCAGTAAGAGGGTCAAAAAATTCCTGTTAATCCTTTCTTTTTTATTCAATTTTGTAACCAGTGTTTTTAACCATCCGACTCGATTGAGTTTAACTTACTATCACGTGTGAGCATTATAGCCATTGAATATTACTTGATTTAAAAACTTCATTCACTTCAAAAATATAAAAATAGAAAATTACAGTCGACATTTTTCAAGCGCTTCAAAAATATGTGACAATTTTTAAGACATGACAGACGTAAATAAGAAGAAACAAAAGTGATTTGAAATAAAAACGTACAGTTGTCAAGAAAAAATAGAAAAATAAGGGAGAGAAAGTTCTTAAAATTCGAATACAGATTTGGTAAAACTCAAAGTTCTAATTGGGTTTATACACATAGGCAAAAACCAGAAAAGAAAAAAGTCTGGCAAACAATCACCCGGCAGGACGAAAGCCTTGACACGAGAAACCTGCGATCACAGATAGAAGTTTGGTAAAAGCATACAGCAAGCAAATAACCGAGACAAGAAAGATAGCTGAACACGAGCCCGTGACTGATTTTTTCTTGATTAGAACTTAAACGCACTATCATAAACATATATATTACACGAAAAAAACAACAACATAACACCAGTAAAATTCTTTTTTTTTATTTACGAATGTACAACATAAAATGGAGCATTTTGTCTAGTTAATAAATGATTTTATTTTAAGCTAAAAACTTAAAATTTCTAGAAAATTTAGTTGCCTAAGTTATTATTAAAAAAATAATGATTTTGAGGAAATAAATTTGAGCAAATTCATATTATTTTAAATAACAGAAAAATGCCAGAATAAATTCTAAATTAACTAAAAGTTTTTCTAAGCAAGAAAATGAACTTCGTCAAATATTTTTTCTCCCTCTTCTACAACCAATTTATATGCCATATTTTAATATGGAAACAGTATTTTATCTGGTAGTAAAATTATTTCGATTTAATATATTTACACGCGTTATTAACAAGAAATTTTCTCGCATTTTTCAAAATAAATTTTAATGAATTTAAATATTTATTACAATTTATAATTAAAAAATTATGGAAGTCCTAGTACTCCTTTTAAAAAATGCACAATGAAAGATATAAAGAAGAAATAAACAAATAGTCTGTTAAAAATTGCATCAAATACAGGGTATGTCAAATTTATAGGTGCGCTACGCAAAGTATGATAAATGTATTTATTCAAAATGTATACACATAAAGAGGCTATATATAGAGATTATATGGAGGCTATACAAGTTTTGAAAGTATTCCTCTCAATTATTGGATTTGGGCTCTTTTTGTTGAGTAGCATGCATCAAGTCTCAACTTGCTATCGATGTCGTGATATCAACTGCGATAAGAGGTTTCAAAACAATCATGTTGTTGGACATGAAAGCACAAGCAAGCGATCTTCTACGAACCTCATTGGAAATAAAATCACATGGGGTGAGATTTGGGGATCATGCGGGCTACAAGGCAAGAGTGCATTGTCTGTGGTTGATATGCGACCACCGTTGTGATAATGTGTTATTGTGGAAAAGGTGTTTTTCTGTTTGTTTTGCTTTTGTAGGATTGCAGGACGCTGGAGATAAATGGACGGCGACTATTCAAAACTTGCTTAAATTACCTTTGAATTAATGCAAATTTTAATATACTGCGCATTTATAACATATTTGTTACATATTGCGTAGTGCATCTATGAAATTGCGACTATTATTTTGACTCACCCTGTATGAGGTATTTCTTTGCATTGTTCTCTCAATAAATTTATTTTTTCTGATTCATTAATTATTGATATCATAAATTACAAATACATGGCAGAATATTTTCACCGAAGCCGAAAATAATTCATTGTCTCTTCAAAATAAAATAGGTAGCAGTTATTTAGCGAAACAATAGCCGTGGGTGTGGTGACATTTGAGATATGGCAATGCGCGATAAGATGTTGACCGCACCCTTAACAGATAGTTGATAATCTTCTATCACAGTTTACTATAAATGAATTATCTATGTGTGTGGAAATTTAATAATATGACAGGTTGATAGAATCAAACTTTCTCAATTTAAATTTCCGTTATTATACTACTACTAATATTTTGTTAAAATGTCATTATAAGTTATTATTTTACATGCTAATCTTAGTTTGTATAAACTAATTAGCATTTGTAGCGATAACAGTATTTAAATATTATTCCAATCGAATACTCATATGATGATTGCAGCAAATGATATAGCAAAATACCAAGATTTTGTTAAGACACAGACCTTGACATTTTGCAAATATATAATCAATATTTAAAAATTAAATTTAATGTTTAGAATATGGAAGCTAATTTTAGTTAGTAATTATTGATGTACATTTGCTGTACTCGATTCAAATTCTTAGATGAATAGTCAAATTTGTCGATAATCAATTATAAAATTCTTAGGTTTAAATTTATTTGCAATAATAAAACAGATTTTCTTTCAGCTATAGGGACTTTCAGGATTACCTTAGAGAATAATAAGTGAAGTGAAATTGAGGAATTATTTTCCAAAGCCGATGGCAGCACTTGAAAAAAATTTGCTCATTGAATATCTTTTTGTTTCATTTTTCATGATTTTCAAATAGGTGTCAACACTTGATTTTTTTATATTTTTTTACTGATTTGGCAATTTATATTTTATTTAGAAATCTGTGTTAAAAATTTCAAGCAGATTACTTCAGTAGTTTTAAAAATATTGAACTTTTAAAATTTTAAATTAACGAAAAATTTTTCAAGTTCAAAACATCCCATGCGCATGTAATATGGTTATAAAAGTTCAATTTTTTGTTAAGACACCCGTTTCATACCTATAAATAAAAGTTACCATCATTCATTAACTAAATATTTTGCATTAGCTCAAAAAATAAAATTTGAATGAATTACACAAAAAATTTTCAAAAATTTCAATAAAAATTAAATATTTACAGCAAAAATATTTATTTCACTAAGCTTTTGCACAACAAAACATGGTAACTTTTAATGGTATATATATAAGGTATCTATATATCAAGTTTTAACACAAACAAGAAAAAATTGAGCTGCATGGAACACTTTGAAAAAGTAAAATCGCTGAAAATTTCAATTTGAGAAAAACCCATTTTTATTAATATATACTGAATAAAATTTTTATTTTTGTTTTAATACCTTTTAGTTAATAATATTAACATAAACAAACTTTCATCATTAGTTTTTAATTAAAAATTAAAAAAAAAAAAACAATTTGGATTTGATTTTACATCGACATAAAAGGAAGTATGTAAGCATATTATATAAACAATTGTTGCATAAAAGGATTTTTTTTTCTAAAATCCTCCAGGACAGTAAGTAGGTCCTTCTTGTTTCATTAATTTTTTATCAATAGAGAGTTTTTTATATTTCTTTGAGTTTCTTCCCAATTTAAATTGTTGAGAAGATTTATCGTTGAAAATTGTTGAGAAGCAACGACTTTCAGCAACGAGTTGTTGTAAACAGCATTTTGAGCACTCACTTTCATTGTTTCTACATAACAAAAATTGTACTCGCTATTTGCAGCTGTTTTACTAGTTCTAGTCTTATTTTGAGACTAATGTCTCTTTTGGACATTGCGTCATATGCAACTATTGGTGCTTTCGGTAGTATTTTGGGTGTTGACAGAGGTACACCGCGAGAGCATATCATCAGAAGCAAGGCGCTGATACACAATTTCAGTTCTCCATAAGTTATGTAACGTTCAAACACCTTCAATGTACACTAATTGCATTCACTGCAATTAACATTTTGCAGTAAAGTCGCTAATGAGGATAGATCAATGAAATTATAATGAGTAATGTTACTAGTATCACTGCTAGCTTGTGATAGTAGCAAATTTGAATTTGCAAGCTCACTTTGATTCACCAACTGAAGAATTAGCCAGGTCTACTTCCATCATATCAGTAATAGAAGAATCTTGTAAAGATTCATTTTATACACTGGTGTTAGCCCATCTCTGTTTTACATTTTCAGAAACACCACGTTTCCTTTTGGTCATGAAAAGTCTTCCTTTGGGTTTCCTCCATTTAGAAGAAATTGAATTCAATATTGAATAACGAAATTAAATAAAAAAGTAACAAAAACAAAGAGAGGCGTAATGAACCAATAAATAATGTAACAGAAACAAAATAAGATGAAACAAAAATAGTAGCTTTGAAAAAAAGCTGTTTTGAAAATATTGGAGAACTACACGATGAATAACGAGATAACAGGGCTATTAAACCAAATAAAAGCATAAACAAAATCAATCTATCAGCTAGGACAATATGCTGCCACTTTTAGTAAGACAAATGCAATTAAATAATTCGAATAATTTAATGATTATCTGCAATAATTAGCTTTTAGCTTAAACCGAAACTAAAAATCCGTCTGCTTTCAATCACTGACTTCAGCACTTACATGAGTAAATAAAGGGGCGTGGCCTAATTAAAATGCTAATATCTCGGTAAAAAATGGTCCAATTTAAATAAATTTTCTTTTGTTTGAAAGCTTATGATGTCTAAAAGTCGATATTTTGATCATTTTTATCGAATTTCAAGGTCCCCTGTACCCTTAATTGTTAATTTACATTTTTGTCTTTTTCTGTATTCGTAAATTAGATTCATTTTCTGATTAGATTTGCTGTATTCAATTTAATACCTTTATTCCTCCTTTTGGATTCTCTTTTAATCATTATATAAAATTATATACTTACATAGATCTGAGCGTTAATGTTTATCCTTATTAAATTTACAAATGTTAACGTTGCATTGCATAAAAATTTCAATTAGCATGGTTTATTAGTTTGTTCTAAATTTATTGACGATAACAGATGTTTTCAATACCGTTATTTATTCTGTCTCAACTATACTGTTATTCATTCTGTTATTTCAATACTGTTTATACAACACTGTCATTCATTCTGTATAAACGTTTGTGCTCGTTCTTTGCATGGATATTCTTTGTATACAGTAATATTTAAATTCTTAACAAAAAGAAAAACGAGTGAAAAAAGAAACAAAACTGTTCAAAACAAAAGAAATAAAACATGTTTCAAAACGCAGACTTTTTTTTTTACAAATAACACAAAAGTATCCTTTTTATAGAGCATTTTTATAAAAATATAATTTGAAAATTATTATTATAATGTAACTTACGCCTGTATGCATTAAATATGAAATTTAAAATACTCTGTATAAATGCTTAAAATACTATTTTTAATGGTTTCAGACTTGACAGCTTTTCTATTTTTAAAAAATTTGGTTGAAAATTTTACAACCCACTTTACAAATTATGGTAAAAGTACTCAGGGTGACAATACCGTATAATCTATTTTACGGGAACTTGTTAGGTAACAAAAATATTTGATATACCATAATTTTCAGAGTAATAATTATCCTAAAATCACTCAATTATTCCAATTAAATAAAAAAACGGTATAATATTTTATGGTAAAATGAAGATTACGGATGATGCAGCTAAAGTGCTATTACTTTATACCGTAATATGATCCGGAATTTTTTACAGGGTATGTGCATTACTGAGGCGAATTCTGTCACACAAAAGAATTTTTTATTTATTGTGATTTGATCAATCCTGATATTTACAAAACTTTTTCGATATATCTGAATTGAAAAACAAATAAATACAATAAAATAATGTTCCTAAAAGGCAGAAGAAACTATCTAAATTTAACACATATTCAAGTAAATCTGATAAAAACAGTAATAATTATCAATCGATTGTTATTTTTATGTGAATTCACTTGGTATTTTCATATGTATCCGAAGAAAGGTATTGCATTATTGCTTTTCTGCATATAGTTTTTTATAAGGTTAATTTCAAGAGTTATTTTAAATTTAATTCAAATTCTGAAAATAAAAAAACTTACAAAACTAATGAATTTTTAATTCATGTTAAAAAAAAAAAAAAAATCATTTAAATAACAGGATTCTTTTCCGTGAATCACAGTATTGTTTTTCACTAAAATGTATAATAGATTCGCATGGTAACTAGAGATTAAATTATTTTAAAGATAAATGCAAGTGTGTTTAAAATATTAGATTTTACAAGCATTTGTATTAAAATAATAATACTTTAAATAGTAAACAGGTTAAACCACGGGAAATAGTTTCTTTTTGCCTTTCAATAATGCGAAGGGAATATTCTATGCACTACTAAAAATTCCGATCAACATCGCACCAAAAATTAGTATTCATTTGCTGGCTACATAAAATGGAGCTCAATTTTACCATATTTTGGTATTTTTACTAGCTCAAAATATCAGAAGAGGATTGCACTAAAAGCAGGTGCTTTGAAGAAATAAAACGCCTATTTTCATTCTTTCTTTTTTTTTTTTTATAAAAATAGAGGAAGGTTGAACCATTATTAGCCATTTTTAAAACGCTCAAATGCATCCAAAGTATAGTTATTTACCGTAACAAAACTAAAGTAAGGAGTTATTTTATGACATGCTTGCAATCATTTTATACCGCCAACCAAATTTTATATATATATATATATATATTTTCTAATAAAATGAAACAAAGTTTTCTTCTATTTCACAAAATTGTTTACTTTTCCTATTGAAGCCCTTGATTAAGACGTCGCTTCGTAAAACATTCTTAAATTTATTTCCATTAAGGATACTTCTTTCGCTTTGATGCCAAAACTAAGCATTGGTAGTTAGATAAAAGCTAATAAAATTTTCTGAAGATCAGAGAATGCTTTTAAGTCTTAAAAAGAGCACATTTTTTATCGATGAGACGAAAAGTGATACCGTTAAAGGAGACTAATAAATTATTCTTTACAACAAAACCTGGACTCGCCAATTCAACGAATTAGTTTCAGATTTGTATTAATTTGTTTAAGATGGAAATTTTGAAGAAGAAAAACTGGGTGATGTTTAAAAGAAAGTATTTCTTCCTAGTATTAGGCCAACTCCTTGACTTCCATACAAGCTGATCTTCATTAGTTTAATGTATTAAATCATTTCTTGCCTCTTTGATTCAGAAGTTTTTTTTTCCATATACAAAGCTAAAAAAATATGAAACCAACAGTTACAATCTGTATCAATGGTTACAGATTGTATTTGTTAACAGAAAAACTGTCTCTTTTGACATATTACAATGTAGTTTAACTGTAAATTTCTGTTGTTTTATTTTAATAACATACCATTAGAATTCTCATTCTAAAATTATGGTAAAATAACCAGCAGTATGTTTATCCAATTAACCGGAAAGTTTACAGCAAATAACATTTTTTACCATTGCGGCATTAAAACCGTTTGCATCTAGTATGGTTAAAAAAAGAATGAATAGGAAACTATACGGTTTTTTAACCGATTTACAAATAACATAGTTCTAGCAACATATAAAAGGGTTTTGACTGGACCCAGGAGATTGTTCAGCAGCTGTATGGTAAATTGCGAGCATCGTATTCCAATTGCAAAGGGTCAAAAACGGGGAAGTGCAGGACACTGGATACCCTTCATGTGTTAAAGGGAATGGAGGAAATATTATGTTATCAACGCTGGAACTCGAACTCCGGTTCTGTCTGTAATGAGATTGACAGATCAACACTTTCGGCTGTAATATATATATATATCCTCGAGACACTAAGTGGTCTCATTTATTAATTTTCACTGTTTTTTTAAAACGAACTAAATAATATTCTTCTTAAACTAAGTATACGAACAGTATTTTTCTTTTCTTTTGACCTGGAAAATTTGGATTTTAACTAGGTATTGCTAGAAAATAGAAGTTTTTAATTAAATATTTCCAAAAATCCACTTGTAGAGTGATGCAAATTTTTAACCTTTAAAATCTATCGCAGTTCTTATTACACGGGAGCACATTGCTTTTCCTGCTCACTTGCAAAATTAGCAAAAATCATAAAAGTAATTATCAAAGATGTCTTACCAGGGTATTATGAGCTTCCTTCACTGGTTGCTTTACCCTATATCAGGGTTTCTTAGTCATGAAATATTTTCCTTCACGCCGCCTTTTCGAACACGCCTTATTCTGTGAATCTTTTACATCAATGTCCTCTACCCTTAAAGTTTGGCCAGGCAATTTTTAATCAGCTTCTGTACACAATGAAAAATTTAAACATTCTCCTGCATTCAAAACCCTTAATTATACCGATTTCCATTTTTCAACGAATTTTTTTAAATCTATAAATGATTATTTAATGTCTTCAGTAATTTAACGAGCAATAACTGTTATAAAATTTCCGATTTTAGTGTTAGAAGCATATTTGGACGTGTCCCAGTTTTTAAACTGAGTAATCGAAGTTTCAGTTTACTTTGCAGTCCCTCACAGCGAAATAATCTCATTTTAACCGCCAAGTTTGGTGCAATTTGTTGTTTCGTTTCATTCTCAAATATTGACTCTCGCTCGCCGTTAATATTACTTTATAAGTTAATGAAGAGTTTTAGTTTAAAACAAAAAAAAGCTAAATATATTTATCTGTTTTATATCCAATGCCTCAAGATGCTTTAAGTTTACTAAAGTCGCTATTCCACTGAGCTAGAAAAATTAATTACATATATTTGAATATTTTGATGCATTTTTTAAAAGAAATTTATAACTTTAGTATATGAGATTTTTTAAAATTGATAAACTTATAACATCTTAAGAAGATTTTTTTTCTAATTCTACTGTAGAGTGTTTTGAAAAATTGCACTATTTTGTCATTATTTTTATTGATGCAAATTTGCTTGTAGCTTATAATGGCCTACCGGTATATGTATTAAGATTCTTAAAATTGAAAATATATTGTGAAGTAAGAAGGGGATTTAAATATCTTTTAATATATTTTGGTTCATAATGTGGAAAATGTTTTATCAAACGTTATCCACATTACAAAAAAAAAAAAAAAAAACAACATACATTGACAATTTGAATGCAAGATTAGAACTTTTACGTAATTTATAAGTAGTAATATGTTAATACGATTGGAATAATAAATATGCTTATTGCTAAATGCTTCATATTCTAATGCTTTCAACTAATACAAAACTAACTATATTTTAACTAATAAAAAAGAGCACTATAATGAATTACATCAATAAGCACTTACGTTAACATAAATCCACGCATTATCTTATTGTTTGTGCTACACCCTATCTTGCATGTTATCATTGTTTAAGAAACAGTTAAATTGTTTAAAAAATAGTTTTTTTTTAAGAATCCGACAGAATTGGATACTTAACTTTTTATATTTTATTGAAAATTTTAGGATATATTATTTTTGTAAAACTACAAAGCATTTCTTAGAACTTAGGAAATTGCAGATCCTCTGAAATTTTGTGAAAAACATATGAATTTACAAGTGGCAATCCTTTTTCTGAAACAAGTGAATCATGGCCCTAATCATTATCGTATGTTCTACTACGTTCACACCAGCTGTTAAGGCATAAATATTTTCAGTGGATCTTTGTATCAGAAGTCAAAGGTCATTTAGAAACATTCAACCAAAAAACTATTTTCTTCGACTTACGCCGTAAAACTCTACTAGTACTAAGAGTAGGAACCCCAATGGTATTTTTTTCTGTGAATATGAGTATATATTTCTGTGAGTATGACATATGAGTAGTGAATAAGAAAATGAACACATGTATGATAAATATTTGGCGTGATTTTAAAACTGCAAGAAACTGAAATTTCTGCATTTGTGAAAACTAGACAAGAATGACATTAGCTGAAAAAGAACCTTTAAGTATAGCCAAACAAAATCAGTTCACAAATGGTTATTGATTCAACTCCTTTTCTAATATTTCTCTAAAGTTTAAGACCTTTACCTGCGTATTTGAATACAAATATAGTTATTGGAATGTTTTAAATTTTCTCAAATATCTGATTTGAACCTGTTGTTGTTGTTTGAATCCAAGATGTTTACTTCAGTATCTGAAGTAAACATCTTCCAATGAGTTCAGCTGCAGTTTGAATCTTGTATTTATTTAGGGAGGAGAGAGTTTTGCAACGCTGGACTTACACTAAATCGAATAAACCCTCATTCTTGTCAATACAACTAATAGATAAACTTAAAACTTTTTATGAATAAATACAACAACACTTTTCTGTGCAGAAAAACAAAATTCTAGCTCCTGCGTAATTTTTTTAGGATTAATCAAATCAGATAAAACCAAGTAAAAAAAATATTCCAATTCATTAGTAACAGTTTCAGAAAAATTTAATATCTTAATTTGAACTATTAACTGTTTTGAAACAACAACTTCAATTACTAGCCTCAGACGAGTAGTATCGGTCAAGTAGAAAATAAATATCACTTAATGGTTGAAGCTATGTTTATGATAAGTACCTTTTTGTGTAATTGGACATATAGTTTTACTAATGTTCTTGACTCCTTTTTCACTTTCCTTTCGTTTACATTCTACTACCTGACGTTGACTTCGATGTATCGGCTTAAGGTTAATGAAATGTTTTTCCCGATGATTTTTTTAAACTCTGAACGCAGAATTAAATATAAGTAAAAGGAAATCGATGGAGCAATTAGTAATTCACATGTTATAAAATTTTGAATATAGGAAAGGTACTTTCAGTTATTTACATATCTGCATTTCTATCTAAGTAAACAAAACTGTGCACGATATTTAATACTTTAATTGGTTACATGGCAATGTCAAAAATGTTAATATGTATAAGTCAAAATTTATGTTGTTTTTAAATGCAATTTAAATTACTTTTAAACTGTTCGTCTTATCGGCGTAAATCTTTATTAGACTCACTATAAAATGAAACATTGAGAAGTTACTAAGTTAAAATAAGTTTTCCAATATTTCTGAAACTGTTAATAATAAAGTGGAAGCCGTGATGGCTCAGGGGATAGAGTGTTTGCATTCCAATAAGTTGAACTGGGTTCGATTCCCAGCAATGACAGGCGCAATTCCGTATCCGGCTTGCACCGATCATAGTGCTGACGTAAAATATTCTCAGTAGTCTCATGGGTTAGAGTCCCCTTTTCGTCAGGTTAGCTGTGGAAGGGTTTCGTGTTTTTTCTCTCCATGTAACGCAAATGCAATTTAGTTCCATCAATAAGACCTCCATGAAAAGAAAAAAACTCCCAATACTTGATCTAGTAGTACCCTTGTCTTTTGGATTAAGTTCAAAATAGCAAGGCTACGACGTTGAATATTAGTAGTCGTAAATCCAAACAACCGGGTCGGCTGTTCAAAGATGGTTTTAAAATAAAATAAAATAAAAAATTGGGTATGCTCTCCTTTGACTTGGTTTTATTTCACTTGATTAAACATAAAACATTCAAATGATCTAAAACTTTGTTTGTCTGTAGAGAAATTTTCTGTACTATTTATCCGTAAATACTTTAATAACTTTTGATATAGTAATTGCATTCACTTGGGTGAGATTTAATTCGATTCAGCGCAAAAAAAAATGCATTAAAACAATATTTCACTTGTCTAAATAGAAAAGTTTAAGTTTAACCCTCTTTTGCATCCCTCTTTTGCACAGTAAGTTCTAGATTGTCTATACCACAGCTCACCTCCAAAAAAGGTGTTAGTATCATTTATCTATATTATTTAATTTTTATTTTATTACCGTCGTTGAACGACTACTAATGTTCAACTCCGTAGCCTTATAATTTTGAACCCAATCCAGAAAAAATGGTAACTCCTGGATCAATTATTGGGAGAAATTTGCGTTCGTGGCGGACTTTTTAATGGCTCTAACTGGCATTTGCGTCACATGGAGAAAAAAAGCACGTAAACCTCCCACGGTTAGCCTGACGGCAAAGGGACTTTCACCCATGATCTTTCTCCCACTGAGGACATTTTACGTCAGCACTGTGGTTGGTGCTAACCGGATGCAGAATTCTTATCGACCTGTCATCACTGGGATTCGAACCCAGTTTACTTCATTGGAAGGCAAATGCTCTATCCCCTGAGCCATCAAGGTTCATATATCAATATTAAGCTTCAATCACATTTCTTAAGCAATTTACAGTTTTCTCAAAACTATATTTCTAATCAATTACTCAGGCAGCGGTCTCATATAGGACCATATTTTTAAAAATGGAATCAATAATAAGTCTTTGATTTGATTTTGTTACTACTGTACTTACAGCTTCTTTTCCAACAACAGCTTCTTTTCCTTCTTTTCCTCATACCCGCAAAAAAACCGGCTCTCAGGCTGTTTGTGCTTTTACCATAAAATTCATTTTTGCCAGAAAATACTACAGAGCAAAAAATATGACATACCATAGTCTTTGCAGTAATAATTACCGTAATATCACCGAATTACTTTAATTAAATAAATATAACTGTAAAAATTACGGTATAATATTTGACAGAACTATTTTATGAATGATATACTCAAAGTGCCGGTACTTTATATCGTAATTTGATCTGGAATTTTTACAGTTAGATTTAGCGAAGGGAGCCAATGTCCCAGAAAAAATGTGCAAACGTAAGCTTCTTGCTACTTTAAAGACAATTTTAAGGTGACGCTAAATACATACCACACATTTATATACTCATTGGTATGTATTCACAGAAATTCAACCATGGTTCACAGTTGTTGTCACATTTTTAAGTTACTTAAAAAAGTAGTTTTTTTTTTTAAATTTGTTTCCGGTACTAATAAATTAAATACATAAATCATAAGTACTTTATTGCGTGGCATTTTTGTGGTGTGTTTTTATGAAAATTTTTACATAACTTGGTATGAAATAAACGCAACTTCATTGCTGATTCATCTCTCTGATATGTGAATCATTATACGTATAAGTGAAGTAATTCAATGAAAAATTGAAATAAAAATATTAAAAGTAGTTGTTGATATTTTCTACTGTTTTCTATTTCTAAGGGATTTTAATGTAACTATTAGAACTCTATTATAATAAAAAATATAAATAAATATTAAACAACTAACACAAAATATGTATTTCAATAATATGGAATTGCAGCACACTTTTACAAAAAATGATTCTGATCAAATTAGAGCAATTTTGATGACAATATAACACAATGGTAATGAGTTTCAAGTGAAAAGTACATGCTAATAAAAAAGCAAGGAGTAAAAAATGAAAATACTTATCGTGTAGTAAAAGTAAAAACTGAAAATCAAGGAAAAAACGTTGTGTTTGATCTTCATTCGTCATAGTATTATTGCACTGTTAGAAATTTCTCAGAAAAAATGGTTAAATAACAATTTGTCTAATTGTAATTTACCATAATCATGATCAGACAAAACAGTCAAATGATCATGAATAAGACAGTATTAAAAATGTTAACTGTGAGAAAAACCGCTAAATGTCAGGTTTCACCTAACATGGCTAAATAACCAGAATTTTAAGTAAGAAACTAAATAACCGGCTAAATAACCAGAATTTTAATAACCAGAATTTTAATAACCAGAATTTTAATAACCAGAATTTCAAGTAAGCACCAAGTAAGTCCACCTAATGAAGCTACTACGTTTCTTGTAGCTGGGTACATATTATAGCCGAGAAAGCTAACAATCTGTCACTCTCAAGACTGACACAATGGGGGTTCGAGTCCCAGCGTTAACTTCATAATAATTTCTCCATTTTCTTCAATATATGTTAAGTTTCCAGTATCCTGCTTTTCCTCATTTGTGACTCTGGACTATAAGAAAACGATGCTCTCACACATTGATTACAGCAGGAAAGGCTGCTTGACGCAAAAAAGTCTAAAATTTCCCATTTGTTACGATAGGGGAAACAACCAGATAACCCCCATTCCATGGTTCATTTGATAAAACACAAATCAACCACTACCTAAGTCCAATGCTCTTTACCTAATGAAAAACCTAGCTCTAATGTCCAGTTAAATGTATTTTTCATGGTTTTAAAATCATGATAGTTGTAAATTGTTAAAAAAAACCCGTATAGTTTTGTATTAATGGATTTTAACTGTAACAGTTATAAAAAGTTTCAAAACCGTAAATGTAAAAAATGTTCTTTACGGTAAACTTTACAGTTAATTAGATGGACAAACTGCTGCCGGTTATTTTATCGTAATTTTAGAACGAAAATTTGAATAGTTTATTATTTCCAAACATTTAAAGTCTATCAAGTTGATGATTATTTAATTTAGACAATATGAATGATAAATGATGTTTCATCTAATCTACATAGTGATGTGTTTTGCAATAAAGCTGTTTCTAAAATTTAAGATAAAACAATATTATCAAAAAAAAAAAAAAATGATAAATTATGCAAATACAAATAATGTGAAAACTAAATTGCATTAAAAATAAAATCACAGTAATTGCAAAACCATCAAATAAGAAAACAAAAACTAATAACCCACTGAATTAATGAACAATAATTATTCTAAATAAAGTAGGGAAGTATCATTATATTCCCACAGAATGCTTCATTAAACTTTCTTTTGATCTTTAATGAGCGAAGAATCATTATGCGTATACTTTCCTTTTAAAAGCTGTTTGATCATGAAAATACTGATTGCTGTATTAATTAATGAACATTTTCGATGCTAACGCAACATTCCTGAACAACTCAAAAGGTACTCTATTCTTTAGAGAAGTTCCTTTACACCAAACACAGAATTTCTGAATTTAGTATCTAAAGCTTAATTAAGTAAAATTCTCAAACCCAATGTCGCTAGTCTTCGTAGAACACTTAATTAAATTTCGCTAAACGGTTATTAGATTCATTAAACTGTTACAGCTGGTTCGGTTAGGAGGCAGTATTTTCAAAAACAATTACAAATTCATAAAAATAGTTGGATCGAAGAAATTATTGTAGATTAGTTATGATAACTTTGTTTTTAAAATAAAGGAAGGGAAATTAAGTTTTACAGAAATTAAAGCGTCTGGATGCCAATAAGGAGTATATTTAATTAGATTATTGAATTTCAAAGGAGCATTTTAAATTAGCATTTTAATATATTCTCGCGTGACTAAAAAAGGATTATGTAGAATTCAAATGAACATATGTCTGTTTTGTCTTCAGAGATATACTTTTTTTCTATTTTTTATATTTGAATGTAATATTTTACTATTTTCACCATTTGATTTATCGAATAGTGAAAACCAATGTCACTGCACTACCCCAGCGAAATTACAGTGTGGAATGGTTAACTATATTAAACATAAGAAAGTTTCATCCGAAATACCTTTCGTTTTAATGATCGGATTTCACGCACTAAGCGCCAATCTTAATGGTTTAAAATGTTGGCATCAAATCATTATTGCTAACTAAGTTATGAAATCAGATGCAAAAAATCACTCAATAAATATATTTGAATAAACATGCTTGAATTCTTGGTTCTCAAAACAGGAGGTTAGCCGCACTTTGGAAAAAATGGTTGCTGTAGATAAAGTCAGATGGGCAGTTGAAAATATTTTCCCCTGGCCAATATATTCTTATATTTTTACAAATTCAATAATATCTGGGTAGTTATAAATATATTACTCGTTATAAATATATGTAGGTATAAATATATAAATATACTGGGTAGTTATAAATATATAAAAATATTTATATATATATTTTTATACAAAATCGAAAGAATAATAAAATTGTTGTTGTTGTTGCTTATCCTCATAGATCTCACATTAGTCAGATCAACTTCAAAAAGTTGTTGACAGCCAGAAAATCGATGACAAGAAGGGGATCGGAAGTTAAGTCCACCCTGGATAGTCCGATACAATCAAGTATATGTTTTGGTGAGGCTGGATAGACACAGCATTTTTTACAAGCCGGGTAAATATTTGTACCACGTTCGAATGTTAGACACTTTAGGTGACCAGTTGAGAATCTGGCCAAGGCAGTCTGGGAGCTTCGATCGCAATTGATTCCCAGAAGGGTGCCAGGAGATCGGTGTACCATTGGCACGTAGGTGGAGTTTGCCAGATTGATTTTTGTCTATATTCATTGGAGTAAACTTCCTGATAAGTAATGACCCGGTGGGCATATCTTCCTCACTGCCCTCTCTGACCAATCTATCTCCTATCTCATTGTCAACAATATTCACATGTGATGGAATCCATTGGAGATATACGTCATGGTGCTGAGAAGCCTTTTTCATCTTGATCAGGACAGATATACTAGTTTAATCGCTTACAGAGGACCAGCTACTAAGACGTTGCATGGTAATGCGGCTGTCCGATAAAATCCAAAGTTCCCTATAATCACTGTCGTAGGGTAAGATAGCGTCAAGCCCTTCCTTAATCGCTATTAACTCGCTCCTGAAGATAGAGCAAGTGTCTGGATTGTGTTGCTTTATTGATTTTTCTAGATGTTGAGTCCTAATATAACTACCACATAAAATTGTAGAGTACATTAATGCATATTTGTTGTTGTTTTCGTGTCCATGGATTTTCAGATAACATCAATAGTATGGACTAATGCGGCTGCCAGCTACGGTGCCTCTTCACTGTAGAGAACAGCTCTTACATTGTCCTCTATTGGTACCATTCCCATATTTATAAATTAAATTAAAATGATATTATACTTAGTTTTATTTATAAAAATTCTAATATCTTTACAAAAACGTTTTTTTAGTAACATTAAGTTAGTTATTGATATTATTTGAAAAAATCACAATATGCCATTGGGAATTTTTTTCCAATTTTCAAAATAAACAAATAAATTAAACTAAATTAACATATATTTGAAATGTTTCCAAGAATATTTTTCTTAGTTCTCCATCCTTTTTGCAGACGTCTTAGGTATGGGTGACAAAAACTATGCTAATCAAACCTAAATAAATGATTTAAAGCCCTTAAAAATAAATTAGTTTTAATTTAAAATTACTTAATTAGTAACAGTGAATAGTTCGTTTATTTTAAAATAGGATCTCAGAGTAATTGTTTTTAATGTAATTCAACAGTTGAAATTATTTTTTTCTCATCAATTCAATTGCAATGTATTTCGTTTTAGATCATACATTTAGCAGAGTTTTTAAAATAGCAAACTTTTAGATGTTATTGCATTATTGAACTTTTTTTTTCTTCAAAAAAAGCAAGTTCTTAAAAAAAAAAAAAAAAAAAAAAATTGCTGCGGATAACAGGATTGGTTAAAAAAAACTAAAAAGTAATAATTTAATTTTATCGTACAAAATATATTTACTATATAAGTTACAAATTAGACTAGAAACAACACAAAGTTCCATAATGCAGACGAACAAATTAAAAAGCAGTTTCGTTAAATGCTTGAGAGTTAACGTTTTGTCAAAATCACATGATTTTGTGACAAAACTACTGTCTGAGAGCAGTAACTACAGCTCAAATATTTTTGAAATACACAAAAGAAAAGTTTTGTTTCTTTTTGTAAAACCAATAATAAGAAAAAAAGGGGGATAATAATACGATGTTAATATCGAAGATCATTTTTTAACTGTAATTTAAAATTTCTTGCCGTCTCTTAATCAAAATACAATCATTTGCTTGTAAAGAACTTGATTTATTGAAATAAATTTTGAAAAGGAATTATTTAAAGAAAATTTTAGTATTATTTCTTTCCTCGCTCAAAGGGGGATTTATTTTTGAAATATTTATTTTCCTGCATGATGTTTTGCTTCCTAAAGATATTCTATCTCTAAGAGTCACGTAATAATTTAAATGTTTAACTAAAAAAAAAGTGTAGTTCATTTTTTTAATCATGGATTCTTAATTTTTTTTTTATTTGTTTCGGATGAGCTGTATAAAATGTCGGTTCTTGAAAAGTGTTTTCGATTTGATTAATGTATTGAAAAACATATTAGTAAAAAAGTTTATTTTTAAAGAAAAAAAAAAATAAAATCGTTAGTAAAAAATATTTCATTACTGGATTCCAAATATTATATATGCACTCGACACTTTTCGGGATTGAGTCTTTCCTAATAAAACCAGATATGCAATAAGTCTCATTTCTTACACTGTAAAAAATTTCGAATCAAATTCCTGAATTAAATACTTATACTTTTGTTGCTTCTTTTTAATGCAAAATTCATTATGAAACAAATAAAATCTACTAAACGGTAATTTTTACATTAATGATTACCGTAATATCACGGAATCACCCTAATTTAACAAATATGACACGATACGAAAATTACGATAAGACATTTTAATTTGCTCCGGAATTTTTTTCAGTGTTTTCCTTAGACTCAATGTTATTCAAACATTCTGTAGAAAGAGCATAAGGAACCGTTATTCCTATATAGCAACTGAAGTCAGTTGATAACGTTTTTGGTATTAAAAAAAACTTTCAAAGAACTTATTTGAGCAATTGTTTTCTTTTAATGTTACCGCACAGTAATCGTGAAGTGTCTTTAACTACATTTGAATGAATGGAGAGTGTCACTCCTAGATATGTGGTTTAGATTTGTGATATATGGTCAAAAATATATAGATTGCTTCACGTTCGTTAATAATCGAAGGTGTATACAGGAATGAAACCTTTCTGCATTAATGATACAAATAGTTGTGTTAACAATTTTTTTTAATGTTGGATTATTCATTTAATGTTTTTTTTTCTTTCATTTAAACTGGATTACATTTATTTTTTGTTATTAAAGCTGTTTTTTCTAACAATTTTAGTGTATTATTAATTTTTGAGTTTAATATTTGTCTTATAATGGTTTTGAATAAAGGTTTTTAATTTCTTTTTAACTTGATAGATGGAACACATGTTAAAAAGTTTTACTTTTGATAATATTTTATATTTTACTTTGTATCCGTCATTGAACAGTTGGTTTTTTGGTTTTAGTTCACAATATTTCATACATATTTTTAATAGATTTATTCATTCCTTTAATATTTCAATAGTGAAAAAATTATGCATCTTTTTCGTGAATTGTTAATAGCCTCTTGTTAGTTTTTCTGCAAAGTTTGATACTTTATTAGTTTAAAATTTTTTTTACCTTTGATAAATGATGTTTACAACGAGTGTGGAGCATGTCTGATCTGTTGATTTGATGAAATCGTTTTTACTTTTCTTGCTGAAGAAACATTAGCCTAGTATGTGTTAGATCAGAAAAATGATAATTCCAGAAATGAATGGCGATTAATAGTCATGTTATGGAAGGTTTTCCTCAAAATGTGGTTCCAGCTTCTGAGAAAATTTAATTCCGTAGTTGAGGGGGCAATTAGTGCCCTCTCATGGTCAATTAGAGTAATTTTCATGGCATGTGATGCTGAACGTGTTCAATTTGTAAAAAAAAAAAAAACATTAATCAGGTTGTATCAAATACATTTTTGCTACATAGATAAATTTCATTGTTATTAAAATTGAAGTGTCAATTGTGAAAAACACGTAACAATATGCATCAAATCAACTTAAAGAAGAAACTCTCATAAAATGTTTTGCCACGCTCATGTGAACAGTAATTTAGATTAATGAAAATCTACCTAAATCTAATCTAATCTAAATCTAAATCTAATGAATCTATATCTAATGAACCTAAATCTAAACTAATCTAAATCTAATCTAATGAAAATCTACCTAATCTAAAGTAATGATTATTCCAATAATGTCAAATAAGTTACTTTAAGTTTTTCGAAAAAAGTACTTGTTAAAAAAATTAAAAAATGACTCTTTGATCGTTGATTCTTTAGTTTTAAAAAAATCCTTCGAGTGACTAATCTAAATATTACGGTTTGTTAATCGTTTAATCACTATGGAAAATTTACATGAGCTGATTTACATTTGAGTTTAAGTTTACTTTAATTTAGGTTGAATTCTGTTTAACTAATTTTAATCCTAATGGTGTGGTGCAGTTCGTTATATTGATTGTCGATTTTGAAATAAATAGTAAGTAAATATTTTTCTGCTCAGTTAAATTTGAAAATGCCCTAAAATACAGTTTTTAATAAATTTAAATGGATAGTAAGTTTTTCAAAACTATGTAACTAACATTCTGATCATACATACCTAATATGTCAAAAGCTATTTATTCTTTACAGGTTTATCAACAGATCCACTCACCAAAAGTCCATCATTTGTTATTGAGCCGCCGAACCGAGTGGTTTTTTCTAATTCGAGCGGAACTGTCATATCTTGTTTAACAGAAGGTAGACCTAGACCTCTCGTGACATGGGTCAAGAATGATGGAGAGCTTATCCACGATCTTCCTGGCCTTCGTCATATTCGCCACGATGGATCTCTTGTTTTTCTACCTTTTGCTGCAGAAGATTACCGGGCTGACGTTCACGCTGCTACATACAGATGTGAAGTCTCCAATACGGTCGGGACTATAGGAAGTAGGGACGTCCAAGTTAGAGCAGGTAATAAATCTAACCACCCTCCATCTTATACTCATTTGACTTTTATTTTTTACTGTGATTACTATTCTGTGTTCGTATATTAACGTTAACTTAAGTGCATTTATTATTAAATAATGCATAAATGGCTAAATTAGTTTAAGTTATTCTATCGTATTTCACTACTTGCACAATGACAACATCTATATTAAATTTGAATATAGTCCTTTTATTCTACATGGCAGTATTTAAATTAAGAAAACTTACCTTTTCAAAAAATTTTACTAAGTTGAATATTATAATGAGCAATTCCATACCAAAAGGAATGCTGAAATTTAAAATTTGAATAAGAAAATTAGATTATGTATACGAAAAATTATATATTTATGTGTTCTTGATAATATACAATAATATAATTAATGTTAAGATATTTCATTCGTAAATACATGTTGACAAAATAATCTTTTTGACAAATACACTTATTAATTTCATTCTTATGTGAGAGAAAAAACTTTTTAATTGCCCTATCAGATAAATATAATTTTTTTCATCATAACGAATGGTCTTACGATGTTTCTAAATATATTCATGACCGTCGTAAAAAAAAACTAAACGTAAGAAAATGTATACATATCAGTCTGATGGTGTCGTTACTACAAAAATTCAAGTTTTTATTCTGATCGTGATGACGTTTCGTACATTCATAGTTTCAGAAACATGAAGAAAGTTACAGTCAAAATTAAAACTTCGAAACCAAAGATAAAAAAATAAAATAAATAAAAATAAAGAAACTAGTGTGCTAGCCAAATATAATGTATGTCCCACGCAATCATGCAGAAGTGCGAAGACACGACTAGGCATGAACTCGATTGAGTTTTGAAGGTATGCTGGGGACAATTCTCAACAAGAATCTTAAGACAGTCCACAAATCTAAAACTAAAAGTTGCTTTTGATAGACTGGGACACTTACGTATTCATCATGTATCTGAGACACATCTCAATATTATGCCACGCCAACGAATCAAATATCCATCAGTTCAATCTCCCCCTTTTGACATATAATGTCCATGAATGTAAGATGATGTATCCGTGCCTATACACGTCCATCCACCAGGTTACAAAGGTAAACGGAGCTCAATAGAGCAGTAACATGTTTACGGTTATTAACAGCCCAATAGCGGTGTTAGCAGTGTAGGCAAAGCAATAAGTTATGTATTGTTCAGGCAGCTACGCAAGATTAGTAGACCTTTAGATTTTTAAACTTATACCAGTGGTGATCGTAAAAAGGCTCGCACACTGACACTTTTTGATATCCTTGCATTGAAAATAGTAGGGATTGCACGCATTTAAACGTTAAATGATTCTTTCAACTTGTTTTTGGTCCTGCTCTTTATATTAATTTTATCTTATTGTTTACGCAGCGATTCCCGTGCGCCACTGACACTAATATTATTTTCAAGCTCTCTTAAATCTTGGTAACGTGCCATGATAGCAGCAAAAAGCGATCTATCAATTTTGCATATTTTGAATTTGAAATATTTTACTATGCGGCCTATACCCTGTCTTTTAAATTAAAGAGTAACATACATCAATGCAGCCAAGGGGACGCCTACACGTTGTCTGAATAGCAGTAGTAATTGAAAGGAAGAAGATTGATTTGCATGTAGTCCCCTGTGATTCACCTCCCTCCTCAGATGCTTGCAACTATCAACTTTGCCAGACACTTGTTTTCTTATACATGGTCTGCCGACCACATTGAGCTACTCTGATTGATTGCACTAATTTGTTAGTTGAATACGCACGCCTATACCAGTTTTTCTTGTTCTTTAGCTGAGTAATTCGAACTTGTCACGTACAAGCAAAAATAGAAAAAAAATGCATAGGACTAGCTTTACCCTCTTTATTGTTGAAAATTAAGGAGAATTTTACGTTTTATTTTTGAAAAAATATCAGTAGGACAATTTTTATTAGCTTTATATAATGTAGTGAACAAGATGCTAAAAATTTTATGATATGTTTAACTAAAGAAATGAATAATTTGTATATAATGAAGCATAATTATTTTGTTGTACTCAAATTCAAAAGAGACAACAAATTTTAAATTTTTATAAAGTAAATCTCTTATAGATATCTTAAAGCCTAGACAGCCAACATCCATAGATGAATACGAAAATACTATTAATGCAAATTTCAAATTATATTTATTATTAATTTATTTCATTTATTTGTCTTTTTAAAATGCAAATATTGTGTTTAGGAAAAGGTCCTTTCTATTTTGCGTGCAATTTTTATTGAGATTAAGAACATTTAAAAATAAAGCGAAGTTCGGAAAATTTCTGAATAATTTCCACCATTTCTAAACACTGAATGGAAGTATTTAATCTTTTTAAACAATACCAGAGCTTATTATTCTTCTGGAAGCTTATGGGAACGGTTTTAAATATGTAGAAGATTTTTTTGCGTGAAAAAGCAATCTTACAAAAACGAATGAATCATGCATGAATACGCAAATTCTCCATTAAAAAAAAGGAAAAGAGAATGAGCTCAAACGGAAGATGGAGATAATGAAGATCATTCTGAGCATAAATTTCATTTAATATTCAACAGACGGACAGAAGGTTAATACTTCTTTATCAGAATAGGAAAAATTCATGATTCCATTACAGCTGAAATAATGACTATAGAGAATCCTAGGATTACCTTAAAACCTGCAAAATGCTTATTTTTCGTAGAATATTTAAAATTTATATTTCACAGAAATATGCAAATAAAATCTATAAATATTTCATGGGATTTGAAACAGCTGGAAAAAAAAAGAAATCTGTGTGGTTTATACGAAAAAAAAAAAAAAAAAAAGTCTTTTGAATTCCAATGATAAAAATCTTTAAAATGCGTGATGAATGCTTTGTAAAATATTTCTATTCCTGCGTTTAAAAGTAAATGTGTGAAACAAGAAAAAAACCTATTTTACTTAAATTTATCTTATTATCTTTTTTATCTTAGAAGTCTGGATAAAAATTTAGAAGGAAGGAAGGCTGTCATTTTCTTCTTATGAATCTTGCAAAAAATATTGCAGTAAAAAGCTGGTTGAAATGATATTTATTTTTCATTTATTTGTTATAACATGTACATCGAAACAATGGGATTTATGTTATAATTAGTTTTAAATTTAGTTGTTGTAAGCATTTAAAGGTAAGCTCTGTATCCTTATCCCACTTTCAAAAACTACATGTCAAGAATCAAATACCTAAATTCTTCGAAGAGAAATAACTTTTATTTAGAGCATGAATTTTCGCAGATTTTGCAACTTAAAGAAAGCGCTTATTAATTATCATATTTATCGTTTGCCCTTAAAAAACCTTTAAGATTGCATGTTAGTGCATGTAAGTTTAGATCTATTACATTTTTAAAATCCTGAAATTATGGTTAAATAGCCAACAGTAGTTCGTCCATCCGATTAATCAAAACATTTATGGTTGGCAAAATTGTTTTTTTGTAATTTAAACATTTTCGGAAACATTTGAAAACATTTTTTAAATTAATATACGTTTTTTAAAGCTTTTACAACAAGTACGGTTAAAAAAAACATGAATACAAAACTACTGTTATGTAAACATTTACAAATAGCATTATTTCTATACCCATAATAATCATAAAAATAAAATTTAAATGAACATTGGAGCTCTTTTTGTGATGAGCCATTTATTGCGTGGATGAGAGTTTCATATTCTAATAGTCCACAGTCGCCGATTGTAGAGTGCAGGGCACTGAAAACTCTTAATGTATTGAAAGAATGAAAAAAAATATTGCGGCGTCAACACTGGATATCGAACCCCTGATCAGCCGGTCATGATATTGGTCTATTAGCCAATATTTCCAATGGAATTATCTTTGGGAAAACAAATTTTGTAATTTTGTGCAAATTTTTTTAATTCATTCATAAAGTTCTCAAGATATGGTGAAATACGCAATTAACATTAAGGGGTCCAAACTTTGGATCGCTCTAATAACTCAACTATTAGGATCATATTTTCCAGATTGCGGCTACAAGTCCCCTACATTTTAGGGTTCAAAAATCCGAATCCGTCGAAAAAAGTTATATTTATTTAGAGAAAGTACGTTTTTGGGTTTGATTTCGTAACATAAATAATCGTCTGCACTACTTAAGTAGCATATTTGAGATCACCACTTTGAACCATTAAGAATGAGTAATAGAACTTGAAGATCCGATCATTAGATCAAAAGTTATTTAGGGTGGATCGTCCCTCCCCTTTTTTTTTGGGCACTATGCAAGACGTTTCCTTATTTATTTTTGTGAACGTGAAAAGACCAGTAGTTCATTTCTTTTCTATGTTTAATATATCTGTGCTTATTCTTTCTAAGGCAAACAGCGCCTCACTTCAATTGATTAAAAATATTATTTTTCATCTAAATTTCTTACTTAAACTAATTTATTTCCTCTCCAAAAAGAACCAGATATTTTTTTTAAAAGAAGTGAATTCTTTTTTATTTTAACAGTTTGATTTAATTTTATTAAGAATTCAGTGAAAGAGAGAAAAAAATTTTTTCAAAGCACCAGTAAAAAAGTTTTGATGAAAATTTCCTCGTTTTTAATTTTATGAATATTTTATTTTTATACCAAGTGAAAATATACAGAGTTTTTTCATCAACTGAATTTTTTTTCAGAAATGCATACATTCAAATACTTCTTATTTTGTGTCTGTAAATATATACTTATATTTTTGAAATTGGAAAGTTTTAAAGTTTCTTTATTTAAACTGAAATTTTTTATTGTTTTTCTCTTAAATAAGCAATATAGTAAAACTGATACATTTTTCTTTTGTTAAGATAAATATTTTAATATAACTGATATACACCAAGTAAAATTGATATGCACCAAATCCCACAATTTGAGTTAGAATTCCTGAAAGTTATTTGAAACCAAAATACTTTTTTTGGTTGTTTCACTCTTAATCAAAGTATGTAAAATATATATTGAATAGGTATACGAAACATAGGATATATTTTTTGGTCATTACACACTTACTCAAAGTAGAAAAAATATCTATTAAATATGTATATGAAACATAGGAGAAATTTTTTTGGTTTATACATACTTACTCAAAGTATGTAAATATCTACTAAATAGGTATACGAAACATTGGATATGCATTTTGGTTATGACACACTTACTCACTTAAAACATCTATTAGTATATAGGTATACGAAACATAGTATATATTTTTGGGTTATTAAACACTTTCTCAAAATAACTTAAATATTTATTATATATGTATATGAAAAATATGATATATTTTTGGGTTATTACACACTTACTCAAAGTTTGTAAAATCTATCATATAGGTATACGAAACATTGTATATGACTTTCTAAAATGAAGAAAAAACACTCTACGCTACCATGAACCGTGAACGAAAAGTAAGAGGATTCTCACTTTTATGAGAAGAGTGTATCAAATTAAACGACAAAGAACAGGAAAACTAGAGAAAGAACTCTTGAAAAATTCCATCTAATTCAATAGGAGGTGTAAATTTAATTTCCTTGAAAGACTTTGATTTTCTTGATACTTTTAACTTTCTGTGTAGGTATTGGAGCATTAAATAAAGAACCGTTACTTTTTTCAGTTGCTCTTTTCGTTTTTTCTTGCTTGATACTTCAACAAAATCAGCTCCCCAGACGGTAGCTTTGAGAATTTTATGTCGCTATCTTAAATAACTTAGTTTTTCAAGAGAATACTAGGATTTTATCCAGAAAACAAGAGAGAAAAGCTAAGCTCAACGCATTTGAGCTTTGATCCAATAAATTTAACGGAGAAAGAAAGAGTGCAGTTTACTTTCTAAAGATTGCTCGTTTCATTTAATTATGTTTTTATTTCGTGTCTTTGACTTTAAAAAAAGCTTTTTTTCTACTAAAACATTGCTGATTATTAAAACATGTATTAACATTATTTTCTTAAAACATGCTATTATATAATTCGATATTAGTCGCAAAAGATAAACTGTAACATTCGGATTTTTTTTTAATGCAGGAGTTCATATATGAAAACATTTTCTGCCAATGGATTATTGTTTCAAAATTAATTATACAATGATTGCTTCCATATAACTCTTTCTTTTCTGTTGTTCCTTGACAACGTATTTTTAAGGATTCTTCTTAATTCTCCTATAGTTACTTAAGTGAAGTTTGAATAAAAGTGACCAATGGTTTTTCATTATGATTGTCACTGTCGATTGTTAATAAATGGATATTTTTTATAAAAGAAAACGTCGTCAAAACAAGATTTGACTTTTTAAAATTAATTTTTCAAAAAAAAAGTTTTTGGATTTTGCGACATCTTTCGAAAAGGTAAACCTTTATTCAATGAATTATGATTAAAAAAGCGTTATGGCACAGAATTTCTAGAAAAATTATTCTTGTATTATATGTTTAAAAAATCAGGAAGAAAGTTTATTCCTTTATAAATGATTATGTTGAAAAGAATTGCTTAGTGCAAAGATTTTGTAAATGTATTTTCATTGCTCTTCATTAAAAAATCATTTAATAATATTTTACTTCTAAACCAGTCAGATAGGTTTAAAATTTGAAATTTTAAAAAAATCTTAAAAACTGATTTTAAAAGCACATTAGAAAACATCACTTTTAATTGATTAAGGATTTATGTATTTTATTTTTAGAGTAATTTAGCATATTAAAATCTAAAAATAATTATTTACATTTTGATTTTATTATCTGGATCTATAATTGTGTAATTTAAGTTAGAATGCAAATGTTGTAAATGTTGTAAAAAAATGCATTGCCTTTCTTAATATCGTTACTAAGAAAGACAGCATTTGCATTTTATTTTTCAAGATTAATAAAATATTTGATAAAAAAAAAATTCCAATGAATTAAGTTTTTTCGGTCACATCACTTTAAACCACACTTGAGGTCTCAGATCTATTTCGATGCCTTAAATATAGTTTTTACATTTTAGACATTTATGTGTACGTTGTATGAGCAGAATATACATTGTATTGAAAATTTCTGCAGTGAAACTGATACAAGGTGGATATATTGAAGCGTGTTCACGATTGTATATGCTCTGTGGGTAAAGTAAGAAGTTTCATAATAAAGGAAAAGTTGAAAAAGTAACGTCACTTAATCGATTAATAGTATGATTATATTTTGGAATGTATTGTAAGTAGAAATTAAAAAGTTCCGAAGTAGACTATTCCTACAACAATACATTACTTCCAGCATGATATTAAGATAATAGGTAAGGCAAGTAAGAATAAGCTTACCTCGAAATCATTTATAGAATTTTGAGAAAACCCTTTTCCTTTTTAATTGTTTCAAAAAGTTGTTATTTTATGAGAGATATCGAGAACGGCAGCAAAGAGAAGTCTGGAATAATTGCAATCGTATGCGTAGTCATGTTGTGCCATTTAATTTTTTAATGTCTCTGCCATTAGATGCAAACATTAAAACGACAAACTGAGATAGAGAAAAACACGTGTCTTATTTTTGATCGTTGTTGATTTTCCGGAGCAATATAAATCACTGAGACTTTCAGGACACCAAAAAAATACCTTAAGCTACCGATAAATTTTACATACCGACAAAATATTATATGAAGAGCTGCCTTTATTATAGTAATATGTTTCTCTGAGGGCTTTCCAATTTCACATAAAATTTTAGGACGATATTTTAAGCACAGCATAGCAGATCGCCAAGCATTACTCGGAAGCAACTGAGCTATCTTGGAAGCTGACAGTTCCTTTTACCGATTTCAACCAACTTTCCTAAGAAGGGAGAAGGCCTCAGCGCGAATCAATTTCGTAACTTAATACAATGATTGTGCAGTGGAGGTAAAATAAGAAAGATTTCACTACGCTCCACCTACTAAGTTATGTGAACCCGAGCTACAAAGTTATGTTAACTTTATGTTAACCCGTGCTGAGGCCGTTTTTCTTCTAGAAAGTACTGCTTCGACCCATCTTTGCCACGTGTTTCCATTTAGAACAGAATTCTATTACATTAAATTTCGAACAAAAGCTGTATCATTTCGATTGCAATAAATCTTTATATAATCACCATGAAGTAAGTTATATCTGAATCCAAACTTTTGAAATTATAACTAATATGTTAAGCAACCAATTTTCCGATGCTTAGTTCAAAATTGGTTGCTCTTTAAATAACATTGGGCAAAGTATGATTATTTAAAAATATGACCACGGCTTAAAAAGTAAAATAAAACTCACAAAATTTTCAAATAAGTAAAAATGTACTAATTTTTGCTTAATTGAAAATCTTATTCTTAATAATGTTTAATTCTCTTCTGTTCAAAAAATAGACATTATTTTTTATATAGAAAGCTACAAATCCTTAAAAAGGATTATAATTATGAAAGCAAAATCAGTTTTAAACCATTCGAAAAAACTGATTTAAAAGTCGATGGAATAGTAAAAAAGAAATAGTTGGAAAACATAAACATTAAAACATTTTTGTTTTAAAATATTTGTAATATCAGCTTTCGGTTATCTCTCTAATCGGTTATCTCTATAACCGAACACAATAGCATTACACAGATTAAAAAATTCTGCAAACGCCATTTTTCCTTATTCAAATATTTTAATTGGTTATTACAAAGAATGAATTGGGTATTCTAAAAGTAAAAAAAAAAAATGTTCAATTCAAATAGTCACCATTTGAAGATGAGATGACAACAAATTTTTTACTTTTTCTAAATTTTTAACTTGTATATGTTCAATGTCTCAAGAAAATTACAAACAGTTAATATATATTTAAATACGTACTAAAATTATTCTAAATATATATTATTAATGCTGTTTAAACATTTATAGAATAATTTTATTTTATTCGAATTCATTATTTACAAACAAGAGGTTCACTCTTGTCTCTGAATGAAAGTGTTATTACTCATAACGCACGTAATAAAATTTTTTCTTTTACTTTAATGTTTAAATTTTTCATTATATTACTGTAAGTTTAACTCCATAATTGTTTACTTTAAATAAATTAATTGGTATTAAATTCAAATAAATTAATAAATAAAATAAATTAATTGGGATTAAATTCAAATAAATTAATAAATAAATTAAATAAATTAATTGGCATTAAATTTGTATAAGTGATGCCTTGTTAATCTTGTTAATATGATAAATTTTGAGCTTATATTATCAATTTTTTTGTCATTTATTACTTACTTATTCATATTTTATGAACAATTAAAAGTAATTTAAGGTATCTGACTAGTGCAGAAAGATGATTTTAGGTAAAATTTTCGAAATTGACTTTATTATAAATTTATAATCCCTGTACTCTTAGCGTTTTGATAATGCTTTAATTTTATTGGTATTTTAGATAAATTACAGGTTTTAAGTGTGTAAATGCGTTTAGCTTAAAATCAGTTTTTTTCACATTTTACACAACCTTAAACACGACATTTCATGTTGTTTTCAAAATGATTGTCTACAATTTTTGATGAGTGTTTATGATTATAGCGCAAATGTTCTCTACAGACTAAGAAATGAGGAAAATTTTAAAAAATTACTTTTTTAACAGCGTTGATCTCTAACTTAGTAGTATTTTATCTTGCTTTAAGGATAATATGCAAAACCTAGTTGATGGTCTTCTAAATAAAGTCCTCAATGGATTTTTTGTTTCAGGCGTTAAAATGTTTTTTGCATTGTTTAGTGCATAGACAAAAAATTGCCCTATTTTTATCTAAAATAGGCTAGATAAGAAGAAAATGGTAATAATGATAATTTTTTAGGTAGTTTCATAAGTTTTTACACATAATAAAATAGACTAGTTTTTTAAAATTTTATATTAATATTTAAAAAAGAGTCGAAACTAGTAAAATCCCTAATTACTTATTCTGGTTTTATTTATTTCAAGAACACAAATAAAATGATTACAAACCTTGACATATATGAATAAGATAGAAAAGTTGAGTATTAAATTTAAGAAAAAAATATTAGTTATCTGGTATGCAATACCACACAGAATAAATGAAGAATGGGCTCTATATGCGGATATAGGGCTTTTCTAGGTATAGAATATATTCTGATTTCTTCTTCTCTTTGGGGGGTCATGTAAACTATGTAAACTATTACAGACAAGTTCTCAAAAAAAAAATATTTTTCCTTCTCATCTGGGCAGGGCCATCTATTTTTTCTAATACATTTTTTTGAGATGAATAATAGGATGTGATTTAATTACTTACTTTTTAAAGGTTTTATATATTTGAAGAACACAAATAAAATGATTATAAACATTAAATTCTAAGAATATAATGGAAAAGCTGAGTATTAAAATAAAACAAAATATTACTTTTTTAATAAGTGATATTTTTTTTCTAATAAGTAATATTCAATCGGTAAGCGATACCGCACAGAATAAGTAAAGATTTTATTTATAACGAGCCCTCTATGTGAATATAGGGCTTTTTTAGGTATAGAATATATTCCGATTTCTTTTTCCCTTTGGGTCAGCTGCATGTAATCAACTATTACAGAGAAGTTCTCCGAAAAAAAATCTCTTTCTTTCTCCTCTGGGCTATCTCATCTCTGCAGCCTTAACCACTCTGGAAGTGGACAAATATGCCCCACTATAGTGAATCCAGAATTGACAAAGAAAAAAGACGTTAAAGAAAATGGCGAACTCAGTTTGGTAAAATAGGTTATTACGTAGAAGAAAAGTGATGAAAGTCAGTTTTTCTCCATTTTAGTTGTTAAAGATATTTGTCAAGGAAGCATTCTCTTTATTAAGGCAGCTGATATGGCTTCTCGCTTTTCACATGGCTGATTTATAACTCAAAGAAATAATTTTGTAAGTAGAAGCTTTGTCCAACATTTTAAGAACAATTTAGCTTAAAATGTTTTCGAACACAATAGTTTTTTTACGCAATGAAAAAAATGGTTTCTAAAATTGCTTGGAAGTTATTATGGTACTTTTCGCTTGAAGATTGAAAAAAAAAATTATTAACTTGAAAAATAATCTTTGTTTAGAAAAACTGTTTTGAAACAATATGAAAATATATTTTAAAGTACAGATAAATTCTTAAAAAATAACTGATATTAAGATTAAAGCTGTTTTAAAAATTCTACATGCTACAGTTTAACATATTACAATTAAAATATTTTCCCTTAATAATTTTATTCTAATTATAATAATTTAATTTATTATATTGAATTTTAGCTATGTTTCTTTTACATATACTTAAAAATGTTTACTCAATGTTTAGTTACTTCTTACTAAAAATATTAATCAGAGTCATTTTGCATCAATTAATGCATATTTTGAATCAAGATGCACTTGTTTAGAAAATGAAACTACACTTACTTCGAAAACCTAATACTCTAATTGTTCTCAAAATATATAAAACTAGGAGGCTTCGCCCCCTGCTCGCTGGCGCTCGCCAACCCCCGGAACTGCTTTCGCAGTTCATTTCGGATTGCTTCGCAATCCAATGCTCGCTTTGCGCGCTCATTGGATACGTTCTTAACGTCTAGCTTTTGTATACTTTTTTGAATACTGAAGTTCCGAAAACTTTTCACTGTAGAAAATTCTAAACCTGTACATTTCAATATTAATTTGAAATTGCAAACAGTTCACATAGTTTTCTTAATCACACTATTCTAAATTTCAGTTGTTGAGAAAAGTAACTGTTGTAAGTTTTGTTTTAAAGTCTTTCCCACCAGAGTGTTAAAGCCATGTGTTGTAAAACAATATGAAATAGTAGTCTGAATAGTAGAGAGAGAGAGAGAGAGAGAGAATTTCTTTAAAAACACAATTGTTAATTTGGGCATTTGGCGATATAACCCTTAAGAATTGAAGGATTTGTTACGTCAAGCGCTCAGGTATCTTAATTTTGATCTAGTTGCGCTTCTATGTCATTTTGATTTATGTTGCTAAGTTAACTTTCAAAAAATTCTATGGCTGGCAACAGCATTTTTATTTTTTAAGTTGTTTATTTTTATTTCTTTTAGAATTCGTTCTTTTTTTAGCGAAATGTTTTTTAACCTAACAGAATTCTTTGCCGAATGTTTTCTCTATAAATGAAGAAAATAAAGTAAATATTTAAGTGTTGTAAAAAGTATCTTATTTAGTTGTACAAAGTTCTTCCGAAATTTGGGAGCCACGTAAAAGAATTATATATATTAGATCAGAAACACATCATTAAAAGGCAGAATGCTTTGGTGTTTTCAAAGCGTAAACAAAACAAAGCAAACGTTGCCACCGGCAGAAAAGAAATACAGCCAAAATTTGGGAGCCACGTAAGAGAATTATATATATTCGATGTAATTTTTCTGTCAGTAAAATATAAATTAATAAGATTTACTCATGCTTGTAATTTTGAAATGTTTAATCAATTAAATAATATCTGAAATTATATTACATATCTCTTATTTACTTTTTTACAGCATTGTGAATATGTTTGTAAGATTATCCTCAGTATTTATAATAAAGCACTTCGATTTTATATGATTTGGTTTCTTGTTCAAATATATATATATATATATATATATATATATATATATATATATATATATATATATATATATATATAACGCAGTCACGTTACATGTTACGTTCGTACACACAAGAGAAAGTTAGTTAGTGTTTCGTAGCAAACTACAGAAAAGATCATCTTTTAAAAAATAATAAATAATACTTTTAACATAAATTACAAAAATAAAAGAAGTATTAAAAAAAATCCCACTTTTCTAATCTTGTACCATTTTCACTATAAGAGAAAATCACGTCCTTGAACATTTTCTTTCAAATACAGGAATTCCGGATTTCTGCGAATCTCGGGGCCATATTTACCCGATGTCCCAAGCTCGTTACGCAAAAGTGCAGGAATAGATTTGTGTAATCCACTTCCAAACATTCCCCAGGTACTGAGGGCAAAGACGGTATTCCCTTTTTATTTCAACAAGAAAGAAATATCTTTTTATTTAGAATCTGTTTCTTATTCCTAGAAATGGGAAATATAAATATATTTATAGAGATATTGAGTCCATTTCAACAAAAATGAAGGGAAAAAAAGATAGAACTATATGTAGTTTCTTGATGCTGAAAACGAAATTATTCTAGTAAGATATTTTTATATGATGATCCGCATCTTCATTGATTAGAATTTGATTTGTAGAAAACCTTCATATTGTAAAAAAATTTGTTTTGAATTATGAAGTCATAAAAGAGAAGAATTTTAATTAATGTACTTAATTTTAAAATGTTTTTAATGTTTTATTAGAAATTATGTTTGAAATTATTTACATTTTAGAAGAAGAACCTTAGTGCTGGTTTAGTTAATTTAGAAACACCAGCTTTAAAAAATGCAAGGTTTGCAAAGCTAGCAATACACATTTCTATAAAGACCCATAATTGTTTAATGTTCTTTGTACTTAAATTAACGTAACATGATTTTAAACACAAATTTTTTTTTTTTTGAATGTGTTATAGCTCCTTATTTCACTAATTATTTAATTACAAATGTAATCCAGTTAATTAAATATGGCAAATATTTAGAAACTAGGTTATTACGCAACAGTTCTGTAAGTTGAGAATGTATATAATGTTAAATTCAATTTCATTAATAACTTATAATAAAAATAATTTCATATCTAATTATAGTTTATAGCCATGAGGTAGTATAAAGTTTTATAAAATTCTAAGAAAATAAAGTTGGAATAAAATACCCATCTCAATCAATTTTGGCTGATAATTTTTAAAATATTTCTAGAATTGAAAATTTAATAATTGTTAGCGAATTCTGACTATAATAGAAATAATAGAATGTGTGTTATATGTCTAATTGAAGTAGATGGTGATATTGGATAATATTCAAAATAAAACTTTTATTCAGTAGCTCAATGTGCAAAATAAAAAAGAATATTTATTTCAAGTGACATTTTAAGCAAACTTATAAATTCTAAATAATAATACAATTAGGGACAGGCCATGGGAGGCCTGATCCTAAACCAATTAAAAAAAAAAACATTCTAAGTCTATATTGAATTACTCAGGAGGCATTTTGTAGTACAGAAGAAATCCATTCGATGCGCGTTATCGAAAAAAAATTGCCCAAAGTCAAGACAATTCTACCAACCCCACGGTGTTATATATTAATTTTTATATTATTTGGCTGAAGATTTAAGGCAAAAGAAGTTCATGAGAAATTGAAATAAACCTATTTACATATACGCTAGTAATAAGTCTGGTTGAAGAAAGAAAGATTGCGAATAGAGTTATGGCTTTGAATTAGTTATGTGTAATAATCAGTTCCTTCTAAAATGAATTAAAATTAATAAACTAATTATTTTTTTAAAGAGAAGTTAATAAGGATTAAATAAAAGGATCAATAGAATGAGTGAAATAAAGAAAATGTAAATGGTAGAGAATATGTAATGGCTATAATGGCATGGCCTTAACTTTTTCGTGAAACTTATGAATACAGTATTTCCTTTCGTATTTGGTTCAATTAACTTCTTTTTTATCTGCCAACTTTAAACGTGGTCCTAAAAATTTGCACGACATGGTCATCAAGATCAGATTTTTTTTACCAACCATCAATGAATGTTGTAAATTATTATAAAATGAATTAAAGCTTTGTTTAAGAAATAAAGCGTTGTTTCTGCAAATGTTGCTGTTACTTTAAACTTTCAATGATGAAATATAATCTTTTTTTCTTCTAATGTATAAATTTTCATCTGCTTTTAGTTGTGTTCCAGAGTTATGAAATACGACTATTTGATGAATTCATTTTAAGAGGAAATATGGCACTCATCCATTGTCCAATTCCAAACTCTGTCAGCGATTATGTTAGAACTGTATCATGGGAAAGATTTGATGGTTTAATGATTTCTTCAGCTTTTATGAATGGTGCGTATTTTATTAATGATGTACGTTTTTACGTTTTTATTACAAATATTTTAAATTAAGAGTATTTTTAGTGTAATGTGAATTTTTTATAAGCGAAAGTGGATTATTTTAATTTAATTCATAACTCTAATATTTTGTTCTTATTTTTTTTAACCCTACAATAATAATTTATAAAATTTATCGATGACGCTTTTTTACATTAAAATTAAATGTTTAGCATTATAATGAACAATGACATTTGCTTTCAGGTATGTAAGGAACATTTAGTTTTAAATCATTTTATTAATGATCATATACAGTTAAAAATGTCCTGGAAAAATTGCCGAACTGTATAGTAAAAATATTTCGAAAAAACAACTAACTACAAATTTAGTAATTAAACTCAAAATAAAATTTATTTGAACCATTCATTTGCTAGTTTATTCGCTTGTATGGTTACGGTTTGCAGTAAATTCTTGTTTTACATCTTATAGTTCTTATCACCAGACTTGTTTAGTTTGTTATAGTTCATATTACTACACTTGCTTAGTTTGTTATAGTTCTTATTACTACACTTGTTTAGTTTGTTATAGTTCTTATTACCACATACTTGAAAAAAAATTAAAAATTTTTTATAAACTTAACAGAATAAATGGTTTAAATGCCATATTCTAAGGATTGGAGTTGATGGAATTACCAAATTTCACCACATTTAACAAAATTTATCAGACATAATAAGACCATATTTATTTTATTGTTAATTTATTGTTAAATCAAGGTATTTTTTATTAATTTATAAAGAAACGAGATAAAATAAACATTTTTAAATTGACAATAAGGTATAACTATAATTAGATATTAGTTTTTTATGATAAAAACAAGTTAGTAGCTTTAGTATAAGTTTAATTATTTTACATGATATTGATTATAATGTCACATATGAAATTTTCATTTTATATTTTAAATGTACGTTCATTTTTTCTAGGAAAATATGGCATGATGGAAAACGGAGATTTGTACATTTTAGACACTTCAGATCACAGTGATTCATTAAGTTTCAGATGTTATACACAAAATTCGGTTACTAATGAAAAGAAAATTAGTATGAACTATGCCAGGGTAATAGTAACAGGTAAACTATATTTAAGTATTTTAAAGTTGTATTGTAAAATAAATAAATAATTAAATGTCTAGGTAAAAAATCCGAAACGTCTCATTCATATTTTTAACATATTTGTTTCTTATTAGCATAATACCCTGTTTCTAATATCCATCATGCTTAATTTAACCCTTTATGCACTGACGAGTCTTTTAAGACCCATTTATAATATTTCCATATAGCAGTGAAAAGGTACGAAATATCCTATAGGAATTGCCAATCCATCCCTGCTATACATCTTTCCAATTAGGTACTTGCAATTGGAGATAAAGTGAAATGATTTAAATCATGTTATTTAAATTATATTTAATTGAATATTTGTAATTGACGTCATGCGTGTAAGTCGAATGCCACGATTTACTTTAGGTAACATCAATTGCAGGTATCTAATTATAATTACTAATTGGCAACAATAATTGAAAAGAAAAATTGCCTAAGGAATTATTTAGTTATTCATATTTTATTTGCATTGGCCATTTTATGATCAATGTTTGTTCTTCAATTCTCAGCATTTTGTCGCAATCAATTTCGCAAGTAAGTCTTTTATATTTTTTTTATTCCTTTCTTTCCATTTTTTAATAGTTATAAAACAATGTATTGTTATTTAAGTTTAATTAAAATTCATAATGAATAGATATTTTCTAGGGATTTTAAAGTCCTGAAGGTATTTATATTCTTACAATAAATATTTTATAAATTGTACTGAGGATAGTGTTGAATTATTTTATGTGGTTTTGTTATATTTATTATAATATTTATGCAAGACTTGTTTTCTCTATTGAGTATTAGTAGCATTTTTTATCTTAGCTGATTAATTTATAAATTAATTTTTTCATGGATATGTAGGAGAAAATTAGGCTTGACACTTGAAATATACAATTGAAGAAATTAATATTGTGTGAGCTGAAATTCATCAGATTCTAACGCATCTGAATACAAAATAAACAGAGATATATCCTTGCAAATATAAATATTTTAATTGAAAATAAGAATAAAAAAGTTTAACTATTTTCATAATAAATGTAGTTTACATTTTAATATTTTTAACTGATATTTTGAAAAACAAATAATTTCGGACGTAATCAATCCTTTCTTAAGTTATTATAGTTTAATTTCTACTCTCAAATTATCATCAGTTGTGTAACAAATCCTGATAGGACTTACGAGCTCAATCTATACATAATAATAAACGCGGCTGTGTGTGTGTCTGTAATCACAATATATCGCCACAGAAGCCTCGTCCAGGCACGAAACTCGGCACATAATTGTGTTCTGACGTCATGAAGAAATTTTTTTTTTCTTTTTCAAAAATTTGGATTAGTTTTTTAGTTATCAGTCATTTTGTAAGAAAATCTATGCTTTTTCGTCTTCAAAGAGCCATATTCAAAAAACTATTAAAAAATGCATATACTTTTCACCACTCTTATAAATGTTTGCTAATGCGAACCTTACAATTGAAATATTAATTTTCGACAACTTAAACCAGTAATATACGAAGGAATTAATAATTTAATTGTAAGGTTCGCATTAGTTTACATTTATCAAAGTGGAGAAAAGTTTAACGTTTGTATTAAAAATGTGGCAACATATTCGATACGTAAACAGAACGCTTCGCTTTGATATATTTGTCACTGTTCATAATTGTTATAATCAGTTTTTCTTCTTCTTTCCACGCTCTATTTTTTTTTCTTGAGCGAAGACGATAATTTTTGTAGCGATATATGCTTTTAAGAAATTTGGATCCACCTGCATTGTGTAATGGAACAATATTGATTGTGAAAAAATTCATGCCTAATGTTATTGAAGCTATGATTATAACAGGACATTCAACAGGAAATAGTGTGCTTATTCCTCGCATCCCCATCATATCTTCAGACAATCCGTTTCAGTTTAAACGACTTCAGTTTCCTCTTCGACTTAGTTTTGCGATGAGTATAAATAAATCTCAGGGGCAATCTTTAAAAGTCGTTGGTCTTGACTTGCAGAAGCCTTGCTTTTCACATGGACAGCTTTATGTTGGCTGCTCAAGAGTTGGTAATGAAAAGAACTTATATTTATTGGTACCAAATGGAAAAACTAAAAATATTTAAAAATATAAGAATTTTCACTAGAATAGGAAGAATTATATACTATCTGTATGCTGACTGACACAAGTTTTATTTTATTGCTGTTTCTTAAATATGTTATTAACTACGTTTTAATTTTCAGCTATTGGCCAATGATGATTTCGAAAGCAACTTTTGTATGCTTTTACAATTTCTGAGGGCCTTTTTATATCTATATATATAAAAAAAACAAGTCTCCACCTGATAGTTATATTATATGTTAGGTTACCATAGGCCTTAGGTTAACATAGCAAAGTTACATCTTCAAACATCCTCAAGAGCTATAACACATCTGCAGCAGAACTGGATATGAAGACCAAATTGCAGGACAGGAACACTTTAATTGTCCACTAATATTCAGATTTCCTGCTATGTTTTAAAAAACTTTATTTGTGAAAACCTTTAGCGTGGCGGACAGCTGGCCGCCTTAAGCGGCTAGTTTAAAATAAATTATAAACAAAAATATGAACTAATAATCAATATTAAAAATTAAATACTTACCAAAGTGTGAAATAACCATTACTCAAAGGGAGTGGGTGGGAGAGTTTTACTCATTTTCGATATTTTTTTAATAATTTGAAAAATAAAGAAAACTTGCAAGGAATTGCCAGTACATACGAGGCATAAAGTACCTTATTTTTTGTGTAATTGATGCAAAAATAAATGATAAATGTCAAGTGATCACCAAAACAAATTTATAATAATTATCAGCTAGGTAAGCAAGAACAAGTAGCTATAAAAGGTATTAGGAAGTTTTTTTAAAAATAATATTAGAAGTGACTTTTACCGATACAAAACTTTTTTTACTGTGATAGTATGGAGACATTCTATATTATTAGCGCTTATTAGTGCATGAAAATGTCTACTTTAAAACTGTAAAAATATCTACTAAGTATTTATCGCTATAATAAATATTTTGAGTAATATATTTTTAATTAGTTAAAATACGTAAGGCTACTTTTGTTTTATTATCATATTCAGCAATATAACCAAATTTAATGAATACGCACTTTGTGATTAAAAAGTTAACTTTGTGAAACTTATTCATTCAAGTATGAAATAAATAAGCAATAAATATGGTTTTAAATTGTCTAACTATTGAGGTATCTGTATTAATTATTTTAGTTTTTTTAAACCTATCTGATATGGGAAAATTTCGTTCACTGCGCATAACAGATTAACCTTTTGCTTATGGCTGGTACAACGTGTGGACCACATGTGATAGTACAACATAGTATACCTTAAGCAAAGGGTTAATTTATTAGCTTTTTTGCACTCTTATATTGAAAGAAATTCACTAGTACATAAAAAGTTTTTAATGGTTTTTTTAATGATTTTTTTTAGAATTCATTTTTTTAAATCAAATCATTATATTATATTATTATTGTTATATTGTTATTAAAAATACCACCATGTTTCCATTTGTGTCTTACTTTTTGTAAGTAGTTATCTATGGTTTGGTAATATCTAAACTTAACTAACAATTACACTGGGGAACTTTTTAATTCTGTTCATTGAGATTTTTCAATGGATGTTGGATATTTTGACATTACTGTTTTCAAATATGCCTTCGATTTTTCTCTTCCAGTTACAGTTTATTTAATGACTATTTATTGTCAGAATGTGCATTTTTAGAAACGTTATATATAACAGGTGGGTCACATAAATTACGCAAAAACTTCTAAAGTTAAAGCAAATGATCAGGATTAAAATTTTGTAGGAACGTTTTGATGGCATTCACGTGCCCATGCACGTGAATGCCATCAAAAGCTGTTCGGGGCACTTTTCTATTATGAACTGTTTCTTCATGTGGTTCTGGAGGGTCCTAATGGGGATGCCCTCTTAGTCAGCTACGACGACTATTTTAATTCTGCTATCTTTTGAGCAATTTTATTGCTACTGGTGTGCCTTAACTCTTCTAGAAGTTTGTCGCAACTTTTGCGTAACCCCTTATTATGTTTGACGTTTTTAAACTTGCACATTGTGACAAAAATAAACTGAAATGTCTTTTAAAAAAGATTTGGTAGCCTTAGTAGCAAAGCTAATTTCAGATTTGAAATACCCACACCCGATTTAGGCAAGATCAAATATTTGTATAAATTCCGCAAAACATTTGTTCCTCAATGTTATCGGGAGGCTAAATAATTATATATTCTCAGACAATTTCATTATTCTTACTGTAATACCTTGAATGTGACTTTATTTTCTCTCCCTTTAGAGCCACATCACGCTCAACCACCAAGAATAATGCAAAGATCTAGTATAGTAACCACAGACGTTGGGCAAAAAACAACGCTATCTTGCGTAGCTCAAGGTTATCCTGTTCCAAGATACCGTTGGCATAAACTTGTTAGAAACCAGCCTTTTTCTCTCCATGATAATTCATCAATTAAACTATTTGGCGGTGTCCTTATATTCCACAAACCTCTTCCCATTGACAGCGGTCTATACGTTTGCCATGTTAGTAATACCATGGGAGAAGATTCTGTTCAGATTGAGCTAATAGTTGAGGGTATGTAACTAAGTCTTCTATAAATAAATATTGAAACATTTGATTAGTATTAAGATACGGTTAGTTTTGATATAATAAAACAATTCATTGTAAGAATAATTAGCTACTATGTCTTTCTTTAAATTTATATACAAACAATACTAAATTTACCAAACAAAAACAATATAATAATACCCATTACACCAGAAAAATGTGCTGAACATATTGAACGTTACACACTTTGCATAACCAAACCATTACTTGATTAAAAGACAAGTGTAATGTTTATAAATTTTCTAACGGAAAATTCGTTTTTCCATTTTTAAGTATTAAAATTTCTCTAAGAATGTATTGCAGAAAGTACAGTCTAAATGCTTCAAAAAGCTAAGTATTATTCATTTTATTTATCCAAACCAAATAGCTCGGGTATTACTTAATTTCTTATTATAAATTGCACTTATCCTTTCTGACACCAAATACTTTTTTTTGTTCTGTTGAATTTTTTCTTCAAATGCCCAACGACTGTGTTGCAAAATGTTCAGAATATCAAGTCTACAGAAAGTACAATAAGGACAGTGCGATACAACATATTATCTACTCAAACAAATAGCTTAATATTTATATCGTTAAAACTTGCTAGCGATGTTTATTTATCCAATTATGTTGCAACAAATCGATTTAAATTTGGAATTTATTACAAGGGTCTTCATTAATTGTGTAATGTCAGTATTTTAATAATTAGATAACACAACATTAAAGCAAGCAATATGATTTTTGAGATAAGGTCTTAAAATTCATAACTTCAAAATTTTGATTATCAAAGTCTTGGAATGAAGCTCATTGTAAGCATCATTGATTTAGTATGAGGCTGTTTTTCGAAGGCTCCGTCGTCAAATGAAATTGTGTTTTTTTTGCGAATAATATGCCATTTTCGTAGCTGCTTAGAGTTTGAATCAGTTACTCATGATTCTTATGTAATGTTTAGCTTATCTATAGTCAGCGCTGCCAATGCTTATTTTGAAAACGGAGCTAAGTGTCTATATGGAAAAAAGCCACAGTTGTATAAAAATTAAAAAACGTTTGTGGCCTAAGTTTTGATATTTTAAAACTTATTCCAATGCTGCATTACTCGGGCTTATAAAAATTTGCAAATCCTGAGAGTAAGGTGGTGAGTTTGATAATTTTCATCTAGGAGAAAAAATGCCGCCAAATTAGCGGTTTTTTTTTTAAATAGCTTAATAACTATTAAAATTTTAAGCTCTTTGTCCGTTCTAAAGCCTAGACAATTTTTCACGGCAACATGGCATATAAACTTTAAAATCTTTAATGTAAGGCTCTTAAGCTATGGTTATTTTATTTTCCTTGGCTTTCAAAAACAAAAATAATACTGTCGAAATAAAATTATATACAAATGGATTAAGGAAGTTTTATCACTTAACGAACCCTATTACGCTTCATTTTTAAATTGTAAAGAATAAATTAAAAAAATGCTAATTTATCTTCGCTTTAGAAAATCATTTTCTCTACAAAATTAGGTCTGTTTAAATGAAAAGTAAATATACTTCATTTAGGCAGAGGTGGGATAGGGTGGTGATACAGTTATTTATCCAAATTCAGTCAGTCGTTTAAAATCCTGATTTGTTTAGTTCTTTTTTTTCCTTTCTCTTTACTTTAAATGAAGCAATTTTATTTGTTTCCTTTTGAAAAACGATAGAAAAACATTTCCTTTCCTCCAAACAGTAAACTCATTGCTTATGCGGGGTAAAATAATTAGAGGTGGTGGTTAAAAGAACAAAAACATAAATATAACAACAACGTACATGAAGGCGTAAAATTTTATTTTGTAATAAAATCAGTTTTCATTTGGGAACATATGAGAAGTCGAAATAAAATAAGAGATCTTGAAACTATAATATTGCAAATCAAATAAATAAATAAATATACTTCATAACTCAATAATAAAATTTTAAGAATTTTCTGGATTTGTGCCTTAATTATACCTGCGTTGGATAATACATAGGGTACACTGTAGAAGACTTTTACTGTAGGAGTTGAGGTTCCTAACTTCAGGGTTATAAGTTTTGACAAGGAGAGTGCACCACATATCTCGCACGTTCTCATTATAGTTTTTATATAAAAAAAAAAGTAAAATAACGCTAGAATTGATGCGTCCAGAGCCGAACAATGCACTGTAGCATCATTTTTAGTGAAACAAAGTGAGCGTAATTTGAACATTTATCATCAAATGGTTGCTGTTCTTGGTAAACAAGGTCTAAAACAAACGGCTATTAACAATTAGTACAATAGATTTCATAACTAGCATGCTTCAGTAATCAGTATTAGATCTCACAAGACCCAAGACAAACAAATGCAATGTAGCGCATGCATTTTATTTGGAGGACTTGATAATTACTTTAAAAGCTATCATGTAAATAGGTACACACAGCCTGTTGTGCATACATCTTAACTTATTTAACAACCCCGAATGAAAACTTCGCTTTTATTGTTGTATTTCTGATGCTACCACTTTTCATTAGAACAATCCTTATATTAATATTTCATACTGTGAAAAAAAAAAGTTCTAAAGCAACTCTTGCGTTGCCGTGCAACACATTCCATTAATCGTGCTACTGACATTGGGTGATTTGATCAGTTAAAATTTGACCATATATTTACAGAAATCGAGATACTCCTTTACTGGAACTCTATTTGAATTATGAAAAACATTATTGCTTATGCAAAACTTTTATATTGCTTCTCTCTTGTATCACGTTCTATATATGCTCTGTGGGATGTAAAAGCAAACATATTTTAAAACGTAATTGACATAAAATATATAAAGGTTTGTTTAACTTCAAATAAAAAAAAATATTTTCCAAAGTATTTCCATGGTTTTCTAAATTATTGAACATTCTTTTTTATAAATTCCTCTTCATCCTTTTTTATGCCCCTCTTAGTTTTTAGGGCCTTTAGTTTGGATCAGCATATCTGTGCCTGGCTTTTGGAACACAAATATTAGACAATCAGTATCAATTTTAGTACGAATATAATGACAGTATATTTTTTTATTATCATTACTTTTACTAAAACATAACAACAATAACTAACTTACGATATTTTTACTTTTAAAAAAAAATTGTAAAGTGTTTACGTCTAAACATATTTTTCAAAAGAACAAAAATAGATATGGCAGTTTAAAAGGTCATACGTCTCAAATGTTAAAAAAGGCATTTGGGAACAGAATAGAAACTGAATAACAATTCTTTGGTTTCATAAAAATGCTGATGCTTGTTTGTATCTGTATTTAAAGAAATAGTTTTCCATCTTAGATAAAATAAAATCTTTTGTCAAATATTTTTTAAGAAATCTTTCCCATGATAACAGAACTTTTTCTTGAATAAGGACATTGAATGTCAAAAGTACTTATTATCAAAAACATCTGTGCAATCTAAAAATATTTTATTATGTGTAACTTGGAACAAAACGCTTTCAAGTGTTTAGGCATGGAATTTAGCAATATATATGAGACTGTAAGCAATTTCAATTCTCACGAAAGGAGTTGAAATGAAAATAAAAGAAGCGGAAAACCAAAATAATGGTTATATATTTTTAAACTTATTTCTTGTTAAATGCGAGATTTTAAGCGAAATGAAAGTAGTATTGGACATGTTTCCTTAAAATGGCCTTATTTAAAATATTTATGAATTTAGTTGTTCAAAAAAAATTTTTTAAAGGTTATTTATTTTCAAATATTTTATTTTGTCTCTCAGTATTCGTACACCATATTTTAAAATATTGTAATATTTTATCTAGTATTTATTAAACACATTCTAAATTCAAAATTTCCAAACAATTACTTTAAAAAAATATATTAGTGTTTTGTTTAAAATTTTATAGAATAAATGTTCTGAATTAGTAATGTTTGCAAATTTATCACACGGTAAAACTAAAATATTACCTATATTAAAAATATCAGTATATTTGGTGCAATTTTAAAAAAAATCTTAGGTATTTATTTCAATATATGCCCCTTAATGAATTGGTATCTTTTAGTTGCTATTTGTTATTTTTAAAAAAATATATAGATAGTTAACAAATTGTAATATTTAGAATATTAGAATAGATGGAATTTTTTCTCCTAAAAGAGGAGAAATAAAATGTAGAAAAAATAATCACATAATACGTATTTAACTTATTGCACACCACTCCTATTTGAAGATGGGTCATTTTCATTCAAATATACCCTAAATATTTCGTTTCAATTTAAAATTTGAAGTGCTTATCAAGCTTTCGTTTGATAATAAATTCTCAGATAATTAAGTATAACTAAGAGCCATACTTTTGATTAAATTTGTTTAAAACTTGATAAAGTGTTTAAATGAATCATATATTTAGAGTAATTAAGTTTGAAAACTCCCAGAACATGGTAAACTTTATTGCGTTTCTGGCTCGACATGAACACCAAAAACCTTGGTATTTTTTACCAAAGTGCTTTGGTAATGATTTTGGTAAAATTCACAATAAAACACAGTTTTATAATATGTGATCAACTTTGGTAAATGTGGCAAAATCTGGTAATTTTTTCCTAAAACCTTAGATTATGGCTTAATAATCACTTATTCGGTTAATTTTTTTTTTCAGTTTTGTATTCTTTTGTATTTCTTGCAAATCAATACTATATGAAGAGAAAAATTGCCTGATGATTGGTTTAAATACCAGATGTATGGTTACCAGATAATAAAATAACCAGATGAATGGTTTTGGTTTTATGAACTAGAATTTTTTTTATTAGAAATGTCATTACCACACAGTACTGTAATTTTAGCAGATTTTTTTTCTTCATGTGTTTTTCCATAAATGCTTACTACTTAATTACCAATGGATATATTAATTGTATTAAAACAAAAAAGACTATTTATGAATGATGCATTGGTGTGTTTTGGCATGACATTTCCTCGCAAAAGTCGCATTTTTTTTAAAGTAACAACTTACTATTTATTTTAAAACTTATATCAATTAAGAGATGTTAATTTGTGAAAAATTGTTAAAATCATAATGTTTAAAAAAAAAATTATTACAAATGTAATTGGGGAAATTATTCCAATTCAAATTTGTGAAAAACTCTGTTAACAATAATTTGTTCACAAAATTATGATTTATCTGGATACGATATTAAAGTTAAAGCTAAATTGAATGTTTTAAACACGACAAATCAGTTTTTAAATATATATATTTATGTAATCAACGTTTAGCAGGTATACTTTTCACGATAATAAAACTCATTTTAGAAGCTTATTAAGTTTGTCACATTACATTGACAGTTAAGCTAGTGGACACATTAAAAAATCAAGAATTTTCAAGTCTTTATTAATTCTTTATTTAAATTCTTTATTATTGTCTATCTATAAAAGATCAATCTAGAATTACTTATCTCCTGAAATTATACAAAGTATTTTTTCATGTATTGCAAGTACCAATTAGCGTCATTTTTCAAACAGAATGGTTTATAAAATTCTTGCAAGAGTATCTTACCACAAATAAATATTTTCAATAGAACCTCTGCAAGTGACAGTAACACCTAAAGAATTACGAATGGATGTGGGACGGACAGCGACATTCAATTGTAATGTGTCAGGAAGTCCTGTGAGATCAGTCGTTTGGAGGAAGGACATGGAATTACTGTCATCATCGAGTCCAAGTGTACTTTTTCCCTCTCAGTTTGTGGTACAACTAAGACAGCTCAAGAGGCAAGACACTGGAATGTATCAATGCTTTGTTTATAGAGAGTCTCACTCAGTTCAGTCTTCAGCCAGGTTATTGATCGGAGGTGAGAAGAAAAATATAGAACTAGTTTACTCAGAATAATAGTGTTTTAACTATGTTTCTGTTTTAAAAAAAAAAGAGGTGGTTTATTCAGTTATTAATTAAAGAAATATTTTAAATTTATTTTACTGTAGTTTTTTTTAAATATCTTTACTAATATTTTGTGATGCCTATTATTAAAGAAACATATTGCATATGTTTTAGTGATTATTCTTATTGTAAATTAGGCGTCGTTAATTTAAAACGTCGTGATTTATTTTTAATGGCGAGTACTTGGTATGTATGCTTACCCATTTGCCTCATATGCCAGGACTGCTACTCTCTTCTCGCTACCCATTGGGCACCTGTTGCGAAGCCACGGCTGTGGACCAGTGTCGCCCACGTCACACAACCACAAACTCGTTTATAGGGCGGGTCACATTCACACAATCACGAAAAAGAGAAAGGACATAGAACACACAGAGAGAAAGAAACATACATGCCCTGAGTGGGGTTCAAACTCGCAACCATCGTCTCCGCAGTCAGACACGCTAACCACTCGGCCACCTGGTCGGTCGTCGTGGAATTTTTACACTGTAAAAAATTCCGGGTCAAATTGCGGTAAAAAACACCGATACTCAGGTTGCCGGTACATTTTAAAGCTAAATCCAATGTTGATGGAACATATTACGGAAAAAAATCTAACATAGTTTTTACCCTAAAATCCCTCTAAGTAAATAAGTATTACTATAAAATTTAGTATACAATATTTTACGATGGAATTTAGTTTTAACATAAAAAGGATTTCATGATTCATGAATGATACCCCCAAATTGCCATTACTTTATTCCATAATTTGATCTAGAATTGCTTACAGTGTTCTCTTTCTATATAATGTTTCATCTGCATAATTTATTTAAATAATAAAATATATAAAGCATTTTGAATTTTTCAGAATGCTATGATTGGATTCGTAGTATCATGTCTTTCCAGTTATTATATTTGATATTTAAATATTTATAACATTTATATATATTTGTAACTAAATACTAATTTAAATATTTGTTATTTGAACAAATGATTTTTTTTGCCTTTCGTTCAGAAAATTGAATAAAACACATTGACTAATTTTATGATAGGAAATTAAATAAATGTTCCATTTAATTTTTTCTAATTATATATTATTTATTAAATTTTTTCTCACTGTTAACTTAATCTATTTGGAATTATTAATTAGATTGTCTTTCAATATTTGCTTAAAAAATTAAAAGAGAATTTGAGAATCATAATGTAACTACTGCATTTTTTGACTTCATAAAATAGTCATTGTTAATTTTATACCACAAAGTATTTTTTACAAAGGATTAAAAATTTTCTAACCCCAACAATTTCCTCCATAGTTGATTTTATAGATGTGATCCAAGTGCTAATCTATTAAAAATCAAATCCTAAATATGGTAATAATGCCTATTTGTGAAAAACATTCAACTTTAGCCACATAAAGTATATATTTTAAGAAAAAATATTTCGTAAAAATGATTTTGCTAGTTTTAATTTATATCTTTTTCATAATGTAATGTCGTAATTATGATCAAACTAGATAGGATCCTATAAAATTTTTTTTTCATAGATTAAAAAAAACATCAATAGTAAAATGTAAGGAGTAAATACTATTTACTTCTACACTCTTAGAAGTAAAACTCTCAGTTTCAACGATTCAACAATCCTTTAGCTGTATTTCGTTTAGTTAGAAAATCATTTAATCTTCATTTATGACATATCGCGAACATTGAAATAAATGGCAAAACTGTTTTCTCAAATCGGATCCTCATCGCACTACATTGTGGGGGATTGTTGACTAGAATGACGAAACTAGAACGAAGATAAGACAATCAAAACTAGAATGACGAAATATTTCTTTAGTTCTGGCGAAATTCATTCTGCTCGAAAAAGTGACGATAGTTGTGACAAACGGCCATACGAAGTGTATACCTGGAAACAGTTGCGTCAAAAACGAAGAACGCTAAGGGAAATTTGAGTATCAATTTTTTTACAGTGTATTTGTGGTGACGATAAATAAGGACAGAGACAATGAAAAATAAAGTATATTTACTTAACATGTAATGTGACTTTATTTAAATGGTATAAAAAATGTCATTTTTATTTAATAGTAGTAAAAAAACTAAAATAAATAAACTATTTGTTTCATGTTTTATTGTTTCATCAAGACTAATTTGCAATTTTTATTTAAGGTGATTGTTATTATCTAATAAAGTCCGTTCCTTTATTTATACTTAAACATTTAATTATTACTTCATTTAATGTGTTTTTGCTATTGTTATTTAATGTTAACACAATGTTATTTATTCCTAAATTTGAAATCAATATAATACATAAAATATATTTTAATATTGCATTACTGATTTACAGATTTAGCACCAAAGCTAAAATCATTCTTCCCTGAAATGACTGTTCGTTCTGGAAGTTTCGTATCTTTAACCTGCATTGCAACAGGAAATCCTGAACCTCGTATACGTTGGCTTCTTGATCGAATATGGCCGGTAACAACTCGTCCAGGAATTTTAGTAAGCACTTATCTAAGTTCTGAAAATGCCGTAACAAGTTACGTCAATTTTACATCTGTAGACGTTAAAGATAGCGGACTGTACACATGTGAGGCGATCAATGATGCTGGTCAAGTGATGCATTCTAAACGCTTAAATGTATTTGGACTGCTGTTCGTAAGGCCATTAGATAATGTGACCGCATTGGCTGGAGCTGGATATACGATGACCTGTCCATTTGGTGGATATCCATTTGATGTCATAAAATGGAAGAGAGGTATAATAACTAATATCTTATGGCAATTTTAAATGTATTAATTTAAATTTACCAATCAAGGAAGTGCTTTATAAATTTCGAAAAATGTTAAAACTATTTAAGAGCTGATGTATGTATTTGCTTCTAACAATAGATAGACAATATTTTTTTTTATATTCAATAAAAATAGTTTTTCGACTATCAATTTTTTTTTTTTTTAGTTTTATCAAGTGAAGACGTAATTTTGAGCATGTCAATGAATGAATTTTATCAATTGTGAAAGGTTTTGCTTGTATAAGAACGAAAATGATTTTAAAAAATCGAAGAAAATCGCCAGAATTATTTTCCCATATCAACATAATGTTTCAAACATAATGTTGCGAAAAACTATTATTAAACTTTATTTTGATTTTTTATTCATCATGATAAAGTAGCTCCAAAAGTCTTTTGGTTTGTCGTTTTCTCTTCAATAATTTTATTTCTGAAAGAATATAAAATTTATTCTATTCAAGGCTGTTATATTATAATTAGCCTGTTATACTGAAGTAGTTCTCAACCAGGTCGCGATTTTGCAATCCAGAGGTTTTTAACAGCCCGCTCTTCTGTCTTACAATTTCTTAGGTAAATAAAAAAATTCTTAGCGTTTGTTTAGTTCAGGTAACAAATTTTAAAAGAAATAAAAACTTGCATTATAATTGCAACCGACTACAATCAAGAGAGAAATCTTGAAAAAAAAGAGTTATTTTTATGAAAAATAATTTAATTTAAGATTTTGATTCTTTAAATACACACGCATATATATCACCTTTCCTCAAGAATTCACAATGAAATATTTATGTTCTATTGTTCTATTCATATGTCGTCACAATATATTTCTATTCTAACGCGTTTTATTACTCAGTAGGATACTTTAACTTTACACATTTATTCTTCTGTATCGAATTTAAATTTCGAACTGAGAGTAAAAAGTAAGAATATATAGTTTGATTTCAGACAACATTCCTCTACCTCTCAATCAGCGTCAACGAGTTTTCCCGAATGGTACATTTCATATCACTGAGGTACATCATGAGGAGGACAAAGGATTATACAGTTGCGAAGTTAGTTCAAGCAATGGAAGAGTTCAACCTGTAATGCAAACTTTTCGACTTGATATACGGGGTAAGTTTTTCTTTTTACCGTAAATTGCCAAATCCGTTAATCAATCTATTGAAAATAATCACGCTTCGTGCAATTTTGATCAGAAGGTTAACACACCTAAAGCTTGATAATTAATTTTAGTAACTATTTTTATACAAATAGGATACGTGTTTTATAAATATTTTATAACGTTGTATAGCTAACCCTATTCGACTATCAATGTTCAACTCCGTAATCTTGTAGTTTTGAACCAAACCTAGAAGACAAGGGTTCCCCTTGATCTAGCATTGGGACAATCAAGCCTTTGTAGAGGACGTTTTGATGGAGTGAGCGAGCTAACTCGCATTTGCGTAACATGGATAGGAAAACCTTCCACGATTTGCCTGACAACATGGGGATTCTGATCCATGATCCGTCTACTCTGAGTATATTTTCTGTCAGCACCGTGGTCAGTGAGATCCGGGGGCATAATGTGCATCAAATAGCTGCCGCCCGCTGGTATTCGAACTTGGCTCATCTCATTAGAGACAAATGCTCTATACCTGAGCAAAAGCAAATTTGGGTTACTAATAAAAATTTAAAAAAAAATGCTTTTTTTCCCTTCAATTGATTATAAATTATTCGAGTAAATTAATTGAAATATATTTTTAATCTTGAATGGCATCTTTAAAATAACCTCTCCTCAGACAATTTTATGCAAATAACCTATTACTTAAAAGTATTGTCGCCACATTTCAGCATAAGAAAAAGAAACACAATTTTCTATGAATAATAGTAAATAAATAAATAGAAGTATAAAAGCATGAAGACAATTTTATGACAAAATGTCGTTACCTTTGCTTATTAATCCAAATATTTATTTATGTGAAGAATATATGATACACATAATGATAATTTTTTGAAGATTATTAACTTTCTTGCAGCTGGGCCAAAAGTGGCATTTTTTTCATTTAAAGACAACTTACACGAAGGAATGAGGACGGTAGCCAACTGCATTGTATTAGGTGGGGATGGTCCATTGACAACAAGATGGCTTAAAGATGGACGCCGGATGGAAGAACACAAGCTAAACGTCAATATATTACAGGAAGAGGATGGGTCAATTTCAATCTTGACTTTCAAAAATCTCACTCATATGCATAATGGAAACTACACATGCGTTGTTACAAATGATGTTGCTTCTGGATCAAGTAGTGCTGTTCTTACTGTTAAAGGTAAGAGAAAACTCTCTACAAAATGAGTTTTAGGAGTTCTATCTGGTTTTATGTTTTAAATAAGTGATTATACCTGCAATTGAATACTACAAAATAAAATACATAATAAGCAAAACTATAAAAGCCTCCTTTAATAGTAATCGAAACATATATTTTTTATCTATTATATTGTTACATGAAATTATGTCGGCATATATATAATTTTAGCACTTCTGGCATAATGAAGGAATGCAACATTTTAATTCTAGTACGATCGAAATATTTACCTACTTGGAGCGATCAATGCGATCATTTTGACTGCAATGAAAAAATAATGGTACATATTTGATTTTCCATTCAAATTTTGCAGCATTTTACATGGAATGTTTATTAATTATATTAAAAAAGTATTTTTCTTTTATTGAAAAATAATATAATTAAGAACCAATAACATCTTTTTCTAGATATTAGCACATCATTTGAAAAACGAGTTGCTAATGAAAATTTTGTAACATTTTAATGTAGTTTCAGAAAAGTCAAAGGGGCAAGTCTGAGTTCTTTGAAAAACAATACAATTTCAATATGTTGGTAAAAATCAAAATAAAGCACTTCAGAGAAATTTCTGATGAGTTACACGCATTAAAAAACGAATTTTTAGCTGCAATATCTAGGACGTTGGAAAAGTAAAAACTGACCATAATCTATAAATCTCTCGTTCAGTATAAAAAAGTTTTATTTGATGGAGCATATCCAAGCTGCTGTCGGCAGAATTTAAAAACATGTTTTTTCAGAAAGTTTTGTATGATTAAAAACTATCTCAACGCTTTCACAGAATATTGCTAATGATGCGGGTATTTTTTTAAGCTTAAAAGCGGTTTATAGTAATTAGTTTTAGGTTCGTTATTAGAATAATTATTAAGACAAGTATATGTTAGCTTTAGCTTTGCTAAAAGGTTGGATTTCCTTTCAATTTAGCCGTATTGTAGCAAGGCTTTTTTTTTTTTTTTTACTTTAAAGAGGGAGCAATTTTCAGGGATGTGAAACAATGTCTGTTGGGACATTTCTGTTCTCATAAAGAAACGGATCCATTAGTTTCATGACGACATTTTTACCAAGTTACTTCTATAAGTATCTTTTCTAAATATATCAAACTGATCAAGAAATATTTGATAACAAGTTACACTGTCAAACGTATTTTAAATTAAAACTACTAATGCTTATTTTTCATATACTGAATATATTTTAACTGTTTTTATTTCCTTCTATAAAATACAATATAGAATTTTCCACAAAACTATCATTTCTCGAATGAAAAGAAAAATTTGTATTAAATTTTATAGGCCAATCACAAGCTCATAATTTGAAACTATCAGAAAAAAAACTGCGCAAGCAATTACAAAGGATTGGTGAGTGGTAGAGGGCAGGATGAGAATTTTCTTCATGGGAAAAAAAAAACTTGTGTCGATTTAGTCAAGTGCATGAGCAAATAAAAAGTAGATAAGCAATGGCTGAGAAAGAATTTGATATTTTCAAGTAATACACTCAAGGGACTTCAGCAGTCATTTTACCCGCTACGGTAGTTCTAGGTAAAACATAATTTTTTGCATTTATTAAAGAACTTAATAATTTTTAATTAATTTGAAGACCTTAAAAAGTAAGGAAAAGTCACGAAAGAAAAGTCACGAAGAAAAGTCACAAGGGAAATGGTACAATACTTTTAGGGCATAGCACCCCTCAAAGTTCGTTTGCCGCCAAAATGACCGCTTCGATCATTCTAGTGTTAAAAGATGTGGAAATGATCAGACCATTTACAATTTCAGTCACCATTATTTTAAGACGCTTTTTTCAATCTAAACTGTTTAAACTATATTAATAAAAACGGTTCAAGAATTTTCAAAACTCTCCTTAATATGCCCTCAACAGACATTTTCATGGAAAATTTTAACACCGATGTGATTAATTATTTACTTTTGAGTTGTAAATAAGAATGCTTTTTAATGTGATTATGCTCCCTTATTTATTTTTGACTATCGTAAATGTTTTGAGCGAAAGAGAAACGCAAACCGCCATTTTGTTATAACTATTCGATCAATCGTAATCTTTGTAACTTTGTGATGTCAGGCTGAAACACTAACGAAAACTTTTCATATTTATGTGTATCCAAATTATTTTCCATGACTTGGCAAAATATTGACGGGAAATTCTTCAAGCGTAAACGCATTAAAGCAGAAATTTATACAGTTAAAGTTGCTCTTTCTTCCTTTGACTTAGCTCTACTACATTGTTGTATACGAAAGCATATGTTGCTTATAATACAATGCATATTATACAATAAATTATATGTTTTTGCTTTTCAACTTAGAAACTATGAATGCTTCAAATATATTCAGCAAAAAGTAATTTTATTCATTAAAATTAAAAAAAATTACAATATATTTTATTTATTTTTTTTCTTTTGAAAATATCTCTTTATAAATACTATGAAATTTTATTTGTGTATGCAATGTTTTAAATTTATGTTCAGAATATATTAGTTTTCTAATTAAAAATTTAGATTAGCATCATTCAGAATTGTCAAAAATACATACCTTCAGTTAAAATACATACTGAAAAAAATACTGTTAAAATACTGTAAAAAATACATACCTTCAGTTAAAATACATACTGAAAAAAAATACTGTTAAAATACTGTCAAAAATACATGCCTGAAATTTTATTTGTCTTTGCACTTTTTTAAATTTCTTTTCAGAATATACGAGTCTTCAAATTAAAAATCTAGATTACCATTATTCAGAATTGTCAAAAATACATACCTTCAGTGTAGCAAAAGTTTTTTTCACTTTCTGTAAAAATCGAAAAACAAAATAGAATATAATCTATTGTATGTTTGTTAAATCTGTAACAGTAGTTGTTTTCACTTAAATTTATCTAATTTGGGTTGAATGGCTTGTAGTTGTAAATCCTACACTTTAAAATATTACTGTAAATTAATCATAAGAGAAACATAAATTCATAGAAAAAAACTGTTTAAAGAAAAATACATATTTTTTTCTGCTTTTATCCGTTATCCACGCTCTGTAAAAAATTCTCATTTCTTTTACAGTCTTTAAATTCTAGTTTTTGCCATGCAGTTTTGCTTACCGTACAATAAGTACATTTTTTCAATTAATTTCTATATTATCTTCTCTACTTGCTCCTATTTTTCAGCAACTATTTTTTTTGTTTTTGAACGTTATATAAATTAAACTGCGATTCATTGTTATTGTCAAATTGATAGTCTACCTGATTATTATAATTCTTCAGTTTCAACATTTTGGTAAGTTAAGTTGCCAAATATTTTTCTATGTACTACATTTATACTTCTATGTACTACATGGCTACTACATTTTATTATTTTTACACTTGAATAATATTTGAATAAGAAATACTTTTAAACTAAAAAAAAATATTATTTTTCTTCAAATTGATACATTAGAGTTGCAGTAGTTCAAAAGACAGAGCGCTCGCTTCCCAATGAAATTTTGAAATCAGGTTTGACGTCGACGGTAAGTACGAATGCTGCTATCGGCTCACACCAACCACAACGCTAGCATAGTTATTTTATAGAATTTTTGTCAAATTAGCTGTTTTTGTTCGTTAAATCAACCGAGATTACTTGCTTAAATAGCAACACTTATGATCTTAAAAAAAAAAAAAACAGACATTTGTTTTTAAATAGCAGCATTTTTGTGTTAAATTAACGGTTTTGCGCCGGCACATCAACTGACAGTTTTTAATACGTAAATTCCACAGTCTTTTTTACAGTGTATTATATAAAGCAAAATTTTTTAATGTAATAGGATTTTAAATATAAATAAAATATTTCAATAATATTGAGTTATCTAGTGCCTCCAAGGTGGATATTGCGTCCAACGGATGTTTCAACTATAGCCAACAAACCTGCGAGAATTGATTGTCAAGCGGATGGTGCTCCTCAACCACATGTACGCTGGAAAATGGCTCAAAGTGAGTATTGAGCAGTTTATCTCCTAAAATAGGTACCCAATTTTACTTACTTTTCATAAACATTTCCCAAAAAACTTACGAAAAAAAAATCCGAGGAAAACTCTTAAGGTGCTATTATATAAAATGTATTCAGATAAAACCTTTTCTTTTTGTTCTTATTTTTACCTAATTTAATGAATAAATTTTATATAACATATAATTATCGAAATTTATATATAAAACGGCACAAAACAAAACATTTCTTCACTGTCATACTGTAAAAAAAATTCGAAACAAATTTTATATAAAGTAACAGCATTTTTGTTGCATAGTCTGTAAAATCCAATTTACCATTAAATTCATTTTTGCCGCAAAAAAATTTTTTTAACAGCAACATTTATTTGATTGAATTAATTTTATTATAAATATATCATATTTTTTGTTCCGTAGCATGTCCCGGTATAAATGGATTTTATGTTAAAATGTATAAGTACCCTGTATGTCGGTACTTTTTACCGTAATTTGATCCGAAGTGTTTTATTGTGTTCATGGTGATACAAGTTATTTTCATTTAATTTAAACATTAAAATTTGTTAATAATATAATATTACTAAATAATTAAACATTAAATTATTTTGTTACGTTATTACAGTTTCTTTATATTACAAGTTTACTGTATGAAATCATTAATTAATTGTATTCAATTAACTTAAACCAAAAATACCCATAATAATTGTTTAAAAACAATAATATGGAATTTTGTTAATTTTTTTATGTCATCATCGATTTTTAAGAATTTATTCAATTTTTTTTTCTCATTGTGTAATATTTTTTGAGAATAACCTTTTGTATTTTAAACAATCACTGATTTTAAATATTGTTAATCAAATATCTCAAAAAAGTATAAAATGGAGTTAAGAAAAGAACGAAACAACTGGGTATTTCTTTGAAATGTCTTTATAAAAAAATGAATTAGGATATTTTTATTCTGATTTATATATTTTAATTATTAAGTATACCCGCTGCAAACTATTTTTTAAGACTAAACACGTTCACTTATATGGATAAAGTATGTATTTTTCAAGAGAAAATACGTATGTATATTGTTCAGAATGTATCAAAAATGAAGTTTCCTCTTTTGCAGATGAACTGCCAGATGAATTTCGCACAATTGTGAGTAGTTCTCACATTCATATATTGATGAATGGTTCGTTGAACATTCGAAGTGTGCAAGGTTCTGATGCTGGCTTTTACCTTTGTGAAGCTAACAATGGAGTTGGTTCGGGACTTAGCGCAATCGTTAAACTGACAGTGCATAGTAAGTTAACAAATGTAATGAGAACATGATATAGTTTGAAATATTTTATCCATTTTTGTGTATAAATAATTTGACTTTGGTAATAAATTTGTGTTCCCTTCAGGGCATAATATATATTTGCTTATTTGCATTAAAAAATGTATATTTACGATTTAAAATGAAAACAACTAAATTTAACAGTTATTAGTGTTTTTTCATTACTTTAGCTGCAATCTATCAACCCTCTATAACCTAATATCTGTCAAAAATTTTAATATCGCATCTATTTACCGCATTGTCGTACGGAAAAGGAACGTGTTTTATGATAAACGGAAAAGTTTCATGAATTTACGTTTTTAGTTTTTTTTACAGTCATAATCCGTTTATACAAGCAGGGTGTTCAAATTTACAAGCCAGACGTTTATTTTTCACAATTAAGTACTTTATCTGTGACTCTTTATCATCGATAAATCATTTGTTTCGAAATTTAGCAGAATTTTTTCATCTTGAATATCATTTTACGGAGAGTGTCCATTCATTTACTAGGGATTGTTACCGTAAAAATTTTATTACATGTGCAATGGTGCTTATTAAACAGGTCGATCCTATTATTACGACGATGATAAACTTAAGATTGAAATTTTATTTTTACTGACTTTGTTTAGAATCACAGCTTTTGTTTGTATTATGACAAAGATTTTCTTTTGCAATGTGCACAAAGCAAAATGTAAAGTGATATATTAGTTATTTAAATAATTATTAACATGTTTTTGCATAATAATTATTAACACATGAAACAAAAATGTTTAAAATTTAGGTGTTTTTTCTGATTCCTTGATTTTTTTTTTTACAGTTTTATTGTTGGAAGCATACGTTAGAAGCTGAATTTCTATTAAAAATAAATTTACCATTTAAATAACTATGACTCAAATATTTTCCATTGGTTAATTAAGAATTCGATTAAACGTAACTTAATTTTTTACGTACCATAATTATTGCACGTATTTGCCCTCAATTTTATCCTTCTATAGACCCAAAAATTAAAATCCAATACTTCTTAATTATATTACTTTCAAAGATATATCTAAAAAAAAGACAAAAAATTATCATGTTATATCAGAATTTTTTATATTTTATATACTGTAAAAATTTTTTTGCTCATGTGTTTGATTTCATTTTCAAGCATTTAATTCGAAAAACTTCTTCATTTTTTAACTGTTTTTAATACCATAAAATTCAATTTTCCAAGTTCTAGATTATAAAGTTCGCGTATTAAAAATTTTTGAAATCAAAACTCTTTATTAAAATGCAATTTTGAAGCTCTCAAAAATATGATTTTTTTACAAAATGATATGAGTTGTTTCTTTTTTAAGAATGGTCTTATGGCATGCTTAAAGAAAAATCTTGCGCTTTCCTTTTAGTAATTTTTAATTGTTTTTGGTACATTGTTTGGACGAAATTTCAAAATTTTTGAATAAACTTGTTTTTTTTTTTTTTTTTTTTTTTTTTTTTTTGTATAGGAAAAAGTTTTTTAAAGTAGATAAAAGTAGATCATTACATGAACTTAAAATAAATGTAATATACGTAAATATGAAAAAAGAAAGTAATAATGTGATCATATAAACCCTTTAATTTAACAATTGCTTTGTAAGTTACCTTGATTGTCTCTAGTTATTTCGGGTTTTTAAGTTTTCTGTAAATAAAATGCCTAACTTCCGTAAAATTCTATGCTATTATAATCAGGCTCTAATTCTTCCAAAAATGAGCAAACTCCGTTAAAATTTTCTGATTCCGTGTTTTCTTATCCTTTAACTTAAATTTATAGTGTCAATTTTAGTCCAGAATACAATACTTTAAAATTAAAAATCATTTGTTATATTAAGCATCCATGAATTTTATTAAGTTGATATTTTGGGCAGGTCAATTTATCTCAGAATAGAAGGTAATTGTTAATATATTTTTATTAGGTGCTCCTCACTTTGTCACAAAGTTCCTGGTCATTACTGTAAGACGAGGTGATAAGGCTGTAATTGAGTGTTCCCCAGAGGGCGACCAGCCTATCTCATTCTCTTGGAGGAAAAATGGCGCTCTTATAGATTTCATTAGGGAACCACGGTTAGTAAATAAAGACAATGAATATAATTTAGTTTTATAGATATTGTTCCCATTAAGTAAATAACTAAATTGAAGTATATCATAATTTATATACAGTCATAAACATCATTTATGCATATGTAACAGAGTGTATTAAAACACATAAATTTTTTTTCGTCATCTATGTAACGTTCTCTAAAAAAAATCCAGGGTCAAAGGAAAGTATAAAGTACCTGTATTTTGGGTGCATCATTCGTAAAATTCATTTTACCGAAAAATAAATTTTTATTGTAAAACTTTATGCCGTAATTTTTAGAGTAATTTTATTTAACTAGAGTGATTCAGTGATTAATAATTGCTGTAAAAATTACGCTGTATCAAATTTTTTGATCCGCAACATGTTCCGGTAATAATGGATTTTTGGTTAGAATGAGTCAGCACCCTGAGAGTCACTATTTCTTACTTCAATTTGAATTGAAATTTTTTCATAATGTGGCAATTTTTTTTATAGGATAAAAAAAATGATACTAATTATTCCTTAAAAAAATATTTCTGTTTCTTCCATTTATCGCTTTTAAATTTATTTAATGCATTTTGCACATAAAAACATGAAATATTTTTTACTTAGATAATTTTGTTTTAATAAAATCTGATTTCTTTAGATCTGTGCATAAATTTATTCAATAGAGTTTAGACCTTACTAAGAGTTTAAAATGACGCCCAGTGGCTGAGTGGTAGCGCTTTGCGCTCCCGTGCCACAGGTCTTGGGTTCGATCCTCGGGTCGGACAAGGTTGACTCAGCCTTTCATCCCTTCAGTGGGTCGATAAATGAGTACCAAGCATGCTTGGGAACTAAACATTGGGGGTTTCGCCTGTGGCTGACCACCTAACCGGAACATCTGCTCCTGCACCCCAGTGCCCAAGGTCAAGAAAACTGAGATGGGCATAGTAGGCCTTGACCCTCTTTGGGCTGTCGCGCCGCTGAGTTTAGTTTAGTTTAAGAGCTTATAATATAGCAATTTTGTTTTATTATTAGCTGAACAAATAATATTATCTTTAAAAAAAATAAGGAATTAATAAAAACTTGATTTTCGTTGTTCTTCCAATAAGAATAAACAGTTTTATTTCTAAAATCCGTGAAAGTTTTGAACGACTACGATTTGCGCGAAAATTGCTTAAAGTTCGATATTTTCTGATGGCTTTCAATTTAATGCTCACATTTAAACGGTAACTAGTACTTTTCTGAAGATCTAAATGTAATAAAGCATTTTTTATCAATAAAATAATATTTTATGGGTATCTCTACGAATACACTTGTCTAAAATTAAACAGTCACAGTTGAGGAAAGGAAATGGTCTATTTTTAGAAATCTAAGATAAAAAGTTATCCCAAACTTAACAAAGTAACTATTATTTTTTATTCGTTATATAATCATTGCGCCCAAATAGCGCTAACTCTGAAAGTTTATTTTTCAAGTAATAAATTAAGTTAAGTGAGTAACATAAATGAACGAAAATAATTTACTCTGGGCAATAGTTTGAAAAAAAAAAATTGCTCAATTTTATAAAAAAAAAAATGTAGCAAAAAGTCAAAAGAAATGATTTTTTAGTTCGCTTATGAGCTCTTTGTTTGATATTTGAACCCTGTTTATGTTTTTCTGTGTATTTACATTGTATTTTTTTTTAAAATTATATGTGTTCAAGAGAAAAATAATTTCTCCTGCATCCTTTTTGAATTTTTATATTTTGGAACACTTACAACTCTCTTATACGTGGAACACTTACAACTCTACTTATAATAATGATAGGGATTATTTAACACTTCATTAAAAACTGTATTAGTAATTAAATTCTTAATGAAGTAATATTTATCCAATTTAATTTAAAAATTTTCATGATTTAATAGATAAGTCAGTGGGGTTCAACTGGTTTCTTTTCGCTCAAAAAGCACAAGTGTGTTGATAACATTTCATTTAAATTAAAGTGAATTTTCGTTTTGGAATGTGATTATAACATTTTGTCAGAAATTCACATCTGATTGGATTTGGGTGAGGAAAATTTAGTTGAAAGAGTACTTAAGTTTTAAAACTTCCATCGTTGTTTTTCTAAAACTAATTCAAGTACAGAAAACTAGTCGTATTCGAAAAAAAAAAAGAAATTTTTGACTGGTTTATTTGCCAAATTTTCATTTAAACATCAGGTTTGTTAAAGGAATCCTAACTTTTTCATATGATCTTAAAATATGCTAGAACACATGCTATTTATTTTAAAATAAAGTGCAAATTCTATCTAAAAACCTGAATGGTGTATAAAGAAGCATATTTGGATTGTTTTTGAAAAAGAAAATTTAAGTGATTCAGAACCAAAGCTTCAGAATTTGTATTAACGGTTTTCTTTAATTACAGATAAAAAATTAGGAAACACATTTTAAGGAGCTATTTTTTAATAATGAACTTTTTTTTTTTTGGTTATTTATTTATTAATTATTATTATAATTTTTTTTTTTTTAGTTTTTCACAGGACTCGAAAGAACTCAGAAATTTTACCCGTGCCCGAGGACGGCTTGTCCAACAATGTACCCGCCCTCCTTTGAAACTAACCCGTAGCTTCTGAATAAAAAAAAATATAATTTTCTCTTATTTATTAAAAACATTTATATAAATTTCACGATGAATTAGTAGTTACTAGGATTACAAATACTAGGTTTACATTATACAGTAATAAAAGAAATACTAGGCTACTAATCGTAAAACCTAGTATTTATTTTATAAAATAATTTATTTCCTTTATGAAATAATTTAAATAACAATTGTCAAGTTATCTGGAATGTCAATTTATCCGAGGATACTGCGTTTTTTTAAATGAATCAAATATGACTTTTGCCAATTCTACAATCAAGCCAATCATTTACAGAGGTTTCTGCACAGAAATCTGAAAGGAGTTTTCCATTTAGGTAGATGTTCATTATTGCGTTTAAAGCTTCTTGTTTAAGACCAGTACGTAATGTGTTTTTGTAAGTTCATTGCTGAAAAGCCTCTTTCAACCGCTGCAGCACTCCCAGACAGAGAAAACATCAATTCCACCATGCGCAGTATGTTGCTGCATTTCTAGATAAGAGGGTCATTTTAGAAATGAGGCGCTAGACTCTTGCAAGGTAACAAAAATTGAAAATGTATGACGAACATTAACGCGGACGTCGGATTCAAGAAATTTGTTGTCCGCGGGGAACTTTTAACCGCCGAGGACGGGCTGACGGGTGGTTTTTCGAGGCCTGGTTTTTCATAAGACAGAAATGGGCGTTGATTTTTTATGTGCTAAAAATTAATGTGTTAAATTAAGGCTTTTTTCCTAAATTATTATTAAAAATCAAAATTGCAATTTCAAAGTAATCGTAAACCCAAAATTGGGTTGACTGTTCAACGACGGTTATAAATTAAAATAAAATGTTTAAACATATGTCATTCATTTGTTTTAAGTATTTGTTTATTATAGCGTAGGCTGCTAAGCAATAATTATAAACATTTACTCAAAACAGCTATTCTCAAACAGCTGAAAATGTTCAAAATGGTCTGAAATCAATATTCACCATAGAAAAGTCAGAAAGAAAAGATTCTGCTTTAATGACTTGTACTGCTACAAATAGTTTTGGTGAAGATTCGATCAACATCCAAATAACAGTTCAAGGTAACGTGCATAATTATATATATATATTGAATGACTAAAATTAATATCTATGATTTCGAACTATTTTCTATTACTATTCCACATTCGATCCAATTACGAAAAAAGAAGAACACTGTTTAGACTTTTGTAAAATAAAAAAAATTAAATTACAGGCTCTTAAAGTTACAAAAAAGAATATCAGAATTGAGTTCAGAAAAAAATTTAAATAATTTAAAAATTAAACAAAAGTAACTTGAATCAAAAAATAATGTATATAAATGGACATACTATAGTTTTGATTCTATAAACAGGAACCTTCCGCTGTGTCTAAACACCAAATGACAGTAGAATAATTACGAGATAAACAAGAGACAAGTGATTTAAGTTGGAGCAAGCCTGAATAAGATAATAAAGAAAGGCCACAATAGGGTCAATCATTAATAGACTAAGTGTTATTAATATCGGCAAACCCGCGGATTCGATTTTAACATAATTACATGATCCAGAATCTATAGTTGGGCATAAATCGAATCGTTCTTCCTTTCTTTTACTATCTTGTTTAGGATTGTCACTCTGTTTAGTTTTCTCTATACTTACTTAGTTTTCTACTACTTCTTGGTATTCATGGAGATTCATCATTTATAGAACCGAAATTATATTTTATAATTAACCGTATTTTACTTGTGCTTTGTTAGCATTTTTTTTTCTTTTTTACTTTAGCATCCATAACACAGAGCATTCCCAATCCTCATTCATATATGAATAAGAACAAAATAATTGTTAATGTTTCAAACTATCTATTTATGCATGAAAAAAAAATAATTTCTAAGCAATATTAAATATATTAGAAATTGTTGTGAAAGAAATTTTTGTAAAGAATTTATACTTTATGGAGAAAAAGCATATTAAACTGCCAAGTATTTTTCCTTTGCACTTTCTTTGAAGTATTTATTTCCTTTACTCTCATTTCTTTCATATTTTAGACATTCCTGATGCACCACAGAACTTGGAAATTTATGATGTAGCCAGCAGAAGTGTACGTTTAACATGGAAAAAGCCTTTTGATGGAAATTCTCCTGTTACAAGATATACAATTATGTGGAGACAAGTTGATGGTAATAAATAAGTTTAATTAATTAATTTACTGATTATAAACTAAATTATTTACAACTAAAATTAAAAAATATATATATACTTCAGATGATATAGCTGGAGGACCGCTCCATGTTCCTGGAAGTGAAACAACTCTTATTATACGAGGACTAAGACCGAATACGAGATATTTCTTTAGAGTTAAGTGTGAGAACATATTAGGGGAAAGTCAGTTTGGTGCGGAAGTTGCAATAACTACATTGGAAGAACGTAGGTATAGAGAATTTTAAATTCGTTTTATTTTACTTTTTCCTTCGTAGTATTGTCCGTGGTAATCAAATTTAAATTGATGAACGAAGTTTGTATAAGTTAATAGGATTTTTTAAAGCATTATCCCCTTGAAAGATATACTTTGTATTTTCACTAAGCGTTATAAAAAAGTAATGTAAATGGAATAATGTAAATGGAATAATTTATAATGGTATTATTATTTAAACAGGAGGCAAGTTTTAATCAGTTGAAACGAAAAAAAATATTACCTGATTAAAAAACGCCATTGTCTAAAAAATGTGCAGATTGAAATAAAAGTCGACATACTTCAAGAGCTTTAAAATAGGCACCAATTCTTAAGATTAGCCAAACATGAACAACAAACAAAAGTTATTTAAAATATAAAATGTCAACTTGCCAACAAAAAGTGGTAAACAAAATTAGAAAATCCGCAGTAGCTGAGAATGAAAAAAAACCAAAAAAAAAAAAAAAAAAAAAAAACCCAACGTTTGTGAAATGGGTGAATCGGTGTAAAATACATTTCCATGCGCAATGGAGAAATGGTAGTTCAATTCTCTAACATCATTCATGTGTGTGAATGAAACACGATTCCAAGGCATCAGGCTGATCTGATAAGACAGAAGTAAAAATAATTTTGAAGTTGTTGAAATGTACATCACATATAAGATTCTAACAATGTGCAACAATCTATGAATTATCGAATTCTCGATAACGGGCATATCTTTCGCGATCCTTAAGTCTAAATTTTAAAGTGCATCTGGTTTGTCTGTTATCAAGAAAATTGTTCCAAAGATTTTATCTTTATTTTGTTTCACTCTCAACACTGTGTTTTTTTATAATTTTGTTCCTCACCTTTATTTTCGATTTTTTGTAATCACTTTAAAATTTTATACTTGAAATCAGTTTTGTTCATTTTTGCTTTTGTTTCGATTTCTTCACGTCTGGCTTGTTTTGAGAATTAGCGTCTATTTTTGATCCATTGAAACGTGTTTACATTTATTTCAATTTGCATATTTTTGATTCCAATGAAATATTTTAATCAAGTAATATTTTACACGCTACAGTTTTTTTTTTTGGATTATATCTTTAGTAAAGCAAAAATTAGTTCTTTGGTACCGCGCGTCATTTTGAAATTTACTTGTCTTATAACAAATATTTATGAAAATATTTTACACATGTTACGATGAATGCGTAAACATAATCTAACAGCATCTTATTTTTATGCGGTTATAAATATTTAAAATATACTATGATAACAAATAGTGTTTATAATTATGTATTTTTATATTTAAAATAATGCTTAAATATTATTATAAATAGACCATAGCAGTTTGACAAACAATAAGCTCATTAATATAATAGATGATTTGTGCTGCACGTATGAAAGATTATATTTATTTATTTAAGCTGGGTAAAATTGTATAGAAAAAGAAATGTTTGATAATAAATACAGCCTCTTGCCAAATTATCAGACGCCCAATAAGATTTTATGCAAATTCTTAATTATCAGGTGATACTATACAGCTTTATTGTTTTTACGCGTTAGAAACCGGTTTGTACTTGTTTACATTTATGTATAAATTGGTGAAATTAGAAATTAGGAGATATGTAATATAAATTCGACAATTGAATAAATTATACCATATATTATATAAATATAGAATACTTATAATATCAGATATTATAATATCAGACTATATAGTATATTATAATAATTCGATCAAATTATTAGATGCTCTGTAGTGTTTTAATAATTGCATGTTTTGCACGAGTTTATAGGCAATACTCTAATATATAAACATAAATGTAATGAGTTTTTATAGGGGATATTTTTTATATACTTCCCATTTAAATTTATTTTTAACGTATTGCATTACAATATAAACCACCGAATACACGAACATAAACAAGCTTAAGCCAGTTTCAGCTGCGTAAAAACACTAAAGTTGTAGAGTATCACCTGATAATTAAGACTTTACATAGAATCTTACAGCGCGTCTAATAATTTGGCCAGTGACTTTATATATAAACTTCATGACAGAATTAAGAATCTTATGTATTACTTTATTAAAAATATGTGTATAAGCAAAATGAATTTTTTATCACATTGTATAAAACATGTTTTTCAGCTCCTTCTAACTCACCACAATTTGTAAAAGCAAAACCAATTTCATCAAAGTCTATTAATGTTACATGGCAGGTAAATATATGTGTGATTTTTAGTTAAATAGAATTGTAAATTTTATTTAAAAAAATTATTTTCTTTTGTATTTCATTAAACAAATATTTTTGTGATCATATTTATATTTTATATTCAGTAATTTTGTAAAATGAAAACTTTTAAATAAAATTATACTTATTTTCAACCACGGAGTTGTAACTGTATTTCAAAACTGCCGAGCTATAAACTTATATGAATTATTACGGAATGAATTAAATAATTCTACTAATATAATTTTGAAAGTGATAATAAGAGTAATGGAGTGTTATATTTCTGTGCAATGTACATTTCTAACCAAATAAAAATTTTAAAAAAATCAGTTAGTAAAATTGCATATAGATATTTTTATCGCATTTACTATTCTTTTAAAATAATAGTATTAAAAATCTAACTAAAGAATTGCTATGAAATTGTATAAGGCATTAATTTGGAACTATTTTCTATTGGAAAATTGAAATTAATCTGACAATAAAACTATTTATTTAATTCATTAAACGTGAACTTTAATAAGGATTTTAACTATAAATAATAAATTATCATTCTTGTACTGCTTTGTTTAACCCTCATAAAAAAATCTTTTTTCTTAGAAAATGCTTGTAATCGATACTACACGTTCTATTTCTTTAAAACTAATAAATTATTAAAGTCTTATACTCAGTGTTCTCTTAAAAATCAATAATTTTTCGATTTAAAAACATTTATTTAGTGCTTCATACATTATTGACCTTTTTTATGTAACTAACGTGTGATCGCATGGGCTTTTAAAATAACTTCGAACGTTCTAATGTATGCATCAGACTATTTATCTTCAAAGTGTAAAGAACAATTTAAGCTCTTAAACTTATTAACGCTCTAACGACGTCTGAAAGAGAAAAATCGCACGAGCATGTCAATATTGACTAATCTTCAATAGGGTGTAGTTTTCCTAGCGTTGATGGATACCAGTAATTAGAAACTCAACGCCATTTTTTTTTGTATTTTTTTTATAAATCTTTTATGAGAGGCTAATGTATATTTAACTAAAAGCTTCACAACATATTGATGGAGTAGGAGAATGATGTCTAGTAATGGAGTAGGAATTACGTAAATGATTAAATCAGGGCCATTAATAAAAAAAAGATGTTTAGAACTCAAAGATGAAATTTGCATAGCTCTATTGCTATTAATGCTTTCTCTTATAATTTATGTACTTTATTTACCGCTTAGAAAAGGATCCAGGTAATTTTTCACGAGTTTGACTTGTTTATCTGGATTTAAGTCGTTGAATAGAGGACACAGCGAGACTTTTTTTAAAAGAAGAATATTTATGGAAATAATTATTTATAGGAAAAGTTTGGGGAATTGAAATGAAATGTTTATTTGACTTAATCAAATGCTGATTTATTTTATATAATCATGGAATTTAACAATGCTGGGATGTCATTGCATGATAAATATTTTCAAAAATAGATGTAGAGATGCTATTACAATATATAATTTTAGCATGGTGTAATTTTAAATATGGTTAAAACTATTTATTGGCTTGCAAAATTTATAAAAGCTTTGCATTTAAATTTAGTATTTCAAAAACGAAATATATTAGAGTGTTTCCCCAGACAGTTCGATTTTCAAGAGTATAAAACATGATTTATGAAGTATTGTTTTTAAAAATTCGAAGCATTATCAAAATCTACACAGTATTGTCTAACTTAAAAAATGTCTTGTTAGCAAACTTTAAGAACAGTTTAAAAATAAATTAAAAATTTAAATTTTGTTTTAATTAAGACAGGGATAAAATATTTTAAATTTAGTTTCAAGAAAAAAATAATACCAGAGACAAATTTAAAAAAAAAATGCGTTTTGCGTGTGCCTAGTTAGGCTTAGGCTTAGTAACCTAACTGTTTATTTTTTTACTACCCCTAGAAAAATTATTTGTTATAAAATATTAACTTAATTTATCAAAGTAAAATCACGGAAAAGAAGGGGGGGGGGGTGCATTGACTATTAATAAAAATATTTTTACCTTGAAGCTTATTATATTTATTTATTCAGTTTTATTTTCAGTCGGAAAATGTTGGAGGGAAGGGGGCTAACATGGACATGGGGCTAGAATGGACATCTTAACTAAATTTTGTTTTCGACAAATTTCTTTAGTGATATATATAAAGCGCACCAAAAAAAAGACCATCTTGATTAACTTTTGATCTTATGATCAGATTTCCACGTTCTAGGAATTATTTTCAATGGTTCGAACGGGTGACCTCAAAAATGTTAATTAACATAGGGTGTAGCCACAATCTTGAAATATGGTCCCATAGTTTAGTCAGGTGAGCTATCCAAAGTTTGGAGCCCTTAATGTCAATTTTACTTTTTGCTTATATCCCCATATCTTTAGAACTATTTAAGCGTATGCAAAAAGTTTGCACATAATTATATAATTCATTTATCTAAAGATAATCCCATGCAAAAATATAAATTTTAGTAAAAATTTATTATTTATTATTATTTTATTAAATAATAAAAAGAAATAAATTATAAGGTGTTAAATTTTTTGCATCATTTTAAGGTATATAATTTTACATTGCAAAACACTAAATTTTGCGAAAATGGTTGAATAGTTCCTGAGAAATCGAATTTTAAGAATGTCGTATAGTTAATGGTTCGATAAATGAATGTTATAATTATGTCCAAAATTCTTCGATTTGCTTACAAATTTCTCAAGATAGGGTGAAATACGCAAAAAGTAAAATCAAAATTAAGGTCTATACATTAGATCACTCACCTGTCCAAACCATGGGGATCATATTTCGGCTATCCCCTACATTTTAGGGAACAAGAAATTGAATCTGTTTGAAAAAGATATGTTTATTCAGAGAAAGTACGTTTTTGTGTCTGATTTCATAAATTAAAATATCGTCTACAATAATTAATTAGCACATTTGAAATTTCCCCTTCAAACCAATATGAGTGAGTGATAAAACGTGAAGGTGCTAGAACGTGTCATCAAAAGTTAGTCAGAGTGGTCCATTGTTGATTTTTAGCGCACTGTGCGCTAAAACGCGAAGTTATATAATATACATTTAAATGTTTTACTATGAATTTGTAATAAAAAAAATTATGTTGCGAAAGTAACATTTAAATTTCCTATTCACGCTGTTGTTAACAATTTTAATTATTTCAATTTCAACAAAAAATGATAATAAGATATTAATTATACGGTTTTTACCTATTTTGGTATTAACTACTGCTCCGAAAAGTTTCAATTAATCTGCATTGAGCCTAAATAAACAGAGGCTATGTAAGACACATGTTAAATGAGCCAAATAGTTACTTGTCTACACACAGTTCACACTGATCACAATTAACTTCCAGTGGAGAAAAAATATGAATTGGTTACAAATGTAACATATTTATTATTATTGATATTCTAAATTAGAATGAATTTATCGATTGATATACCTTTACAAATCATGGTTTCATTTTTAAGTATAAAATATATCTTGAAACCTTTATATTATTCACCATTTTAAAGGTTTGAAAAAAATTTGGATGAGATGTCTTATCAAATTTGTCAATAAAATATAAATCAATATAGTTGATTCAAAGAAGAAAACAAATTTTTTATGCATATCTATTTTTCGCAATAGATTAAACTAAAACAGAATATCAGTGAGTTGTTCTGTTTCCTCTTACGAGAGTAGTTTACATTGTTTTAAAATGAGGTAAATATCGTTGAGCTATGTTTTCAGAGTGCTGAGATTCTAGATGTAAACCAAAATGCAGATAAATGTCAGAATTATTGTTAAAAAATATTTCATGAGTAAATAATTAATTTAATCATGCATTTTTTGCCAATTTTTTTAAAACAATCGTCTATTGGTCTTCTAGTGGCTGGTCTAATAATATTTACAGTAAAAAGCAGTAGTGGAAAATGAAATAAGCGAAAATAATTTTCGAAATTGTAATGTAAACATACAAAGACTTTGTCACATACAAAGAAAATATAATTTCTTTAAAAATAAACCTGAAAATCAAGTAAAAAAAAAATCTGTAAATAATATTTAACTTTTTATACTAATAACATTGAAGAGTTAACCCAACAGAAACATAAATGGAAAGAATCGACGAGTAAAGTGTTATTACTTACGTTTTTCAATAATAGTGTCATTTGTAAGTACAGTGAACTCTCGCTACTACGATATCCAATACAACAGTAACTCCCTTATTACGATAATGCTTCGTGGTTCCAACGAACTCTCAAAAGAATGAATGTCATGCTTCTCTCAATATTACGATATTCTATGAAAGAATGAACCCCTCTAAAAAGAATTTTTTATCCATTTATTTTCTCCATTTATCATTGTAAAAAATTTCAAATATTGTAAAAAAATCTTATTGTATAACATTTTGCATTGTTTCCATCTTTTCCGACAGAAGAAGATTCATTACTGACCACCCCAAGAGCTTCGATTCTTAGAATCGCCTCTTAAGAAGTCACAGAAATAACATCCCTCTATGATTTCATTTCCTTCATGTTAAAAGCTGACCATAACTCACAAATGACCACAATCATCACATTAACACCTGAAAGAGAATTTTTTCTGCTGAGGGTGGGTGGAGCACTATTCACAAACGATTCATTTCATCCACAAAGGATTCATGTCATTCAAACGATTAATTTCATTCAAAATCATTTTCGTGTTTTGGATTCAATATATACTTTACTGGTTGACATGATAGTCAAAAAATGAATAAACAAACAAACATATCTGATAATTTTCAATAAAAACGGTTATCAGGTATGTTTACAATCTTATTTTCTGAATTTATTTAATTTTTTTTTTAATATTTAATAACAATTGACACTATGCAAATTAATTTTATGCATAATATATAAATACATTTATAGTTTATACACATATAACATTAAAATTAAAAAGAATCTTATTGTGTCCCTAAAGTATGAAGGTTTCGATATAACAATATATCCCTCTACAACAATATATTAATTTGGTAATCAAAATATTGTTGTAGCGAAGTTCTACTGTACTAATCAAGGGCATACTATCAGGAGAGCTCATGCGTTATGGAAAAACTGAAACTTCGGTAGTAAGGTTTCTAAGAGTATTTTTGATAAGGAATTTCTGTAAAAAAATATTGTTCTAAAATATGAAAAATAAAAGGAGAAAAAAAAAAAAAAACGTCGAGAAAAAAATCACTTTGATATTGTTTTTTTTTTTCGTTTTCCCATCCCATGTATAAAAGGCTAATATTGTTACTTAGTCAATTTCAGAAGTATACCCACTTAATGTATATTAAAGGGATACTCCAAATTAAGGAATATAAATACAACATTTCAAATATGAACGAAGTTCTATTAAAATGCACGCAAATTATGTCTAATTTATATACAGATGTAGAAAAAGTCATAAGATATCTCTTAGTACCATGTTTAGCTATACGAAGTGCATGAACAAGTAGTTGGAAGTCTCCTGCAGGAATAATCAGTTTTAATGGAAATATTTTATTGTGAAAGAATTGAGGTCGCAGGATTTTGAGCACTGACTGTCCTCTCGATTATATTTCATAAATGTTTGGAATATTTATCACTTCCAGATGCAAGACAACAACAAAGACAAATGTTCAATGGGATTTATATCGGGTAATGTAATTAGTCAAATAACTCACTGGAATTGTTTAGAATGTTTTTGAAACAAGTCGAGAACAATTAAAGCCCGGTTAAACTTCACATTGTCATCCATAAATATTCTATTGCTGTTTGGGTAAATGAAACCCATTAATCACTGTAAGTGATCTGTTTCCAAGTAGCTGAACATAGCCATATCCTTTTAATGATCGATGCCCTCTAACTATAAGACCCGGTCCATGCCATGGAAAAGCAGCCCAGATTCTCATGGAGCCACCAGCAGATTGTATAGTGCCTTGTTGACAACGTGGAGTCCATGACTCCATGGGTCTGCACTAGGCAGCTGATATCGTGACTATTCTGACCAAGCTATATTTTTCCTGTCATAGTCACACGCCCAGGAGAAGCGCTGGACATTATACCGTGCTGTTAATAAAGCCAGTCAAGTCAATCTTCTGTTGTCATATCAAATTACATACAAATTTCGCCTCACTGTCCTATCGGACACGTCTTTTTCACGTCTCACATTGATACGTGTGGTTATTTAATGCATTGTTACTTGTTTACACAATTAATAATACGCAAACGTTGGCGGTATGGTAATTAAATATAGGCGGTCTTGGTAATTAAATGTAGGTGGTCTTGGTAATTAAATGCAGGCGGCCAAACACTATTTTGTCCATGGTGTGAGGTTATGCCTGAAATTATTTATTCTCAGCACGCTTTTGAAGTTGCAGATCTTGGAATTTATAATTCCGTCAAAATTATCAAAATTCAATCTTCAAGGCATCGAGCACTTAATACAAATTCCACTTAAAATCTGTTTATTCTCGTCTTGCTGTCATATTAAATCAGAAACAATTTTCAGATGAATAACTTGAACGCAAATAAAAGTCCTGCCAGTATTTCTATATTGCTATTCGGTGACTTTTGTTATGTCCCTTCAGTGTACATATATATAAGCATATACAATTGTTTCCAACAAGTCGAGATGACAAATGGGTAAAGAATAATAACAAAAATCACGTTAGCTGACAGAGAGGCTTTTATGCATGCGTGATATTTTTCAAGGGAGAGCGAATATTTTTTCATGATATAATTCAAAATTGAAATGGAACTAAAATAGTTATTCAGAGATTTAGTTTCATAGTGAACTAAATATGTCTTTATGATACAGTAACAAACTTATTCGTTAGGAAGGGAAAGATATTTAGAGCTGGGTACATTGAAAATATGGATGAGTTTTAAAATTGGGAATGAACTGATAACTTGCATTATTAATATCTATAAAATTGGTATATTTATCATCTTCATGCAAAAATTTAAGAGCAGAACATATCCTGTTACCAAGTTAAAATAACTTTAAGAACGTTTTTGAATATATATTTTTTTTAACTAATATGTGAATGGATGTCAAAAAATTTATGATATGTGATAAAAAATTAATTATTAACTCTACTCTAAACGATGGTAAACATGTAAAAATTTAGTAATTTGTAGTTAATTACATTGCGCAATTTTTTAAAATACTTATAAAGTATTGCATTTTATCATGTTTTTTTCGACTCCTACGATAGCAAGTAAAGATAACTTGGAAGGAATTATAATTTGGATACTAATTTGAATGAACTTTTAGACGAGTTAATTGACTCAACACTTAAGTGTCATGTATTTTCAACAGTCTACACTATCCTCTATTCAAAGGTTTTACCAAACTGTAAATATTTTAATCTGCAGGTTCCCATGGAAATTGGGAAAAGCAGCATTGATGGATTTTATGTTGGCTACAAGAATTCGAGAAATCCAGAGCCTTATACTTTTAAACCGACAAGCTATCAACAGGGTCATTTGCACCATTTTGTAATTACAGATTTAAACCGTAATTCAGAATACAGTATAGTAGTTCAAGCTTATAACAGTCGAGGAGCCGGGCCACCATCGGAAGAAGTATATGTACGAACATTAGAATTCGGTAAGTTTTTTTTAAATTTCCTCTTTGACATGAATGCAGTATGCATTAATTTCAAAACATTTTTACATAATTTTTACCAATATTAATATATAAAAACAATTGATTTTTAGATAGGCCAAGTGCCCCAATATTACGTACTTACTTTGCGACCTCCAGAACTTTAAAGTTGTCTTGGGACCCCAGGATTCATCATAATGCACCGGTTTCAGGTACGTTGAATAAGTAAAGTAACTTTCTGTGACATAAAAATATTAATTGCGTCATACCCTAAAACTTTTGTTTGATTGAAAATATAAAGCGTGCTAAAATGTTATGACATTGAGCAAATCACTATATTGTCAAGTACTTAAAAGATAAGGAAAGGAAATCACTGCAAATATTTTTTTACCGTTTAAAAGTAGATTAGAAGTTTAGAAGGTTTATACAAAATATTTGGTTCATACAAAATTATACACATGCAGTGGTCCAAAAATACTGGTTAACTTTGAAAAACAGTATTATACAAATTTATAAATATTTTTATAACATACAAGGATATCAATAATAATAATAATTATAATAATAACATAGAAGAATAATGATGATATACTAAAAAAATAGTTTCAAAAACAAAGAATTCAAAAAGAGAAGCATTATCTCATATTTTTTTTTACTTTTAGTTCAAAATAGTAAAAATTTGATTTGCCAGTTTTAACTGTTTACTTAGGAGAGAAAAAATTATTTACCATTATTAATTTTTTTGGTTATTTAATGCCTTTTTTCCGAAACTTGTAAAACGAGCCTTTATTAGTTGTTAGAAAAATAGTTAGAAGTCAATTGCAACTTCTTAAATTAATAAAATATTAATCCCGAAATAAACGTTTATTGGAAACAACTAGAAAGATACGAACTACAACAAGTTGGCTTAAGTGATATAAATCGAAAACACCAGCTTTATTTTATAAAATAGTCATGGATTTCGACGAAATATTAATGTCGCTTTTGACTCGATATTTTCACTCCCTTTCAGTGAAAATTCATATTCGTAACATTCCAATTTGCCTTCCTACAAAACAGTGGAATAATTAATTGCCCTAGTTTGATGAATAAGGAAACATTAGCTAATATATTATCACTCAATTTGCAAGTCTTAAGTTTATTGATTTGAAGTACAAATTTATATTTTGTGGTATATGATTGACAAGGAAGGGAATGTTAAATAGTCATCTGTAATTTCTTTTATTAACGTAAAGTATTCAAGTTTATATATTATATGAGGAATATGATTAAATGTATTTTTAATATTAAATATTTTTTACACCAATATTTTTTAAAACAATTATGGACACATATATGAAATTTTTAAATTAGCATACACCATAATGTTTAAAAGGGCATTTATTTTTTAAGCCCGAGTATTTGTCAGTAAAAATGTATTAAAATAGTGCATACTAAGCTACACAATTTCTTATTCAAAATAGAAATTATATATTTTTTTATTTTAATTTTACTAACGATGCTAATTATTATTATTATTATTTGCATTTGAAACAAAACTAAAGCAAATGATGAATAAGATCTTGATTTTTATTTCTTAAAATAAATATTATTATTATTTTTTTTTTTTGGAATTTTAAAGATCAGCAAATACATATTTCATTTTAAGATTTTATTTAGATTTGAATATTATATCTAGATTTGACTTATGAACAGTCATTGCATTAAAATTATTTGTTTGGATTTCGTTAACTTAATTCAATTCAAATGTTAAGTAAATTTATTTTGTAAAATATTTCAGGTTATATATTACACTACAAAATGGATGGACAGGAATGGTCAGAAACACATTTAACAGGCGAAAAATCATCCTATACGCTTCATGATTTACAATGTGGAACAAGTTATTCTTTTTATCTCGTTGCTTTCAACAGCGCTGGTAGTGGGAATAACAGTGATGTTATGTCAGCAAAAACAGACGGTGGTCGTAAGTATGAAATATTATTTTGTATTTTAATTTGATACTCATTAAAAATGCCGTATTTTATCTAAAACTTTTATTTGAAATATATGATTGTGTTGGCAGAATTCTATACAGATGATTTTCCACTCGAATCACATGCTTCATAACTCCCTTTTATTTAAGTGGGTCGGGAACTCATTTGTATATATTTAAAATATCATTTTTATATTTATAATGTAAATATGCGATGCAAAAAATTCTGAAAAAAATACGATAAAAAAATATCGGAATTAAGGGGAGACCCCAACCTGAGATGGTAAAATATTAACGTTTTTCTTGAATTTTTTTTAAGTAATAGAGACAATGCCTTGTTTTTTTTATGTTATTTAGCTACAATTTAAGTCTATTTTAAAAATTTTTCTTTTACAAAATAATAAAAAATAAGTTGGTGGCAGCTCCGTGTGTGGCAGGTCATAAAAAAGTAGCACCTCACTGGCCTCATGAATTTAGGAGTCCTGAAACATAGGAAAACGATTTTTTTTAGATTTTCTGAAACATAATGACATTATCTAAAAAGTAACATAGCGGTTTTTTGATATTCGAAAAATTACCAAAATGGCGGCAACTTAAAAAAAAGTTAAGTTTTTCATTAAAAAAATATTCATTAAAATACTAATATAAAATCGAAATATAAAAATATAAAAAAAAACCTATGCTACTTTCTAAAGAATATATTTTTACTTAATTTAAAATAAAAAACAGCTTATTTCGTTCTATAGATCATGAGAAAAACGTTAGGCCAGGTCAAAAAACAGCGTTTTGAGAAAAACGCGTTTAAAGTTTTGACTTATGTTAGAGAAAAACGTTTAATTTCATATATATAATGGTCGATAAATGAAATGCCTACAATAAGTTTCTATATACAGTCAGCAGAATGGATGAGTCACAAAATGAATGTCGCCCCTCCTAATCCGGCCGAACGGGCCTTTCTACCTGCTTAGCGACGACTCTCTATTTTTCGGTATAACTTCCAAACGAAAATAGGTACCGAGAAATCGTTTTAGACAGTCATTAAGAAGGGTACAAAGATTCGCAAAATGCAATAAAATTTTTTTCGAGTTTTTTAAACATTCAGGGTGGGGTCCCCTTTTAAGGGTGCTGGTACTTTTTATTCTAAAATTCATTTTTACCGGAACATGATACAGAACGAAAACTTCGGTATACCGTGATTTTTACAGTAATAATTTACCTATAAATACCTGAATTATCATAAAATACCTTATTAAATTAATATAACTGTTAAATTTCTGGTATAAAATTTTTGGTTGCAAAGGAATTTTGTTGCCAGATGTATCTTATACGGTTTAAATGAATTTTATACGTATTTTTTTAATTGAAAAATACTAAACATTTGAAATTTGAAAAATTCTAGATAGTCAGTTATGGAAGCTTATGTAAAACATTTTTTCATCGAGATATCACAATCATAAATGTGCATTGAACATTTTTCTAGCGAAACTATTTAAAATCCTGAATGTTTTGACTTTAGACTCACAGGTTAAAAATTTCATTAAAAATCCGAAGTTTACCTGTTGAAAAAACATCTTTCAAAAAACACACACAGAAAAAAATTTTTTTGTATAATTTATTTGGAATATTATTCGAATAATTCATTCATAGTGAAGTGTCATTGAATTTAGGTCACTCGGCTATTTATGTAACGCTGCATTTCATTTAAGGCCTGTGGTTGTCACATACTTTCTTCAGTGATTGCTGATTAGTGGTATTTTGAACTAAGGTTTGCCTTTGCTGGGCAGAAATACAGCTGAGCCGCCTCTCACCAAGCTCGTTCAAGGCTAAATGCATTTTGTAGTTTTTCCTGATTTTGCTAATTTTCCTCCCAGCACCCGTATTTACTAACTATATTTTCGATATTGTTTAAATATTGTTCAACATTGAAAATTTTAGTTCCTCGACGGTGGAAATACGATGGAATTGAAAGAAAACTGTGCCGAGAGTAATTGAATTAGAATGAGTACCAATTTTGCCTATTGAATACACTTAATAAAAACAAATAAAATTATAACTGCGAGTAAACTTGACATATCACCCTCACAGGGCCGCAGTGGCTCAGGGGATAGAAGTGGCTCAGGTTCGAATCCTAGAGGTGGTGAATGTTCTTATACTAGTGGTAACTGGTTGGTAGGAATTCTGTTCATCAGTTCGCACCGAGCACGAGCAACCGGCTCAGTGTTAGATATAAATATCCTCAGTGATAGACGGATCCTGGAATAGAAACCCTTGCCGTCGGACTAACAATGGGAATTTTTCGGGGTTTTTCCCTCCTTGTAAAGTATATACAGGTGATTTCCATCAACAATTTCTCCACAAGGGAGAGTTGGTATCAAAACTTATTCCTTGAGTTCCTAAGACGTTTGGGTTTGATTTGGTTTTGAAATTACAAGGCTACGAAGTTTAACAGTGGTAACTGTAAACTTAGAGTCACTACCAGATATAAAATAGAAATACGGGCTACGCCAATTACGATATAAAAAACATATTACTCTCATGTACGAACAACATGCACTTCACATTTTCTTTAGCATTTTACATCCATAATTCAATAGAATTTCAATGGACATTGCAACCATGTAAAAAAAAGGATAAAGCAACATTTTGTATCATACTTTGTAAATTTTTTGAAAATATTCTCAAAACATTTAAATGAAATGTGCACTATAATAATAAAGAAATTACCGATAATCTTGTTAATATCTATTACGAAACAGAGTTTTCAATAAATTGCTTAATTTTTATTTTCTCTCATTTTTGTTATAGATAAATTTTAAGAAGATAAGAACAGAACACTTTCTTAATATAATATAAAAAGTAATTCCTGAAACTATAAATAACTGGAATCGCGAAAAAATGATTTGTCTTTAAATCCTTAAATCGAATAAAAAAAATCTTCACTCGCAATACATCACTTAAGCTTATTTCGAATATCGTAGAACAGAAACTAGGTTATAAAATAAAAGGAGTTTCATATTAAATTCTCTTATTCTTATCTCGATTCTGAGAAAAGAACAATTCTCGTCTGAGTCACTTATGGGATTTGTACTGGGATTTACTACTGAAGAAAGAGGATGATTTGGATATAAAGAAATATATTACTATCGTTTATCAATGTCTTCACAGGATGTAGCTAAAAAGTATGGAAGTATCCATTACTCTTATATTTTTATATGGAACGAAAAATCGGAAATCGTACGCTCTCCCGAGATGTAAAATCTATTATAAAAAGAATTTGTATGTCAAAAAAAAAGAGAAAGTAAAATATACCTTTAGGCAAATACACAGACCCTAGCTAAAAAAGAGAAATGGGGTTTTTGAAAAATAATCGGGTATCCCAAGTACAAGTTCCCAAACTTTCGTAACGAATCTCTAAATTTGTTTTATTAAAGCGTATTTTATATTGAGTTATAACAATATCTTAGCGGCACATTTTAATTGATTAATTTTAATAGAATCCTTCGCAACGTTTGGATCGATGTTTATTTTTTTTTTCTATGAATAAAAACACGTCAGCTCATATTAACATTAAACTAAGCATCTCAACACTGTAAAAATTTCCTGATCAGATTACAGTAAAAAGTACTGTAACTTTATCCGGAATTTTCAGATCAGGGAGCTGTTTTTTATTCTTTTTTTACCATAAAATCTATTTTTACCTTAACATGTTATGCGGCAAAAATCCTGATATTCATTAATTTTTGCAGTAATAATTTCTGTAAAATCAACTCTAATAAAAAAACACTGCAGTAAAAATTTAGGCAAAAATGGATTTCAAGTGAATGAAGTTGATTTTACGGGTAATTCAACCAAAATTGATGGAATCATTGAAGATGCTTATTTGGTACAGCGTTGAATAAACACTCATAGCAAAAAAGTACAAACTTTTTATGAAATTACAAGGAGACAAATTTTATTGCACCTTAAAGTGGGAAGGACGATCTTAAAGTAAGATGTTATGGTCTGGAATCTTTGAAGATGCTTATATGGTGCTTTACTGAATAAACACTCGTGTGAAACATGTGAAAATGTTTTTGAAATTACAATGAAACAAAATTTTATTGCATCTTAAAGTAACTAGAAAGATGTTAAAGTAAAACATTAAGGTCCATAGAAGTTAAGCCTTAGAAATTAGGAAAGGGCAGATAATAGACAATATATTTAATAACTTACATTTCAACCATTTTTTTATCACAAGTCTTGAGTTGTTTCATAATTTATTTTCGAATTATATAAAAAGGAAATTTTTAAAAACATTTCAATAATCTTTTTTGCAGCACCTAGAGCACCTGACAAACGTCTCATGCTCTCCGTGAACTCGACCTCAGTAAATATTAATTTAAACAGTTGGCATAATGGAGGTTGTCCAATCAGTGTTTTCATAATCCAGTACAAGCCGAATGGTCTACAAGAATGGACTTTAGTTAGTAACAATATCATCCCGGAGCAAGGGAGTATCACAATAACTGATTTGAGTCCTGGTTCCTGGTATTCAATGCTAATAACTGCGAAAAACGATGCTGGTTCAACTGATGCAGAGTATATTTTTGCTACTTTAACACTTTCAGGAGGTAAATATTACATAATTTGCTCATATATAGACGGTTTTTACATTCTACACTGAGAAAAAAAAGTACGGTCTAAACATCAGAATATGGTGATACTTTCTATATTTCTGGCACTATGGGAACACCAGTAATTTTTACCGAAGCTCTTTGGTAACAATTTTGGTAAAATTCCTTAATCTATATATATATTTCTCTTACACGGCACCAAAAAAAAAGCCTCATTACAACTTCCCGAATGGCAACGTTAGAAAATCGACCAATGATTGCATCTAAAAATGTCACATGCCAAATCTAACTGAGGTGGCTCAACATATAGCGCTTTTAAAAACGGAAACAATAACCAGAGTGAGCATTATCAGGTTGTTCAATTCAGCTGCGGCAAAAATAAAAATAAACAACTTAAAAAATAAAAATGCTGTTGCCAGCCATAGAATTTTTCTAAAGTTAACTTAGCAACATAAATCAAAATTATGATACCTGAGCGCTTGACGTAACAAATCCTTCAATTCTATAAATGTTGTATCGCCAAATGCCCAAATTAACAATTGCAATTTCAAATTAATATTGAAATATACAGGTTTAGAATTTTCTACAGGGAAAAGTTTTCAGATCTTCAGTATTCAAAAAAGTATACAAAAGCTAGACGTTAAGAACGTATCCAATGAGCGAGCAAAGCGAGCATTGGATTGCGAAGCAATCCGAAATGAACTGCGAAAGCAGTTCCGGGGGTTGGTGAGCGCCAACGAGCAGGGGGCGAAGACTCCTAGTATGTTATAAAATTTGGCAGATATGGTAAATTTTGCTAGTTTTATCATAATACCTTAGAACATGACATTAAAACCATTTATTCAGTTAAATTTATATCTCAGCTTTGAAATTTTTGCTAGATGTATAGCAATAAAGATTAAAATTTTTAAAATCAGAATTTCCTGTTAACAATTACCATATGAGTAGAACAACTACCAAATGTAATATTTTAATACCTTATATGTTAGTTTTATCAAATAGAATTATAGCTTTTTCAACCAGAAATGTCAATACCATACAGTACGGTTATTTTGCTAGAATTTTTTTCTCCGTGTTAGCTTATACTTTATGTCTAATGATTTAAATAAATTTGAAAAAGTAAACCTTTTTAATTTTGAATTTCATAGAATATCCTCCAAGGCCTTCAAAAGTAAGTGATATTAGTGGATCACTTTATCGTCACCTGACAATAACGGCTCCAGTGTTAAGTTCAATTATAGTTCTGATGGTGGTTCTCTGCGCGGTGTGTTTTATTACGAGACGACGCTCATCAGATAATGCAAGAAATTTAAATGGTTGGTAAAATTTTGAAAAAAAAATTTATGTAATTATTCCTATATCGTAACTTATTTAAAACCAGTTTATTCATTGTTTAGAAAGTAACAATATCTTATAGAAAGCAAAAAATCAAGTAATATTATTAAAAGAAAATAAATGGAAAATTTATAACTTATTATTTAAAAAAATATAGTAAATTGAATTTTCCAAATCATTTAAATATAGTTTTTTAAATTTTATATTTCCAGAAATTTCTTTTATTCTATTGGTTAGAGAAATTCAAAAGTTTCATAAAAAAATACTATAATGTCCATTTACACTTACTGTTATAAAAAAATATTTTATTTCTTATAATATCATTAACTTATTTAATAGGATTAACCTTCTACATCTTTGATTTACCCATTGCACATGACGCTTAGAATGTGTTTAAATAAACCCCGCGCTTCTTAAAAAATTATCATCTTCATATTGCCTTTTATCTATTTTCCGCAAGTACACTGCAAGAAATTTCGAATCAAATTACGGTATAAAGTACAGGCAATTTAGGTGCAGCATCCGTAAAATCTATTTTTTCTGTGAAATATTGTACAGTATTTTTTACAGAAATATTTATTTAATTAGAGTGATTTAGTAATTTCGCGCTAATGACTTACTGTAAAAATTACGGTATACCATATTCTTTTTTTTTCCGTAACATGTAACGGAATTTAATCCGGAATTTTTACAGTGTAATTTCATATTTCATGAATATTCCTTAAAACCCTTTTTTTTGTCATACGACGCTCATAAATGTGTGAGAGTACGTAAGAGATATTGATATGCAGTTCTTTTCCTTTAATGTTTTTACTAAATTTAAATATTTAAAGAAAAAAAAAAAATATTTTTTACCGTAATTAGATCTGGAATTTCTTACAGTGTTTTTATTGAACATACAAAAATATTAACATGCAATAATACGTATTTTATGTGCTCTTTAGCTGATGGAGAAAATCGAGATCCCATCAAATCTGAAAATTTTCCCCTGTCTGTAACTTACGATGTTACACATGAGCCAACTTATTTACAAACTCCATACGCTTCTAGTCGGGGCACAGGAGGAAACAGAAAACATTGTATTCTTCCAGGAAATGATAATGAACAAAATGTTGGAACACTTGGGAGCATAGGAAGTAGCTTCAATTATAGTTCTTCACATCAAATCCGTCGAGTAAGTTTATCAATATTCGGATTTTTAGCTTGAATGTCTAGAAACTTCAAGGGCTAATTTTATTTATATTATCTTCCTTTTCTTAACAGATTTATCCGAACGAGAAACAAATTTTAGCTTATTTATAAAGAAATTAAAAATCTAACTTTATTGATCTTATTTTTTTAAAAAAGTGTTTTCATTTTGTCAATGAAAGATTTTCTTTAGTTATTTGAACCATAACAATTTACAAACGTCATTAGCACAATACATTAAAAATTTAAAAAATAAGTAAACAATCTAAAAAATTAAAGTAACTGGATAAGAAATGAATTTCTTACTACGAATGGTAGGGCTAGAGAAATAATTGAGAAATATAACTGTTGTTAAAAACAAAAAAAAGGACTGAAACCTCGGTTTGAAACTTTGAACAGAACCAAATAAATGTTCGAAAAAGATCATAAGAAACTGGAAAAAAACAGCTACAAAATCGTCAAATTCTTTTGAACAAATTAATGTGCAATTATGATCATTTTTAAGAAAAATGATCTAATAACGGGGAAATGATTTATTTTAGTAGTATTTTTTGTGTTTAAAGACCTCTATGGCATAATCTAATGGATTTACAATTAAAATTTTAGAATGATTGCTCTTCAGATCTTATTTCAGAGTTTGTATAGCAGTGTGAATATTATACTGTAACGTATCATAAGCTATATTAAAGAATTGTTCAGTTTTTTTTATAAAAAAATGTTTATTCACAAACAACACAAACAGTAACAAATATGAAATACCCGTAACGGGATAAAGAAAAGATTATAAAATAACAAGAAAAACCCGTAACGGGATATAAGGAAACTCAAATTTCGAACAAAAACTAATCTCAAGAAAACCAAAAACTCTGTCGTTCTAAAAATTGACTTCTAATTTTATCGTCTGCTTTTTTTTTAAATTTATCTCTTTGTGTTCATTTTATTTTATTTATGCTTTTGCCCGCCCATTATTTTTTATATTTTTACTTTTATTTATGCTTTTGAAAACCAATTATCCTTTTTATATTTTTAGACTTTATAATACCTATTAAAAAGTTTTATACATTGTAAAAAACTTAATTTGGCTTCTGTTCAATTAATCTAAAAATTTTTCGACGCCATTTTTATGTTTGAAGAACCTGAATGAATATTAATTGATTTTTGTATTGATTTTTTACGCCGTTTTCTTTGTTTGTTCTCATTGACAATATCAAAGTTTTAAAAAAATTACATTCGAGTTCAAAATGAAGAGGAAAAAAAAACGTTTTCTTTAAATTGATATTTTCTTCGAAAAATAAGGGATTCCATTTGAGAGCTTTGTTAATGGTAGCTAAAATTAGTCTAATGAATAACTAATGATTTTGATATTTTATTTATAAAAAACTAAGTCGTATGGGTATTTCTTACATTTGTTGTTAGTCAAAACATATTGTTTATCCGTTTCAAATTACAAAACAAGCTTATCTTGTAATTTTAGGCTGAAAAAGCTGAATGTGTTTACGAATCTCCAATGATATACATTTCAGGATACAGACAAACAGGTAAGAAAGTTTTAAATAATATTTTATTTGAATTTTTGCTGTATGTATTGTGTAACTAAATATGAAAGAAAATAATAATTTTTACTATAATAAAAATTCTACAATGATTTAAAAGTATGCATAGATATTGATAATAATCTCCAGGCAGAAACTTCATGAGGACAACATTATAAAATACACTGAGTAATTTTTTTTATATATTTTTAAAAAAAATGGGAGAATCATATTGATTTTTAAATAATTGCTGCTTATATCCCACCTCAAATTTTGTATTAATACTTCTTCTTATATAGTATTTGGCCAATTTAGCATATGCTATTGCACTCCATGCAAAACTTGTAATGATGGTGTGATGATAATTTATGTGGTTTTCCCTTAACAATACAAAATTTTTTCCAGAATTTTCTTGACTATGAATACATTTAAGAATATTCAATTTTATATGTAACGCATAATATCTTCAAAAATATTCGGTATTGTTTGATGAGTTAAAAAGTGTTTTATTTAAATGACAGTTCCAAATGTTTAATTTTAGTGTTTCTTATATGAAAATATTATGGATTAAAGAAAATGTAATCTTTCGTTAATATGATATTTTTATTAAGAAAAGTAATTTGAAATGTATACATATCTGCTCTTTGGACACAGCTACTATATTTAGATGTTAAGTTTAAGATAAAAGTAATAATTTTTTTTTTTTCAAAATTATTTAAAATTTATCAATCGGATTATTGATTAATTAAAATAGTTTGGGTAAGACATTATTAATATTATAGTTTTTGGAACATCATTTTGTTAAAGGGAAAAAAAAGAACGTATGAAACATTTTAATAAAGTGTTGGTGGTGTCGTGTCTAGTGAAGATCAAATATTCCCATGGGTTGCAAGGCAGCAATCTCGGTGATCTTGTTCGACGTCGTTCTACGTCAAAGGGAAAGAATTCCCAAAGGGTTGCCCGGGGGGCATAAAATTGTAGGGCAGTCTAAGACGTGAAAAGGAGATAGTGACGTATAGGGACAGTTGTTACAAAGTCAAAAAATTCTTATTCCACCTCTGTTGATTTTCATGCCCCTGAAATGTCCGGATCTTAAACGGGTGATGATTTTTATGACTATGAATCTTTTGGCATTGATTTTGCCTATCTGTGAGTCTTTTTTTATAAAGTGTTGAAAAATACAAATGTAACTGATAGTTTTCAAACTACTTCCTAATCATTGAATAATTTCATATTCCCTTTCATTTGTTTTTAATTTTTTTTATTACTTTACAAATTATGCATCAATATACAGTGTAAAGGCAATTTTTAGCTGCTTTATAGGATTTTAGTAGCGTAATTTGATCTTATTAGCGAAGCAAACTTAATTATACGTAGTTTATAGAGTTTGAAAACAGTACAATAATATATGTTAAACATAGGAGTCCTTTGTATAGTAAATTTAACCTTGAATGAAATTTCACAATAATATTTTTCTTTTAAATAATAGCATTAAAGAAAACTTTACTCTTTTTACAGGTATAGAAATGCAAACTCTAAGAGAGCATCCTATTTATGAAGAACCAGATAGAGCAAGATTAAAAGTTCACAACACAACAAGACTTTGGAGAGAATCGGGTGATGGGTAAATTAACATCACTTATAGCTAAATCAGGATATAAATTAAAATTATTTATCTAATGATGGATTTCGATGTTTAGACAGTGAATTAAACAAATCTAGATATTGAGTTAAAAAATGCTTACAAACAACTTAACTAATTTTCTCATTAATTATCCAAGCCAAAATTTTTAAATGTAAATGAATTTTAGGGATTTAAAGTAGTATATAAAAATGTGTGTTTCCTTTATATAAGGATAGTTAAATTCGTAAATATTTACTTCAATTATGACTTCACTTAATTGGAAACGAAAAACAAAGGAAGTTTTTTTTTTAAATTTATAATATTTAAATGATGGTTTATATCCTTGTATATACTTTAAAACATACGTTACATTTTTACACCAAACTAGTTTTATATTTTTTTAAACATGAATGAATCTGAAAAACATGAAAAATTTTTATCAGTACAAAATATACAAATATAATAACTAAACAAATATAAAATCTTTTAAATCCAAATACAATATTTAATTTTTTTTTAAATTTCCAAGTTAAAAACATTTCGATTTATTTTGAAAGAAATATGAATAAAACTTTACGTTTTAATTATAACCCTGCATATTGTTTACTTTATAAACAGCGGTGAAGATGAAAATATTTTCATACTGTTATAAAAGTTTGATTTGCTTCGAAATTATTGATATTAATTAGGAGATAATCTATGTTGCGCAAATAAAAATGTTAAAATGGCAAACGGAAAGTAAAATAGTAAGTACTGTGGTGTAGGAAGATTCCATATCAGGTTCTTGTCTATAACATTGTAACTACAGTTCTGCTATATTTACTTATTTATTTGAGCTTCTTGCAATGTTTATTACGTCATTAGACACACTGAGAAAATAATATGGTAAAAAATATCAGAATGCAGTAATGGTTATTGTATTTTTGGCTCTATGGGTTCGTCAAAAAGTTGGGATATTTTTACCGAAGCGCTTTCGTAATGATTTTGGTAAAATTAACAATAAAATATAGTTTTATAATATGAGATAAAATTTTGTGATTGTTGTAATTTTATCATGATACCTTAGAGCATGGCATAAAAACCATTTATTCGGTTAATATTATTTTTTATTTTTGTATTTACTGGAAAACATTACCATATAAAGGAAACATTTACATGAATAAAATACTGTACAGCTTGATTTTTAACGCTAGAAATATTTTTTTTAATTCTAACATTAAATTTCCTACATAAAATCTTAGTTTTATAAAATCAGTTTTAAAATAAATCAGTTCTAAAATGGCCTATTTTTACTAGTATAATAATTCTGAAACTGTTTGCTTCCTTGTTGTCTCTTTTTTCCATCAAAACAAGTATTTTTTTGTGCTTTATGCAGCTTATTCATTATACAATAAGAATCTCAAAAAAATAAAATATAGTAACAGAAAATTCGCGAAATTTTTTCAATAAAATGGATTCTGAAATTATTGCATCACTAAAATAAAGTCAACTTTTTTTTTATAATCATTTTAAGATTAAGTTTGTCATTTTTTTATTATGCATATTTTTCGTATTATTGCATATATTATATTTATTTCTTATATAATAATAGCAAAACTGTTTTACTCTTTTGTTTTAGGGACTCAAGCTCAGGTTCCGAAGGCGCTGAGTTATTATATACCCTACAATCACGAAATGATCAAGTGATCTGTGAAGAAGCAAGAGAGTCAGAAACAGAATGTGATAGACTGTGTAGGTAAATCTTAATCATAAAATCTGGGTCACATATGTATTAATCAGTATATTTGCGTCATTACAATGTACATCCACTTACCCATTTTTTCGTATCAAACATTTCACACAGCAAAATGTTCACTATTTTAAAACTTTTGGATTTTCGGGTCAATAGCGTATATTGATGGCTGAAATGTTACTGTGCTTTTCGGATTTCTGTGATTACCTTGCTATCTACTTTTTACTGTTTCAAACCTAAATACTTTGTAAAACCTATAAAGTTTCTGCCTTTTATTAAGGAAATGTATAGGCACATAAAGAGGCTAACTGCAAACCGCATCGACTTTGCATCTAAGAATTTTTTTTTACTCAACCAGGTACCTATAGAGCTGTTTTAAAATTACTGCAAAAAATTACGGATCAAATTATGAAAGTAACTGCACTAGTAATTTTCATCGTTAAATTTTATGATACAAAAGATCTGATAAACCATAATATTTACTGTAAAATCACTGAATCACTGTAATTAAATGTTATAGAAAAAGTAAGATATTAAGTTTTACGATAAAAAGGAATTTTATGGTAAAATGGATGTTTTGTGTGTTGCACTCAAGTTGATAAAACTTCTTACCGTGATTCAGTACGGAATTTTTTCAGTGTGTTGGCTGCAATTGAAATTGTTTTCGATGTTTGAGTTAAAATATATTTTTATCAGCTTTTAAATGTTAAGCATATTTTGAAAAATGCAAATGCAACTGCATATTTTAAAATCTCTATTGAAATTCTACAAAAAAGGAATTCCATCTTCACATTCGAAAAAGGGAAATTAAATTTGCAATTCTTTCTGATATGCATACAAAGTACTTCATCATGAGCTGTAGCAATTAAAAACTAAATAAAAATATTGTTATTAGTATGAATGATTTTAAAAATGATAGAATAATTTATTTAACATATATTTATAAAATAATTTTGTGGTTTGTTTTCATATTCTACTTGTTTTTTTTTACAGGGAAAACATATGAAGCCACTTGTTATGACAGCAATAAAAGATGGTCCGTAGAGCATACAGCTCTTGCATAAACAAATGATAAAATTTAGATTGATTTCATTTGGAAGAGGTAATGTTACTGGCATATTATAAACATGTGACACAACAACACTTTTAAAAATTAAAGAAATACTAGGAGGCTTCGCCCCCTGCTCGCTGGCGCTCGCCAACCCCCGGAACTGCTTTCGCAGTTCACTTCGGATTGCTTCGCAATCCAATGCTCGCTTTGCTCGCTCATTGGCTACGTTCTTAACGTCTAGCTTTTGTATACTTTTTTCAATACTGAAGTTCCGAAAACTTTTCACTGTAGAAAATTCTAAACCTATACATTTCAATATTAATTTAAAATTGCAAACAGTTCACATATTTTTCTTAATCACACTATTCTAAATTTCAGTTGTTGAGAAAAGTAACTGTTGTAAGTTTTGTTTTAAAGTCTTTCCCACCAGAGTGTTAAAGCTATGTGTTGTAAAACAATATGAAATAGTAGTCTGCCACTGAACGCATGTAAAGCATCGGCTTCGATGAAGATAATTTTGTATTTTTAATTCTCTGAAGGACGCCACCCTAATCATATGGAATTTGTAAAATAAATGTATATATTTTTGATTGTTGATGAAGCCCATCATTTTGTGTTATCATCAGTGTTCAGAAGCAGAACAACTATAAGTTTTTTATTTTATCACAAAAATATAAAATGTATAAAAAACAAAGAAAAGAGTAAGAAAATGAGTATAGTCATAGAAAAAGTTAAAATTATATTATAGCATTTGTCAGTTAAAATAAAACTTTTTGTTTAAGTCATTGTTAACAATTCAAATTTCTCCGAGGCAATTCTAAACCTTAATTTTGTTCTAAATGTCAGTATTCAGACACACAACAGAAGTTTAATATGAAGTTGTAAAATGCAAATATATATATTTATATATATATATATATATATATATATATATATATATATATATATATATATATATATATATATATATATATATATATATATATATATATATATATATATATATATATATATATATATATATATATATATATATATATATATATATATATATATATATATATATATATATATATATATATATATATATATATATATATATATATATATTATAGCTCAAGTTACTATTATAGCTAGTTTACTGTTATATTCACAAAAATGATTGATATCAGGTTCTTTGATATATATATATATTTATAATATTTCACTAGGCAATAATTGAAAGTAATATTTAAGCAAATAATGTTTAATATATTTAAAGCTTTTCTTTTGCTGTGAATGAGCCGTAGTAGCTTTTAAGTGAAAAAAAATATATAGCTTGTAATGATGCTAATGCATTCAAAAGTAAAGCATGCCTCTTTAATAAAATAATTGAAATAAAAAAAAATCATTGCTTCAAAGTGTCTTATTGTGCCTATATTCATAAACCATTTTAAATATTTTTTAAAAATTTTCTTGGTTTTGACTATAAATACTCAATTTAGGATTTAGTTATAATTTAATTATGAAAGAATATTAACTGAAAATAAAATAACCTTTATCAACCATTGAATAAACTAGGCACAACCAATGAATAAACTGCAACACGCCATTTGATTTTTATAGGAAAATAGTGACCGAACCTTCGTGTAACCCGTGTAAAACTATGTATGAACTATATTCCTATTATCCTATGAAACCTATGTATCCTATTTGAGTAGGAAGTTACACTAGATAATCATCTAACTTTTTGAAAAGAAGAATTCACTACTTGGTGTTAAAAAAAAGTTATAATATGTAATCTTATTTTTCACTTACTTATAAAATAATAGTGATCGAACCTAAAATACGTTTTCTTATCCTATGTATAAACTAGTCAATATTAAAATATAAATATACATAATATAATAAATCTAAATGTTTGTTAAGAAAAAATCACAGCATGATATTCAAAACAAGCTACGACATATAATCGAATAGATACCTGTTAAGTGTGAAGAAAAGTGTTTATTGATTGTTTTTTTTCATAATACGGTTAAACAATAAGAATTTCATCCGTGACATTTAGGCTTACCTTAAAAAGCCATTTTTCTCCGTGTAACAGGGTATATATTGCCCATATTAACAGGGCTAATCACTCAATTTCATGGCCGGCTAAATAGGGGTTCGAATCCCAGTGTTGTATTCAAGCCTATTTTCATTTCATTTCTTCTATACATGAAATATTTCCAGTATTCAGGTCTATTAGAATAAAAAGCTATCATTCACGCATAAATAACGCAGCATCCAAGGAGCTCTAATGTCCCTTTAAGTTTTAGTATCTATAGTAGTTGTAAATGGTTACAAACCCGTGTAGTTTTGTAATCACGGTTTTGTAACTGTACCTGTTCTAAACTGTTTCCAAACTGTATAGATAAAAAAATATTCTTAACCATAAATTTTAATCTGATGGACAGACTGCTGCCGTAAATTTTATTGTAATTTAAGAATGAAAATTTTAACAGTGTAGCTTTAAAATATTAAAAAAAATCTATTTTGCATGAAATTAACTTCATATTTGTTAATATAAACTCAAACATTTATCAATATTTATCAAATATTTAGTTTGAAATGTGCTTGGTTATATATTACTATTGCCTTCAAATATAAAATATAATTATTTTTTTCCATTTCAGGAAATGGAAAGTTTGATATGGGAGCTTATTAATTTCCTCTTCGAAAGTTTTCTTCCTGGAAGTTTTGATTTTATCAGCCAACTATGCAGATGTACTGAATTAATGCATGATTACGTCTGTGAGGCATTAATTAAAATTCCAGTGGAAGTAATCATATTGAATTTGTGATATTCTGTACAAAAGGATTTTAATAAATGATACAAAATTTATATTGAGTTTCGTAACTGTACGTAGTTAAAATGCTGTTGAAAATTATTGACATTTTAATTTACTGTAAGGTATTAAATTTAAATATCTAGGTTTACATTTCCTTTTTGAATTCCAAGGCATTACTGCACTAATTAATCAGTATCAATCAATAATTAAATGTTAGAGGAGTCCGAATTTCAGCAACTAAACTTTTGTTTAAACTATGCCAGTTTATGCATGAAAAAGTTATGCTAATTTATCTTAATAAATTGTATACGATGTTACATTATAATTAAACAGAAAATACAATTTCATAATATTTTTTGGCAAAGTTCCAAGTTCTATAATGTTTCATTTTCGGATCCTTATTTCTAGTTTTAATAAAATTTGAGTTTTGTAAATAATAAATATATCTCGTTATTGTCATTTTCGTTATTAAAAGTATCATTCATTATATTTTGTTGTACTTATGAAAAAATGAAGTATTTAAATAACAGAAAAAAAGAAGTCATTTTAATTAACATATTCGCGAAAAATGTTAATAGGTTTAATAATATGGTAATATATAATTTTAAAATACTACTAAATCAATTCGTATAAAAATACTAATGCATAAAAATACGTTAGTAAAATTCATAGCATAAAGGACATACATGCAGGCATTCATTTTTTTATACGTATCATATATATATATATATATATATATATATATATATATATATATATATATATATATATATATATATATGATATATAATATATATATATATATATATATATATATATATATATATATGATATATAATATATATATATATATATATATATATATATATATATATATATATATATATATATATATATATATATAAATATATATATAAATATCACTCATCCCGTTCAAACGGTTCGTCGTTGAATGTTCTAATATCGACAGTGACCTTCCTCGTCCTTCAAACTATCTGTATGCCAAATTTCATCTATTCCCCATATTCTCCCATATAAAGGACACCCACACGCAGACTTTCATTTATATATATATACATATATATATATATATATATATATATATATATATATATATATATATATATATATATATATATATATATGATACGTATAAAAAAAATGAATGCCTGCATGTATGTCCTTTATGCTATGAAACTTGCTGTGGAACTTGGCATACAAATAGTTCAAACAACGAGGATGGTCACTTTCGACATTAGAACATTCTACAACAAATCGTTCCAGCAGGAAGAGTGAAAAATGAAATGGAATTTTCTGGTTGGTTAAGTGTTAATAAAATAATTTGATACATGTGTTCTTTTTTCGTTCTGAAAATGGCACCTACCAGATTCATCCACTAAGTTCTTGAATTATAGCTAATATAATTAGTATAGCTAATATAATTCTAATTTTTTTTTATTTAATGTTATATGTTGTAATCTTCGATGGATTTGCGTTATTGAAGTAAGAAGAGCTCTTTGTTTGTAATTCATAGTATTGGAATAAATATGAAATGTATTTAGCATCTCTTGGTATGATGCAACTTCCGACCGATTCATGCTCGTTAAATTTTACCTCTATTAAGTAATTTTCTCATGGACATATTCATTTCGAGGTGCCGTAAAACACTTGATTCCAAAGTATAGGTATTAAAATTTATTGGTGCAATTTTTTAAACAGCAAATATATCAATATAATATTTTATACCTATATAAATATATTTGGAACTTATTACAAAACTCTTCAACATTTGAGTTTATATATATTTTCCAATGACAGCCAACTAAAGCCGAATTTTTAAAAAAAAAAATATTGTGACGTAACTACCACTACGATTATTAAACATCAATTCACTAGTATGTAAGACATGGTAACTTGAGTCAATCATGAGGTACATTTTGATAGATGAAGGTTGGCATTGTCATTAATTCCTCTCCCCACACGCCATCTGAGAATTGCGATATTTTAATGTTTTCTTAAACGAATTTCCCATTAATCTTTCCTCCATGAGCTTGGCTTTTTAACACATAGCTTAATTTCTTTTATTTCCTTTAATACACGTTAGCAATATCAATTGAGCATTAGTTTCTGTAATATATGCAGATTTTTACGGTTATCCAAAACGCGAATAAGTATCTTTTCTATTTATTTTTGTTTTTTAGTTCAGGAGTTACCTTTTTTTCTTCGATTAATACACATTACCAGCATTAATTAATCATCATAGTCATCAATGATAGTGTGACGATTTCTTACAGTTCTTCTAAACAAATAAATGCATTTACACCATTTCTTTTGCTTTCTAGTATATTGCATATTATTTTATTTCAATATGTATATATAACCTTAATTAATTAATCATGATTGGCGTAATTAAGCCTCATTGGCGCAATTAAGCCTCATTGGCGAAAATTTCTTATGTTTCTCCTAAACGAATTATTACCACTTTCCCATTAATTCTTGCTTTTGAATACATAAATACTATTTTTCTATTCAATTACTGTTGGTTTTATAGACATATTTTTTTAGAAACACCTTCAAAAGAATTAATATAAATAAACTAAAAACACGTGGTATCAGACAAAGTATAAATTTGCTGGCACAGACCACACGTGCTACCACGTAATGTTCATTGAATTTATCTGACAGAGAATATGAAATAAATATGCAATAAACTATTTTTCGATCAAACAGAGCTATAAGCCAGCAATTATCTCTGATGTATCTTAAATGTATGTGATAAACTGATTCTTTAAATTTGAAAACAATGGTTAAGAATTCATTAGAAGGTGGGACTAATAATTCTTTGCTTTATATTATTCCCCACTGCCTAATCTCTCTCTCTCTCTTTATATATATATATATAAATATATATATATATATATATATATATATATATAAATGAAAGTCTGCGTGTGGGTGTCCTTTATATGGGAGAATATGGGGAATAGATGAAATTTGGCATACAGATAGTTTGAAGGACGAGGAAGGTCACTGTCGATATTAGAACATTCAACGACGAACCGTTTGAACGGGATGAGCGAAAAAGATATGAAATTTTCTGATTGGTTTAACGTTTGTCATTGTGTTAAATTTAACGGCATACAATTCAGTTTTTCACATATTTTAAGAATAACACGAGTGATAATGCCTAGCTTATAGCTCTTCTTGATAACAAAATAGTTATAACAAATATTTAAATAAGGAATTATTTTATATTCGCTATGTCATATAAATTCAATTAACATCATTATGTGGTAGCACGCAAGGGCTACGTCACTAAATTTATACTAATCACTAAATTTTACTAATCACTAAATTTATACTAATTACTAAATCTTAAATCTTCTCCGATACCACGCACTTTTTTCTTATTTATATTTCTTTGTAATGTTGTACTAAATGTTAATGTTTTTCTAAAAAAACTATTGATTTAAAATCAACGGTAATTGAATAGAAAAAAATATTTATGTATTTATAGGCAAAATTAATGGGAATGTTGTATTTATTTCATTCGGTGAAACGTAAGAAATCGTCACATTATTAACGTCAATGATGAGTAACTAATTTAGGTAATATACGAATATTAAAATGAAAGAATTTAGCTGTGTACTAGAAATCAAAAGTAATGGAGTTAATAAATTTATTTGTCTAGAAGAACCATAAGAAATCGTAATATTATCAATGAAGGCAATGGAACTTAAATAATGTTGGTAGTATGTAAATTGACATAAAAAACTAATCAAAAATCTAGCAAAAATATTGCAGAAAAGATACGTATTCCTTTTTAAATCGACATATTATTACTGGCACTAATCCTTATTAGTATTGATAATGTATATTAATTGAAATAAAATAAAATAAGCTATGAGCTAAAAAGTAAAGTTAAAGGAGAAAATGTTAATAAAAAATTTGTTTAGAAAAACCGTAGAAAATCATCATTCTTAGATGACGCTTAATTTATATGTATCTCTGACGGTAATATGTACTACTGGTATTATATTAATTGTTGTAGTTCTGATAAGAATTCTACAAAGGGTTTTCCGTGGTTTCAGAAAATATATTTTCAGTGGTAGCAAAGATAGCTTATAAATATTTTAATGAATGAGAACTAAAAGAAATTTGTTCTTCCACGACTAAATATTTTAATAGTAAATTAAAAGTTAGATAGAGAAATGACCATGCTCCAAAATCCTTATCAAGTTCTAATAAAAATCTAATTTTTTCTCAAAAAAAAGTTCGTCTTTACTTGGCTGTCACTAACAAATATATTTTTCACAAAACTTAAATGCTGAAGAGTTAAGTAATAAGTACCAAATCTGCTAATATAGGTATAAATATTATAAAGATATATTTGGTGATGATTAAAACAGAACTACTACTAAGTTTAAATATCGATACTAGGAAGGAAGTGTTTTACGGCCCTTTGAAAGGGATATGTACCGGAGAAAAATATTTGATAGTTGTAAATTTTGACTATTATGGTTTGGCCGCGAGTAATAGCACCATGCCAAGTGATGATAAGTACATTTTTTTCTTTATTCGAATGGGATAAACTACAAAAAACAAGTTTTGCTTACTTCAATAAGGTAAAGTCACTGTAAAGGGCAACAAATATTATTAAATTTAAAAAAATGAAAAGATTATTTTAGCTATATTAATTGAGAAACTTAGTTCAAGAGGCAGGTAAGTGACATTTTCAGAATGAAAAAAATGTTGCATTCGTACTATTTTATTACCAATTTAGTAGAATTCCTGACGAATAATTCTTTGCTTTTTTGTTCTTAATTTTAAATAAAACTAAATTAAATAAAAAATTAAAACCTTATTGCCTAATTTGAAATAAAAATCATGCGAGCATACTAAAAATTTATGTGATAAGATATGTTAAGATTTAAAGAATACAAAAGCAGTGATTCATTTATTCTCCTAAAATGTCACTTTCCTGGTTCTTCCATCAAGCTCTTTAATTGTGACGGTATATGATTTTCAGTTATGAGCATAATGTTCAGTTATGATTCGTAGTGTTTCTCTACTCTAATTTATTGATTCTTTACTTTCTTCGATTCCCCTCGTGCGAAGAACGGGTATTCAGCTAGTGTTATATAAAAGTTAAAAAAACTTTACAGTTTAAAAAAAATGCAAACGGTGAAAATAATATACACGATCATTGAAAATTACATATTTAGTTATAACAATTAATGCGTTGCATTTTTAAATATATTAGTGTATCAAACGAAAGTTTCCTTCTCCAGTTTTCTAGCATGATTAATTTATATCTAAATTTATTTTGTTACTATTTTTATTGAGTAAAACTGAAACTACTCTGAACACTTTCTTTTCTTTACAAAACTTTCTTTTGATTACAAAATTACACTTCAACATTAATTTAGGTATAACCAGAGTGAAATATTTTGTGTGACAGATATGACTCTGCGAAAATTTTTAGTTTCCATAGATTAAAAAATAATGTAATTAAAATTAATGCTAAAATCAAAAATATTCAGAAAAGCCCTATGGAGTGTCTCGTTTTTATTCTTTACAATAATTTAAAAATACAAAAATGGTCTGAAAAGTTAGAATGATAAGTACATGCACAAAAAAAATTATGCTAAATTTACCGTACTGCTAGGTAATGACACTTCTGTTAAACGAAAAAGAGCATAATTAAAAATTTAAACTATTCACTTTGTAATTTTCCATCCATATTAGAACCGATTACCAGAAATTATATTATCGCAAATCGCTGTTTTCATTACCATTCATTTAGTTAAAAATGCAAAACTGAAAAGTAAATTTAACCGATTAAGTGGTTTTTATGTCATGCTCTAAAACTCCTGAGAAAGTCACCGAAGTTTTCCACATTTGCCAAATTTTACTCACATTTTGTAATATAAAGCCATTTTTTTGTTAATTTAATAAAAATCATTACCAAAGTGCTTCAGGAAAAATTACCGTGCTCCCCTACAGTCCGAAAAACACTAAGTTTTAACATACTTTGAAAAATTTTAACCCCACTTTTTATCCTCAGTGGTCTTATTAATTTTCGAATGATTAACACCCAATTAAAAAATATATATATATATATAGATATCTTTTACCTACAGATTGTATAAAAAATGTCGAATTTTATAAGAATGTTGAATTTATACTTAGTGATTAAATTTTAAGAGGAATCTAATAGCACTATATATAGAAGATTATTAGTCAAAAGTTTCTGAAAGTTAAGGTCATGTCTGAAGTTTAAAGTTCGCTACAAAATTTCTCAGTAAAATGCAGAAAAAAATTAATTGAGGTAATTATTTTATGCACTTAAAAAAACGACAGGTTGCATCTTTATTGAAAAAAAAAATAAATACGCATCTCACAACGTAGTTAAATTTTAAAAAGTGGCTTTCAAATTTATTTTTAGAAAAAATCAAGATAAATGAATACAAAAATAAAAATATTCATAGTATTTCTGTTTATACAAAATCGAGACTGTTTTTTATCTATAGATAAAAAAATATTTCGTTATATATTCTTACAAATATTTGTATCTTTCTTACTTCGTTTATACTCATAGAAATATAGTTGAAAAAAAAATATAGTTGAGTCGATCGAAATCATGAAAAGCACTACAGTGTAGTTTAAAACACCTGCAATTGACAACAAATTGCTTATCGGAAATCAATTTAATGCACTGCATTTCTTAGTTAGAACTGAAACAAAATGAAAGGGGCATCATCAAAAATTTAGCATTCAGTAAAATTTGTAAGAAACAAATCTTTTCCCTTTGACATATACGAAGTGTTTAGATATTAGATTACAGGTACTTTTTTCATAAATTTGACGGGGAATTTTTTCTCGTTTTGAAGATAAAAGAAGAATGTAATATTTGGGATGAATGTTAAATAATGATATACAGGTATTCTTCCAAGTAGCTTTTGAAAATATTTATTAGAGTATAAACTTAATAGAAATATACATATGCATTGGAAAATATGAAATCAATATTACTATTTTAGGTAAAGAGTAATTAATCTGTTTTATTAACTGGAATTATGTTATTTGTTTTTACCTACATTTAATCATTAAGAATCATCTTAATCATTAAATGTTGCTTTGTGACACTATCACAAGAATCACTATCACATTAAGTATTTAAACTTTATGCAAAAATGTAAAGATTTATTAATTTAATTTTTTAAAATTTCTTTATTGATTTATTGGTTCTATCTCTGGAAATGAATTTCTGACAATGTAAACGGATAATTCACTAAAAAATTCTTTCACATCTATCGATTTTTCAATTCAATTATATTTTCAAATTTTAAATATATCTTTTATTTGTTCTCTGTTGAAAATAAATCTTTAAATTTATTAACAGAATCACTTATATAAGGATAGTTTAATTAGAGATTAAAATCGAACAATAACATTTTTATTTCAATAACTAAAACTTGTTGTTCTATTTCTTATTAAACGTTCTATTTCTTATTAACTTCTTTCTAAAATCTTAATTTACATTAAACATTACTTACTGAATAAGTACTAATAGAAAAATTAATTTTGTTTGCTAAGTAATAATTTTTTTTATCCATGATGTATGATTTTTCATAATCATATTTCTTATTAAAAAATAATAAACGAAAATTGATTTATCAATTATCGTTTACAAATTCCAAAAAAACATTTTCTTATTAAAAACGAGTAAGGGACTTTCTAAATTTTTTTTTTTTGCATTAATTATTACTTACTGAATGCGTCCTATTAGAAAAACTAATTTTGTTTGTCTGCGATTTATGGTTTTCCTTCATTATATTTCTCTTTAAAGAAAAAATTCAAACGAAAATTTATTTATCAATTATCGCTTACAAATTACAAAAAAGCTTAAAAAAGGAAAAATTTGTATACGAAATAAGTTTTAAATGGCGTTGAATACAAAAAAGCAAAACATCTATATAAATAATGGTCATTATTTAAAAACAAGGAAAACTAAAACTAAAAACTGAAAGAAAAAAAAAACAGAGAAGTGAGATTAAATATTGCAAAGCTTTAAATAATGGGAATTTTTAAGTAAATTAAAAATGAAAGATTTATTTCCTCATAAGAACGATAATTGATTTCGTATGACATTCGTTAAGGGTAGAAATATTTAAACAAATTGACGTTTTGTTCCTTGCAGGGAAAAAGAACGCCTGTCATCATTGTATGAAAGTCACTAAATTTATAAAATTCCATTTTAACGTTAACAAACTGCAAACAAAATTTAAAGTATCTCCTTCGTAGTTACTAAAAAAGAATAATTTTTTTAATACAATTTTCTTTTTTTGTGAAAAAGATTTCAATAAATTAGGAAGAAATAGGGGGAAAAAAGATCATTATTTAGTACAAAGCAAGTGACAAAGTGAGCTTTTTTTAAATTAGGAAAAGAAAAGCAATGAATTTCTTTGTTTACGAGTATTTATTGGAGACATAAAAGTGCGCTCGTAAATTCATTCTTAATCTTATAATAAGAAAAGATGTGTATCATGTTTAATTACTTTTTCTCAAAAAATTCAGGAATGCATGGATTTGATTTTGTTACATTATTTCAAACTTTTATTGAAAAAAATGGTGTCTACGTTAACATTCTTAAATTTGATTGTGAATGAATTGAAAGTTATGGGACAATACTATTTTTAGTTTAAGTTAAATTGAATCACAATTAATTTGCGAAAATTAATTTTCTCTCTAGGGTTGTTGTTTCTTGTTTACACGAGTAGCTCTGGAAGAGAAAAATAATGAACCGGAACCCCAAATTTAGGAATCAATAGCTGTCTTCCAAAAAAAAAATAATATTGAGTAAGATTTTTTTGTTTTACAACATAATTAATTTCCCAATCAATTTTACAAATAGTTGAGTTGCAATGCAGTTTCTGCTGTTATTTTTGTCGCTAATAGTCTACATTTATTTATATTTGTAAGTGTCTGCAATTACTTCTGTAGCGTGTAATCAATGTTGATCTTTTTAAGGAAGATATGTGTAAAATATTGTTACTTTTTCCCTTTCGTTAAACTCAATTTTTGCACTGAAAATAATATATAACATGTTTTTATTAGCGATCTTACTAATTAACGTCTTATAAATAGTCACATTTCAAATGAGTCCATCGTGATAGCAAGTTCAATTCATAAATGGAGCCATATAATATCGCGTAATAATTTTTCATGATTGGCGAGTGTCCGAAAGCAAGAGGTGGAGATCACTAATAATCCTTATTTAACATATAAAACAAAGTGTTCGCACATGACGTCTCTGATAAGCGTTCGCTGGAAGGAATTTCTCAGTGAAACATTGACGTAGTTGTTGATTTGAACATCCTGGGAGTAAAATTGGACACTTTCATTAAAAATCATCTCGTACTCAGCAGATTTATATACTAGTGACTTATTTGTACCGAAATTTACCATTTCGATTGAAAAACGGGCCCGATATATATATATATATATATATATATATATATATATATATATATATATATATATATATATATATATATATATATATATATATATATATATATATATATATATATATATATATATATATACATATATATATGACGCCCGGTGGCTGGCTGAGCAGTAGCGCTTCGCGCTCCCGTGCCACAGGTCCTGGGTTCGATCCTCGGGCCGGGCAAGGTTGACTCAGCCTTTCATTCCTCCAGTGGGTCGATATATGAGTACCAAGCATGCTTGGGAACTAAACACTAGGGGTTTCGCGTTTGGCTGACCACCTAACCGGAACTTCTGCTCCTGCACCCCAGAGCCCAAGGTCAAGAAAACTGAGATGGGCACAGTAGGCCATGGCTCTCTATGGGCTGTCGCGCCGCTGAGTTTATATGTATATATATATATATATATGTATATGTATATGTATATGTTTATGTATATATATATGTATATGTATATGTATATGTATATGTTTATGTATATATATATGTATATGTATATATATATATATGTATATGTATATATATATATATATATATATATATATATATATATATATATATATATATATATATATATATATATATATATATTGGGCAAAGAGTATTTAATAAGCTAAATGATGCTAGAAATATATCCTAATATTTTTTGTAATTATTATTTGATAAGTTTTAAACACCTAATACTAATAAAGAAAATACTGGTGCAAAAATTACTATATACTTTTTTTTACTTTTTTCGTGAGTTATACTGTTGGAAATATACTTTTTTTCGTAAGTTGTACTGTATAATAAAAATAAAATAAAATATACCATTTTGTGAAAATTAAAGAGCGGCATCGGCAACTTAAGCACCTGTTTCTTTTACATTAATACTGAATACAGTAGAATAAATTACATAAACAGTAAATACTTTTTTTATTTTTTTAAATTTTTATTGATGCACTCAAATCTGGAATCTATACTTTTCTAGAAATGGCTCTTTAATTTAACATTTTAATTCTGGGATATGTATTAAGTGTACTAAAAAGAAACGTACAAAAAGAGAAAAAAGTTTCAGCAGAAAATTATTATAATTAAAAATTAGCTTTACAAGGTAATTAATGTATGCAAATATGTATTTAAATAGCTAATTACTTTTCTATCTTGAAATGTTTCTTATAGTAGTGTTTGAGTTTTTAATTACTTCCTCGCACAGTCAAATTTTATTGATTTTGTAAATCTTTAGAATTAGAAAGCAAAACACCATGTTTTTGATTAAAGCTGCTCATTTTAATAATCAGAAGACACAATTTTTTCGTAAGCACATCCCACACATTAAACGGACTGTAATGAATAAATAAGTTTTGTCAATGTTGACACACGTTATTATCAAAATAGAATATTTTTAAAAGAAAAGGCGATTCAGTTAGTTTGTAGACTGTTATTTTTAACTTATTTTGTTCTGTTCTTATAGTTGCTCTAATTGCATAATATATTCAAGATCGTGAAACAAAGTTGTGAAAAATTTAATTAAGTTGTAGCGTGAGATCCAAAGTTGTAATATGACTTTTTTGGTCATTTTTTAAAAAGAAATACTTGCACTGTTTCCACAAAATTTTTAATTAAGAAAGCTTCAATTTAATGCGGAATGTTTAAAAAAACTATATCTTTCTTTTAGTGCATAAAATTGTTTGAGCTTAATAATTTTAAAAAGTGACTATTAAAGTTTAGAAATCACTAAATTTTAATTTTGAAAAAATTGTAAGGCGTACGAATATAATTTTGCTAACACCATTGCAGTTTTTAAGGAAGTTTCAGGACAAAATCACGCATTAAAAAATAAGAGTGGGAATTTCTTATTTTCTTTAATTACATCTTTCAATAAATAAACATTATGGTTGCATTGATTACATACTTTGTGACTGTTTTCATGATGTTTTTTATCTCTTACCAAATATTGGTTTACTATAATCATGAAATTTTAATCTAGATGAAACAAATATTTTTGTCTTTATTTTCTACTGGCTTTGTTCGATAAATTAAATGTTATTACATATTAAGCATTCAAAGCAGTTATAATATTTTTTTAGTTCAACAAAATTAACTCTTGGTTTAAAGAATCGACAACCACATTGTTAGAAATTTCGTGGTAAAAAATAGCAATTTATTCATTTGATTTCTTTCCATATTCTACCAAACCAGTCAAATAACCTTAAAAAGTATGATATTCCAATTGTTAAATGTGAGAAAAAAAAATTTGGTTATTGCTTTTACTCACTATGGTTTCCAGATTTCCATCCATGTTAATTAAGCCAACCCAATGGAGCCATTTTGTTCAATGCAGCTGAGTACATACTGTAGCTTCGAGGGTAAAACGGCCAATATCATGACTGGCTGAATTGGAGTGCGGAACCCAGAATTGGTAACTAAGTGTTTCATCCATTCCTTCAATGCATAAATAGTTTCTTGTGTCCTGCATTCTTCAGTCGCAGACCCTTGACTATTACAAAACGAAAGTATTATCCACGCATAAATGGTGCAACACCTACAAAGCTCTAATATCTAAGTTTCACTTTCATGATTTAGAAATTATCTTAGTTTTGAATAGTTATAAAACCGTACAGTTTGTTTTTACGGTTTTTTTAACCGTACCAGTAGTAAATTATTTCAAAACCGTAAAAGTAAAGATATGTTCCTTACCATAAACTTTATGGTTAATGGATGGACAAACTGCTGCCGGTTATTTAACCTCAGTTCCAGAATGAAATACAGTGCAGCTAACAGAACAAGTAAATAACTGAATCATTCCAATTCAAATATTCGTCTAATTTGGAACTTTTTCGCTTTATACGGAATGTATTCTGTCTTCAGTACAGTAAAGTAACACAAATTAATTTTTCTTTTTTAAACAAAGATACTTATTAACAAAACATCTATTTCTTTATCATTATTTACTTACTGAATAGTAACTACTTAAAATTTTCCAATTATTCTTTTAAAGAACATTAATTACGCGTATCTAATATTGCCTTCGAATAATAATTATTTACTTTTGATCTTTCTCATTAAATGAGCGTTAATTCCGATAGAAAGCAGACCAGACCTTTTTGGAGCTTTAGGCTGTAATGTACGAAGTTGATGCAATGTTTAGGGTTACAATGCCACTTAGAATAACTTAAATATATGGATCTTAACTTTTTACCACATGTTTCTCAAATGGTGCTCTAAATTTGGAGAGTTATTTTGGGAATGAAGGAGTCCGTTGAAGAATATGAATAAAGTTGAATTTTTGGGTTCATAATGACACTAAAAGAAAGCAGTTTCAATCCAATGGCATTCCCTACTTCCCTCAATTCCAATCTCTGTTCAATTAAAATTTATTTTCTTTTTCATAAATTCATGTTCTTTAAAAATTCTCTCTACCACATCATTATATTTACTTTCAATATTTCACATCATCCTGTAATTAATTTCCTGATTTATTCCACCTTATTCTCCATTTTATTTTCTATTTTATTCATTTCAACCGCGTTAGCCATGTTATCTGAAATGTTGCTACTTATTTTTATCTGCACCACGTTTGTTAATTAATGTAAATTTCTTTTATTTGTGAAACAAATATTGGTTATGATATCTTTATTATGATATTGTTGAAAATGAAAAAAAAAAATTACTTAGTCTTCAAACATTATGGTAAAATTAAGTATTAAAGTGCATTTTTTGTCTTTAAATTTTAAGCCACAATTTTTACTGTAACAGTGGGAATCTTTGTAAGTAAGTCATATTCAGTATTCTACTCGTCAAATGCTAATGTCAAAGTTAAAAACTTCTTAAAAAATAATAATTTTAAAATTTATAGCAATTAGTTAATATCGTCTTTCTTATTAAATGTTCGCGAAATAGAGGCTTTGGCGTCAAATCTTAAAGTTTATATACTTCCTTACTCATTCCATCTCGTGACTTTGAAATTGATGAGATTTTTGCCTTCTTTATCTATTAAAAAAAAAATTCTGGAACTCAAATAGGTGGTCTTTTTGCAGTTGCTTTAAACCATGTTTTCTTTGTTTCTAAAGCATAATCAGCAAGAATTAAATATTCTAATAGAATCTCGCTACAGAGAAATAATTATGAGGAGGAAAATCTCATTTAAAGAGGCGCAATATTTATTTAGATATACAGTTATGTAATAAAAAATTATTGTAAATAATTTGGATATAAATGTTGAACCAAGAATTTATTTTATGTACAATGTTTACTGCAAATGATACAAGTTCCGAAAAAATCTAAACCTAAATTCATGTTTTTTTTTTTTTTTTTAAAGTACTTCCTTGTGGTCCTTGAAACTCAAAACGAAACTCCATAAAAGTTACCCCTTCTCTTATAACATAAAGTAAATTTTGGAAATGAATAGGTTTTCGTAAATTAAAATAATTAAACAAAATAGTTATAAATTAATTATTTTCTAATCAAAAATTATGTTTGCTGAGAAAATTATCCATGTGTTAAAAGATAAAATACGTAATATGTTTTTCAATCCTCAAAGCAGAAGGCATTGGGAGGGTGCTTACCGAACTGTCACGCACGTCACTTAACCACGACTAAGCACATAGCCCAAATTTTTAGTGCTGTTTCTATTAACAGCCATGGCAGTAATACTACATAATTATGACCCAGCCAAATGACGTGGACAGCGTCTGAGCAGGTACTCCTCTCTCCATATTTCCACATCATAACTAAAGATAGAATTCTCAACCTCAACAGCATTATCTTGCATCTTGATGCATATGCCATCGGAACGGAACCTTATAAACTCACAGATCTCATCTCTACACTATTTGTGTGAGAGTTGATAGCATTATTTTTCGAAGCTCTTCGACTGAGAAGGAAAAAATATAGAGTTTAAAAGCCTTACTCTTGAGACAAGAATAATATTTTAAACTTTATATAACATCTTTCCTTAAAGAATTATCTTAATTTTAATAATAGAAATAACTTAAAAGTTATTAAGCTTTATTTTAAGAAAACAGATGATTTGGTGAGATTTTTTTCACTTAAATAAAAATGATCAAACTCAATCAATGGTTCCAAATTTTCCAAATTTTCATGCGTTTATTTAATAACAAAAAATACTTTTAAGATTAAAGAAAAAAAAAGTAGATCAGAAATGCAATATATTTTCGCTAAACTGTGGCAACATGTTGACGTTTTGCGCTGTTTTTAGAATTAGCATAGAGTACGATGGCTAAATATTGGCTAAACTTAGCCTTAGCAATCTTGAATAGTATTTTAGTTTACCTAATTTACCAGTACTTATGAAAATAACACATTTTTCGAAAAAAAAAAACGTTATTTTATATGACAACAGGCTTTTCGAAAAACAGTCCTAACCAACTGCATCATCCACTATAAAAAAGTTCATATTACAGTAAAAAATTTGGAGCTTTGGATGCATCATCCAAATTCCGCAAAATCCATTTTTACCGCAAAATCCATTTTTCCATTTTTTGCGGTTAATTCATTTTACCGTAAAAATATTATACCATAAATTTTATAGAAATAATTACTTTATTAGAGTGATCCAGTGATTTTACGGCTATTATTACTGTAAAAAATATGGTATATCAGATTTAATTGTTCAGTTATATTTTCCCGTAAAAATGCATTTTACTGTGAAACCTGTGGTGCCGCTACTTTGAACATTAATCCGAATCGGACTTCTTGTACTCTGATGAATATCAGCATATCTTCCCTTTCAAAAGCATGCTGTAAAATTAAAAAAAAAAATTTTTGCATAAATTCTTTTTTACATATGCATTATATCAAGTTTAACATTTATAGCAAGAGTAATAAACTTTATTTGATATAGCGGCAGCTGATGAGTAAATCAAAAGCCTCTATCTTTTTTCTTTCAAAGAATGCAAATTTCTTTGTTTTGTTATGAACAAAATATTAAATTAAAGCAAGAAGAAAAATATTTGTACATTTTCCTCTTTACAAAATAAAAAAAAACTCGTTTTCTTTAAAAAGCAGCGTCAGGAGGAAAAAGATTAAAATGAAATTTCAGCTGAAATATTCTTTTTACATCTTTAAATCGGTTTTCATGTTATCCTAAATACAAATCCTTAGTTTCGGTAACTATTTTCTTAAAACGAATCCCAATCCAGATTAAACACTCTCCGGATATCCGTTATACGTAAATATAATATCCTAAAGCAATTTCGAATAAAAAATTCATTTATGCTTAAAGGTAGGGAGCTGAATTTTTATTAACAATGTATATGCATTTCTGATTCTAACGCAACAAAAAGTTATTGCTTTTCCTTCGGACATCCTGTTATTCAATGATATGGGCCTTTATTTACTTTTAAAAGGAAATTGAATTTCAAAGTGGATCAATAAAATATTCATTATTGCATATTAGTTGATAGAAGCAACATATTTTTCTATCATCTATTATGTATTTTATTTTGCAAATGACATTCTGTTCTAATTTTGTAATTTATTCTCTTAAAAAAATACTATTTTAAAACCCAAGTATAGCCGAATGTATTATTTTGAAGCAATATGCAATGGTTCAATCTATATGCATAAAAAAAGCTGAATTGTTTAAATATTTGTTTAATGAGACATTTGTTTAATGAGAAAATTGAATGTTAATGAGATTGTTAATGAGAAAATGAAAACACTTGTTTTATGAGAAAAATAATACGAAGAGTCGATGTTGTTGTTTTGTTCCATTAGTGCAGAGTAATCAAACAGCTCCGAAGGCATCCTGGTAATTTTAAAGCCCTTCTGCAAATACAACAGTTGATAGTTTGCGGGGTTTGGGTCTCTGTTAAAGAGTTTAGCCAGTGCAAAAGAACAATTAAAAACAAATTAAAAGAAGGAAAATATCCTTCGATGACCAAAGAAATGACAATGTTTGTTCTCATTGTCTTGAAATTCAACTTTTCCAGGTCATATTTTAATTACGAAGAGTACATTACTGTTATAATCAAAAAGCTGAATTACAGAAATATTATATTTTTCACAAATTGGTTAAGTATATAAAAGTATACATATAACGTGTATACTCTACAATACATCAATACATCATGTTATGGGTATATTTTATGACATATTTACTAATTAATTTATACAGAACTTATGTACAGTTTTAATATTAAAATAAGAAATTTAAAAATTATATTATTGCTTGCAACAAAATTTTTTAATTTGTCTAAAGGAATTGGCGCATTTTTAAAACTATGTTTAGTAAGTTAAATTCAAAATTTTTTATTGTATTTATTAAGTCAGAAAATAATGATAATAATGATTATTCAAAAATAATTTTTAAGACTGCATTTCTAAGCTTTGCATAGCATCCTTTCTGGTTCCTTAATTTTCTCTGTTATCCTTCTCTGTAAATTTTAAGCAATACAAATTAAGTATTTATAATTTTTAAGTATACGAACAATGACACTTTAGATTTTATAATGCTTGTTGCATAATTGATAAAAAACACCAAAATAAGGGGAAAAAACTTTTTTACTGCACAAATTGAATGATACATAATAGAATCTCTCTCAGATAAGATCCAAAAATTAGGAGGAAATTTGTTACAATTTTAAATTTTTAATAAAGAAGAATCTTTAAATGTTTCAAAAACTATAAATGTATAACGAAAATTCTAAGAATATTTAATTTTGAATGTTGACAGTACGATGTATTTACAAAGGAATACTGTTGAATCAAAACATCATTCCACATTTTCTTAGAAAACTTGGGGGAAGTACTGAATGAAATTAAAAACAATTATGGAAATAAAATTAAAAATGGATGAATTCAAGTAAAGAACACTTTCCTCTATGGAAAATACTTCTTTATAAGTATTATTTCTCCTTATTCATATTTTGTTTTGAGGAAAGGTAACACTAATAGTTATAAGCTTTGAAAATATTAAGTATGCAGAACTTAAATTATTAATAATTTTTATTACATTGGATGAAAAGTTTTTATGCAATGACGTGCAAAGTGTACAATTTAAAATAAAATGTGGTACTTCTGGAAGGAAATTCACAGAAAAAGTTCTCAAAAATAAATATTAGCAATCATACAATAACACGCGTCAAAGTGTGTGAGGTTAGTTAGAAATTTAGTCTCTGAAATATATAAAATAAAAAGATAATAAGTTAAGGAAGTCAAAAATTACATTTATAATAAAAAACATACACTTACAAAAAAAAAAAAACATTACACAAATAAAACATAACACTTGATGTACATTACATTTAAAATAATTTGCACAAAAATAGTTTCTAATTTTTTAAAAGATAAAATTTCTTTAAATAAGGGATAGTTTTTGTTTACCAACTAGAAAAAAAAATAATTCTTTTTTTTAAATTTTAATTTAGAAATTTAAAGATGCTTAATGTTTTGAATTTATAAAAAAAAAGTTTTACTTCTTCACTTTTAAAGAATCTTCGCAGAAACACATAAAATTACAATATATACTTTAAAGGGGCACAATATAAAAAAGTTTTAAAAAAATGAAGAAGAAAAATTTCTTCTTTGATAGTTTACCCTTTTTACGATTATTGTAAAAAATAATTGAATTGAAATTCGTAAAAATGAAAAAAATTGCATCATAATATGCCGATCGCGGAGTGCTACACTTAACGAACAGTGGTATGTTTTAGCAAGTCAACTTGTTCACTAAATTAATTAACGGCTCTGTTCACTCCTATCAAAACATTTTAGCAAAATACTACAATTTTAACTATTTTATTGAAATAGTTTGCCTCAATTATAAAAAATATAAAAAATTGTACTTTCAGTATAGTTTCAATTTATTTAGCTGTAATAAGTTTTAACGAATGCTGCAAAGTGGTATTGATAGTTTTGACACATATTGTTTGAAAAATAAATAAAGAAACCAACCTGAATAACTTATGAATCAATGATTGGATCTTCGCGTTATGGGACTAAATCTTGAAGGTTCAAAGGGCTGACCTCAAACATTTGTATTCATAAGTGCAGACGATATTTTAAGTTACAAAATCAGACACAAAAACGTACTTTTTCTCTGAATAAACATATCTTTTTCTCTACGTATTTGTATTTCAGATCCCTCTAAATATAGGAGGTAGCCGTTATCTGGGAAATATTTTCCCTGTAGTTTGGTCAATTAAGCGGTCCAAAGTTTGAACCCCTTAATGTGAGCTGTAAATTTTTGTTTAACTTTTTGAGTATTTCGCTATATCTTGAAAATTTTTTAAGGGAATTATATTTTTAATTCCCTGTTTAATTTAATGATTAAATTAATTTAATTATGTTTTTTATTATATAATTGTGTAAACAAATATAAAATTCATTTTGCCAAAGATATGACTTTTAGTGAGCATTTGTTATTTTTTATTAGTTTATTTTATAATAGTTGAAAAAAATTTTTAATTGTAAGTTATAAAATTTTTTATATAATTTGAAGAGATACATTTTTACACGGAAAAATACAAATTTTAGCATAGTCGGTAGAATAGTTCCTGAGAAACTGAATTTCAAAAATATGACTTCGATTTCTCAAAAATTATTCGATTAATTTCGCTCATATTTTGTATTTCGCCGTTTGTATGTCTGCATTATTTAAAATGATGTGAAAAATTCAAATATATTTGTCTGTTATTAAATAAAATAATAAATATGTGCTAAAAGTTATATTTTGTATATAATTGTCTGCAGGGAATTGAATTTTATAATTGCGTCCAAAATGTTTTTGATTCACTTAAAAATTTCTCGAGATATAGCAAAATATCTAAAAAATAAAATGAAAAGTAAATCCAAACTTTGGACTACTCTCCTAACATTCGGCTACCCGCAATGAATCAGAAGTCCGCATTCATCGAAAAAAAAGGTGTGTTTATTCAGAGAAAGCACGTTTCTGTGTCTGATTTCATAACTTAAACTATCGTTTGCGCTAATAAATTAAAAAATTTGAGTCACCCTTTTAACCATTAACATTGAGTCCTAGAACGTGAAGAACTGATAATTAGATCAACAGTTATTAAGGCTAACTCGTTTTTTTATTTTTATTTTGTGCACTGAACACCCATCAGCGAAAAATATATAAAGATTTCCACACAATTTCGGCAGCCACTCTGAAACCAATTGAGGCGAAATACCCCCCCCCCCCCCCCGAAAAAAAAAAGCTAGACTAGCGCTTTAGACTGCTAGAGAAATGGAAAAGAATCATCTTATGATTCTAGTATTGATGTTGTAAAATTTTCATATATTTATATGAATTCCAGATCATGAAACTTTAAACGCAGTTTTATCGAAATATGGATTTTTAACTAGTATAATTTTCAATGGATTTAGTTTATAATTTGACACACAATAAATATAGCTTAATATAGCAATAAATATACAATAAAAATGCTCACAATAAATATAGTTTTCGTTGATGACATGGAATTTTAAATTGGATTGACTGATTTTGAGTGATCTACGATTTATGTCAATTAATAACTTTATTTTTTTTAAAATAATACCTCCATACCATAATTTTAAAAACGCTACGTGCAACGAATTCTATATTCATGTAGTTAAAAAAATCTAACACATAACCAATTTTAATAGTTTTTTAACTTATTATACAGCATATTTTGATAATTTAATAATAAATTATAACCATTACATCTTAAAGAACAATATTTTCTGTTTTATTTTTTTGTAATTTTAACATGATAAAATTAAGGATAAAATATGTACTATAAGTTTAAAAAAATGTCATCAGTTTAACGTTATTATTTTTATTCAGTTTACTCGCAGCACTATTAAAAAAAACATTCTTTTTCACTGGCATTCGCTGTGTTTTCCCCCTTTAAACTCAAATTTTAAAAGATATAAAGCTTTTAATTATTTTTTGCAATTGCCATAAGTATATAATTTTTTTCAAATTCATTTTTATAAAAATGCTTTTTTCTTCGTAATGTGTTTCATTAATCTCAATATCTCTTTATTTCTTTTTTTCGTGTCTAAAATAAAAAATAAAAAAATTGGTTTAGATGATTTTGGTTAGGGTTCATCTAATTAGGTACCTGATCTTTTTTTCAAGAAAAAATTATATTTACATTTTTCTTTGTTTATATGTCTCTGTTTGCTTGCAAAGAAAAATTTTTCTTTGATGAAAGTTAAAAAAGGAAAAACACTTTTTCAACATCTACACATAATGTGTACATTTCTTTGTTTTATTTCTTTTTCTCTTTTTAAAATTAAGAATTGCATTTATCGATGCTTCGATTAAACGACGTTTTCAGACTTTTTTGTTTCATTTAGAATAGCAGGAAATCAAAAAATATCAAATAAAATAAGAATAAGAAAACATACGATTTTTTTCTTAAGTTTTCCTTTTCTTTCATATTTCATTTCCCAATCTTTTTTTTAAAAAAAACTATTACTGAGAGTCATTTTGCAAAATATCTATTTATTACTATAGGTTTTTACCATAGGTTTGACCTATATAGTTTATTACCATAGGTTTTGTCTTTAAATGTTTCTGCAACTATTATAATGCAGTGACTGTACGTTAGGAGCATGCACTACCATTTTTAAAAACTCGATTTTATAAATTTTAATACCAAATTAAGTTGGGATCTAAATATATAATAAGAGTGAAGTTTGGTTTTTAGCCAAGAGTTAAGTTTTGGTTGTCTTTTGAGAAAGAAGCCCTTCTATCTTCATTATCCAAAATCATTTATCACGATTTATGCAAATCCTGAGACCAAATTCTAATTTATTTATTAACGATAAAACTAAGGAACAAAAAACTTGTGGTTATTATTTGTGTTGAATAACTAACAGGCAAATTCCTTTGAAATTAACTTAACTTAATAAGAGAAACAGTTATAGATAAAAGAATAAAATTCCAGAGTTCAGTGAAGCAAAAAGTTATATTAAATAATACGTAATAGCATATATGAATACAGGCATTTACAGAAATGATTTAAATTTTATAGAAATTAGATCCAAAATTTAGATACTTTAATTTTAAGAGAACAAGAAATGTTATAAAAAAATCAGAGGAGAAAAATCGTATTGTTTAGTTATTAAAGATGTTTTTATTTTCAATTTATTTTTTTCGCATCCATTTTTGGCACATATCTTTCAATTAAAATGATTTTCGAGTTTTTTAAATAAATTATATTCGATTACTAAGTGAACTATTTAAATTTATACTTAGATGGAGAACGCCTTTTTTTTCCAATATGTTATTTATTTTTATTATCTAACCGGAACTACCTACCTGATGTATAATGTTAAAAACACTGAAATTAATAGAAAAATCAACACTAAGTTCTTAACAAACTTTATACTGAAATTTATTGGTCTGTGCAAAATTTATTTAAAAAAATAACTTGATAAACTTTGATAGCAACTAATATAAACATAAAATATAATTGATAAACAGAGTTGAAAAAAATAAAAGCAGTCGCAAGAAAAAAAAATTAAACCATGTTCTTATTTACATAACAATTAACAACAACCTTCCGGGGCATTTTAAATTGCAAATAACGTCAACTTGATTAAAAAAATAAGCAATTAAAAATGATTAGACCCTTATCTCGTTCAAATCGCAACATGGCATCATTGAAGATTTCTCGTGTTCCTTAACTCGAAATTTTTAAGTGCGTTTAGTATGCCCGATGTTCGTAATCAAGAATTCGAGAAAATTTGAGTTGCTTATCATTTTTAGAATCTTGAACATAAATTCATTTTTAACAAGGCTAAAATTATGTCCATCCCAGTCACATCAGCTCATATTGATTTTCTAAAATCTTGTTTCATGCATTTGCATGCTGATTCCTTTGTTAACGACATTTGTTCCTCCCTACCTCTTCATAATGCTTGGGAATGCATTTCACCCTAATTTAACACTCGGTCGCTTTTTTTTTCGTTTGTTTATCTTCTTTTTTCATCTCTCTCGTCGTCTGTGGTTTCTCATGATTGTGTTTCTTACCTTTATTTTTCCATTTCCCATTAGCAACTTTAGTTTTTTTCATTCAAATAATTTTTGTTTCGATAAAAATTGAGTTTTGGAAATGGGTGCCTTTTTTTATGAGATTGAAACTGTCAGTTCATGTTTGTATATTTTTAAAAAGTATGAAGTTTTCAATCAGGTAATACCTTCAGTTGCTTGGAATCATTTATTGAACCGATCTAACATATTTCAAAAGAATTAAGTAAAATACAATTGCAATTATTTTTGCTTCTTAAATAACATTTTCATTATTTTATGCTAAGTTATTAGTTTTAAAAATATTTTTATATGAGTTTTAGATAATCTGTTATACCTAGTATACAATTGAAGAGCATGCATAAGAAACAAAGTAATCAAAATATATTTTCGCTCAATATGTTTTCATTTTATCTTTGAACAATCCTTGAAAGAACATGTTTTTTTAAAATTTTTTTTACTAAGTTTGTGATGTGTGCTTATCTGTACCATTTTATATGCCTGAAATTTAAGTTTTCTGAGAAATATCAGTAAACAACAGAAACACCTCTTGGAGAATCTTTTATTTTATAAAAAATATGAATTATTGCAGGATTCAGAAAATTTTATACTAGAATACGACATTCTAAAATATACATTTCTAAGACATTTTTTGACATCTAGAAATAAAAAATACATTTATACAGCTCTGCAAAAATTCATTCTTCCAAAAATGCTGACATATGTTTCAATTCTTATTTGGCAAATTCTTCTTACTTGCCAGGAAAAAAATTTCACTTGTCAAACATTATTTAGGTGTTTCATATTGGGTAATAACTTCTTCTGCCGCATACAGCTGAATGTCAAGAATACTTAAATGTAGCATTCATGGTATCTAAATAAACTTTACTTTTATTATTTATTAAACAAATATTAGTGCACTGTTTTCAGGTATAAATATTTCTCTGAAATATATAAACGAATAAGCGATAAACTTTACAAAGTAGTTAATAACAAATAACAATCAAAATTATCTAAGTACGTGTAAGTCCATATCTAGATGATTATGCAAATTTCATTTAATTATTTGACAATGAATGTTGCTTTTGTTTTCTGAAACCTTGAATATAAAATCTATAAATATAAAAAGATATATTAGTACACTTTTAGAATCTTCCTTAAATTGCGGTGAAAAAACCGTCAACAGTCTGTCTCTCCGATTAACCGTGAATTTACTGCAAAGAATATTTTTTTAACTTTCAAAGCTGTATTCAACTAAAATGGCTAAAATACCATGAATGCAGGTTTTTTTTAACCATTATAATATAGGGTTTTTAACCATTTATAACTAGTATAGTTTCAGAACCGTAAAAAATTTAACTGGACATTCAAGCTTGATTCTTCGTTACGTAATGAACAAAAGAAATGGGTTGTGGTTTATTTATCGAAATTAATTAGTTCATCTGTTTCACATATCGTAAGAGATGGAAAATACTATACTTTTTTGTGTTAAGAAGCTTTATGATGCTGCTTTTTATGCGTGAATAAGAGTATCGTATTCGAATAGTCAGGGTCACACATTGGATACGCGGAGAAGTACACTGCTGACATTTGTAAACTATTCATGTGTATATAAGGGAATGGTGGAAATATTGTGGTGGCAATGCTGGATTTCCAGCTAACGTTCTGTCAGCCATGAGATTGACGTATTTATCTTTCGATATGCACCCAGTTGCAAAGAACTAAGTAGCTTTATTATGTGGGTCTAGATGGTGCTAAAAAATTCTGTTTGTTTATTTGATGTATTACACTGCAAAAAATTTGCTATGTTGCGCCAAACATTGGTATTTATTTGCTGTCTACATAAATTGGGGCTCAGTTTTACTGTATATTGGTGCTTTCATTAGTTTCAAACAACGAGAGAAGGCTGCACCAAAAATTGGTATTTTGAAAGAACCGAGATTGAAGCGAGAAGTTGCACCAAAAATCAATGTTTTGAAGGGAACTAAAAGTGGAGGAAAGTTGCACCATGATTTGGTATTTTAGAAGGGAACTAAAAGCGAGGAAGGTTGCATCGTTATTAAATATTTATGAAAAAAAAGGGAGAAGATAATTTAAGTCAAATTTATATAAATCAAATAATAATTTAATTATTTAAATCTATAACAATTAAAAAAGCTATTTTCATTTTAGATGTGTTATGTAATATATATATATATATATATGTATATATATATATATATTACATAACATATCTAAAATGAAAATAGTTTTTTAAATTTTTTTAGATTTGAATAATTAAATCATAATTTTATTTATATAAAATTGATTTAAATTATCTTCTCTTTTTTGATAAATATTTAATAATGATGCTTCCCCTTTTTTTCCTTTGTGGCGCTTTAGAAACATTTTCGTTCATATAAATATGTTTTTTTTCTTTAAATGGATATATGTAAAATTAAAATTCTTTTTCACATTTCAATCGTTAAAGCACCAACAAATGCTTTAGAGTTAGTACCACTATTGTATTAAAGAAAAATACAAAAGAATATTAATTTTAGGCAGAAGCAAATTCTTATTACTATGTATTTTGAAATTATTTTATTATTTAAAAATGAAAGTATTGCTTTCACAAATAAAAATTCACGAAAAATCGTAGACAAATATTGGATTGGTCAACCCACAATCTCTAATAAAGGAAAGATTCATATATTAATTACATTGGTATATGAAAATAATAAATTTGAAGTAAATTAAGAAATGTAAATATAATGACAAAACTTGGAAACAATAACAAAAAATCAAAACCAGATCAATAGTCAAGTATAATTTATTCATTTACAATCACTTTGATGTTTGTATACATCGATTGAATGTAATACTTTATAATTTTTATACATATCACAGCATTCATTAAAAAAAATACAAAATATTCACTCAAATATATGACAAATAGTATGTTTTTGTTACAAAGAGAGTGTATTCAGTACAAACTTTTTTTAATTTACTGTAATTTAAAATAAGAATTATGTTAGCATATGCCTCAATGTTTACAGTTTTGAAATTTGGGATCATCTGAAAACAATTTTCAATATTTTAATAAGATACTAAATTTCTTGATATACTCTGCCTCATCTGAATTAAAATTTATAATATAACTGAATTACTTTTTTACAAACATAATTTACTACTTGATAAAAAATTTAAAATTTCACTCAGTTTAGAAAAAAAAATACTGTCATTTTTTTGCAAATTAGTAAATGGTGGTGAGTATTTGAGAAAAAGCAATATTTTTATTATACATTCATTATTATATTTATTATTATATATTCATTATTATAGATATTCTGGTGCTATTACTTTAACTACATCACAATTTTTCGATTGATAACCCTTTATGTAAAAAACACAAGATTTAAAAAGATTACACAAAATAAAACTTTGGAGTCTCTTAACAAAATATTTGTTTTGCTAAACACAGTTTCTTCATTCTCATAACTTGAACCCATACAAATTCCTCGTTTGTAAACTGTTCTTGAATCTAGTACTTTAGATGTTTGAAAAAAAACTTTTTATAACTTTCTAGAATTCTGGTAATTTCGGCAGAATAAATAGTTTTATCAATAGGTTTGGCACTGGTTATAACAATATTTTTTCCTAAGCCTCTTTTTTGACTAAAAGCATTGAAAACGTTGGAGCCTTTGTGCTAATGAAAGAAGATTGTAAATGCTGTAATTTACGCTAATAAAATGTATAAGAATTTAAATAACATAACATTTGAATTCTTACTTTTTTTTACATAGAAAGATAAATCAAAGCAAGTAATATTTAAATTGCTATTTTTAAAATTCCATATTAAAAAAAAAATGCGAAATTGTTGTTCCTATATAAAAAAAAAAAAAAAAAATTTAAACATTTCACCATTTATCACCATTAATTTAACATTTCACCAACTATTTATTCGGGTGGAGGGATATTTTTATCTTAAGACTTCTTTCAACCACAAAAATCCTGGAAAGGAAAGGAAGGTTATGATATTTAAAATATTATTATTATTTATTTTATTTATTTATTTATTTTTGCTGATAAAATGTGCCTAAGCACCTTAGTAGAATTTCTCCTCATGAAAAATAGTGAATTGAATTTTATGCAGGGTGACCCCGCAAAGAAATCGCAGAAGGAACTGTCAACTGTTAAAATATCATAATCACTTGGATTGATCCAAGAATTTGTGTTGAGTCTAAGAGGGCGGGAAATGGCAGCTGATAAACACACAAGCAGCTTTTTTACTAAATTTCTTTTGTTTCATAGAAGCAGATAAATTTCAGAATAAACTTTTAATTACTTTTATAATTAAAAAAAATTTTCAAAAAAATTATTATTTAAAAAAAAAACTGTAAATATTATAAGGAATACATATGACCTCTTTCATGATCAATAAAAACATTCGAATTTATGTTTATGTTTCCTCCTCTCCCCCACAAAATACTAATGTGGGCTAAAGTAATATATATAAATCTACACAAAAAAGATTGCATAGAAAAATAATTATCGAAAGCAAAGTATTTATAAGCATCTAAGTATTTTTGCTTATTTAGATTTAATAAAAAAAATTATTAACTTTTTAGATCCGATATTTTTTTTCATTTAAAATTTGTTTTCCTTAGTTAAATAGGGAGAAGAAAATCTGTTTTTTTTTTTTTTTTTTTTTTTTTTTTTTTTTTTTTTTAAATCGTAATAAGAAATCAGCTGTTATAAAAAAATCTTATTCTTGTCGGTATTTTGTTCAAAATTTCAGTAAAATTCTTGGCGATTAAAAAAATGTAGCGCTTTGTATCTTTAGCGCCAATAATGGCCATTTCCTTTCGATAATTGTGCACCCAACCAACTTAAAGAAACCCGGTTTCCATGACAACGGCTTGAGGTAAAACGTAGTATAATTCCATTTGAAAATTTTATTACAAAAGCATTTAAGATTTTTCTCATCCTTTTGTAAATGTTTTATTATTATTATTATTTTTCTTTTCTAAATTTTACATTTGCCCTTTTAGTTTGTATTTCTGTTTAAAAATACTACATTGTTTGCCACCATACTTACGTCTGTAAGCTTCGTGTTGTACTTTTTCAGTGGTGCACGAGAAATCATTTTGTTCTTGAAATAAAAAAAAGCATTTAAGAATACATAGATAAACATTCGTGTAATTGTGTGACATTACAAACGAAAATGATCAATATAAAACATGAAAATTAAAACAGAAGCACAGATATTGATAAAAAGCTTTAATCCTAACAGAAAGTACTTACTATTATAATTTTTATTTGTTCGGTAGAATGTAATTAAAACACGGACCAAGAAAATTTTCACCGGCAGTAAAGTTGGCGAAAAGCTATGCTGCTTACAATTGCCGTATTTACCTATCATTTGTCACTGGTATCGCACTTTCTGTGCGCATAAAATAGATGTATCTCCTTATTTACTGAAAAGGATCTAATATAGATTTTAAAAATATTTTATTAGTCATACAACGAGTATAGTTTTCAAGAAGAAATTTGAAACTAACTCTTTCAGAACACACAACAAAATTTTTAAAGATGATATGAAAGAATTGAACTGTAATTATTGCAAATAAATAAGAAAAGTTTACTTACTTGCAAAATAAATATACAATTTCAAAGACAACTTGCATGAGCTTCGACAACAAAATCCGCCATTAGTCACCAGTAACAAAATAAGTTATCAGTCACAGTTAAAAATTGTGCCTCTCATAGTACGAAAGTTTGGTGCAATCGATTGCGCCATGAATGTATTTCTCGATCATATTTACCGATTTATGGTGCAACCTAAATAAAACAAGTTTTCTTTTAACCAATTCATGGTGCAATCAGAAACTTTGCACTAAGTATTGGTTAAACATTTACCGAGTTTTTAGACGATGTAGGTTTTGTTATATTAAAAATTAATAAACGGCATTTTTCACAATTAACAGATTGAATACCTTCTTATTTATGGTTATTTGACTGTTTTGTTTGAAGATCGTAAAATAACAATTCAAAAATTGTAATTTAGGTATTTTATTGAGTCTTGATGCAAAAGCTTTGGCACAAACCTCTAAAAGCCAATTTTTCAGTTTTCTATTTTTAAAAATAATTAAAATCAAAATAATTTTAAACAATTCATTTTTATTTGGTTAATCGTTTTAACTGCTTTTCAAACATGCTTTTAGAATTTTCATGAAATTGAAATATTTGATAAAGTTTAAGCATTTACCTGCATTATTTCTGTTCGATTCAAAATAGTAACGTGTATTTACTTACATCGTGGATTAGTTAAGATTTAAAAAAAAAAAAATTTTTGAGCGATAAGAATTAGTTAAATATTTTAATTGCATAATAAAAATATTTTATCACTTATAGGAAACTATTTATTTTTTTTTTAAAAAGAGTCATTTTTATTAAATTTTTTTTATAAGTAGTTGTTACTATTTTTTTTTTTTTTACGTTTATATTTAGGTGATGAAGTGTTACATATTTGTTTAAGATTTTTTTTTATTTCTAATTAAAAAAAATTTTCAGTTTTAAAAGCAATATTTCCTTTACTTTTTACACAGTCTAAATGGAATAACATAGTTTTAATATTTATTGAAAAAAAGAACCTATCAATATAATATAAGAAAAAGTATGCACTTTTTTCTTTTTTTAATCCATGCAAATGAAATATTTATTTCTAGGTATGAAATATATTTTCTAAATATTTTTTTTTGCATCTATGTTGAAAGAAAATATTTTTATAAGAAATCTTGTCTGAATTTATTTTATAATAATTTTTATGCACACTTGTAATTGAAAATCAGGTTTCTAATATGATTGCTTCCCGATAGGATACGTGTCTTCATACAGAAAACAAGAATAATTAAAAAATAAATTATTAATTTCCCAGTTTTTTTTTAAAAAAAAACTATTTGTAATAATATCTACCCAAAAGAAACAACAGGAATCTCTAATGGTTATTATTCTGCACGATTTGTTTTTGGTTCTTGTTTCTGCAAGTTTTTTATAAGTCAATATTTCTTAGTTTTTTATGTTACTCAGTACTTGATAAGTTTCGCCCTAAATATTTCTATACATTATGAACTATTTTGCTACCTATATTTTACTACCCATTAAAACTTGAAAATTGCAATAAAAACTCTTTTGTTTCCCATTAAATAATGACAGATTTGCCGGGCATGAATGAGAAAAAACGTAATGTGAAATATAAAAAGCAAAGTCCTCAACGATAAATAAAAACTAAAGTTGAGAAGCAAAATTAGAAAACCCACCACCACCTAAAGGGGCGACTCAGGTTAAAATGCTTTTTCACGTGCTATGGAAAGGTTTTAAAGAACAGTATTAGCAGTAGAATCAGCATTTAATACAATAAAACAATATACCAAGGTATTAAAGTGAGCTGATGTGACTAGGGTGAAAATAATTTTGTCATTGTCAAATTGAATTTGTGGCCAAGATTCCAACAATGTGTAACAATTTACGATAATTGGATACTTTTTTTACGAAATTTTGATAATGGGCATATCTCTCGCGTATGTCCATAATCAAGAGTACCTTAGATATGTCCGTTATAAGAGTATGATTTATAGTTGATAAGAGCTGCACTTATGAAAAGTGTTAAAAAAAACATAATAATTCAAGATTAAGGGTCGTTTTGTAATTGTCTGATTATAGTGAAAATTTATACTGCCCGTTTTTTGTTGGTTTGAAAAAGATCAGCCTATAGGAATAACAAAATTTAAACTTTAGGAATATAACATGTAGCTAAAGGCAACCATAACTTTAATAGTTTCTTTCATAGTCAGTAAAGAATTTATAATTCAATACGAGCTCAACTAAGCTACTTCGGATATTGAATCGAAGACACCATATAAATTAAAGAATGCACTTGAAAGCATTTCTTAACTTGGTGTTATCCAATTTCTTTTCTACAAGACGTTTTCCAAAATTTTTCCGTTTTTCAAAATCAAAAACAGTCATGAAACTTCAAACACGAAAGTTTTTCTCATGCTGCTCAAAATGACTTTTTAGCAGTGTTAGATACATCTGTGATAATTTATTTTATTCATCAACACAAAGAAATAAAATCTTGATATATTATATATTATGATATATAAAAAATGAGAAAAAAAAGAGCTTTGATATTCTTGGGTCACTTCAAAAACAACATAAGAAATGGTAAACATTCCACCAAAATTACCCCAATGGTGCACCTAAAATGCATTACGATTTAATATGACAGGAGAATTGTTGAGATTTCCACAACTTTTATGCTTATTATTCTAAATGAAATGATACCCAAACGCATATACTCAATCAATTAACTATTCTTAATATACTTTTTTCTACTATAGCACTAAAATTTACATTTATTTTCCTAAGGATTGGGCTAATTTAAGATTGGGATAATGATAAGTTTACGCCTCCAGTGTTTGTTAATATAATATCTTCCTTGTTAATGCAAGTATTTTATTAAGTACTAAGCATTATTTAAATTTAATAAAATAACTGAATTGAAAATACTTTAATATTAGTTAATTGTTCCTAAATTAAATATCACCTGGACAGAAATAACCAATTAATGTTTATTAAACAGACCTGTAAATAAAATAAATTAGGGTAGAATATATAGCATATTTATAAACATTGTCTTTTAATATTAGAAATAACATTAACTTTTAATTGAAAACAAAACTTCTAAGAAAATTATTTCTTAAAATTTTTATTTCTCGATAAACAAATAAGGCATTAATTTATACTAATGCTTAGATATTGCTAACATTTACTAATGCATTTTCTAGAACGGAAGATTAGAAATCCGTTTCTAATGAAATTCATTTTAGTTTCAATTCATTTAAGATAATTTGAAGTATTTAATGCGTAAACAGTGTGCCTTTATTTCTATTTGTTTGATTATCCATAAGGTACATTAAGATTTTTTTCTTCTTTCCTCATATTTCTAATGCATAAATATTTACAAAGGAAATAATTTAATAAATCGTGAAATTATGCTTCGTTTCAACACAAATATTTGCTATTAAATTTCGCTAAAACAAAAATTTTATATTTGCATATGAGATAAAATAATCGGAATTATAAATTTAAAATGATGTGAAATTAGTAGATCAAAGCATATACAGATATGAATATAAGTTGTTATAAATTAATAACCAAGTATAGTCATTAAATATTAACTATTTAAGTCAGCATATATTAAATACAACGCTTTTACAGTTTTTAAGAGAATATTTAAATGCAGTTGCACTTTAAAACAAGATTTTTCTTAACAAGAACATATTTTTTTAACGAATTCTTTTTATTATTAGAGCATATAATATTTACTTTTTAAAATGTAACAGATATTAATATTATGTTAAAGGTATTATGTAAAAACAACAAGTAGAAAACAACAATTTAGATTATAAATTTTAACTATATAAATGTTAATACTCTATTCTCATTCGGAGAAGACATAATGACGCTTCAAATTTATCGCTTAATTTTGATGTGTGGTATAAAAAATTGAAAAAGTTAACCTACAACTACGGGTTTTCAAACATTTTATAATTGTTTCTCTTAACTTTAAAAATGCTTAAATTTTTTTTATTTATCAGAAACAATTGTCAGCATTAATTTTGTTCCCTCGTTTGAATTTTTTGCATCTATTTTCCAACTTTTCATAATCTTGGAAGTGAAATGAAGTGACAAATTTTTTACCATATTCTTAAGATTATAATTCTAAAATAGTTTTTTATTAACCTGTTTTAAAAATTTAGCTCTAAAATATATTAAATATTGTATTAAAATATTAAAATTCGCATAAAAAATATGTTTTTCCTTCAAAATTTCTTCTCAGAGGTCCTGGGTAGTCTTTGAAGAAATGTGTTTTGTAAAGGTATATATAATTTAGTTTTTTAAGACTCTCTCAAAAATTCTGGAAACCAGACTCCATCATCTGTTCACTAAAATTTTCTTTTATAAAAAAAGTCCACTTTAAAATGCTTACCTATTTCACACATTATTTGCCATGAGCACATAGTAATAGGAGAGTTATTTACTATTTTAGCGTTGCATAATGACTTATCAGCAAAGCACAGACAATGAAATTGTTTAAAAGCTTTATTTTAAGCTGATAGCAGTGACTTGAAAGTAGTAAATGATTCCAGTTAAATTTTGCTAATTTATTATTACTAAAGGACATTTTTAAAAGTTCAAGTATAAATTTTCCCCCTCTATTTTAGTATTATTGTAGAACTAAATCGAGAATTAAAAAGTGTAACATTATGCTTCTAAATTATTATTTTTTTAATAAAAGTGTGATATCTATTTTCTCAGTTGAAGGTATTTGCGTTTTTATGCTATTTTATTTAAGGAATTCGTTAGGGTTTGTGAGGACCTGGTAAGCGCATCCGCCAAGTGTTTTTTAAATGTCTCGTCTCACGATTACGTACGGCACCCGCCCAGTACGAGAGTCAAATGATGCGGACAAGCAGGCACAAGATCCCGAGTTACAACCAACAGGGGGCACCAGAGATCACGCCGACAGGTAGACGAGATTTGTGAGGAGTCCAGCTCCAAATCCAGGCCCACAGAGTGGTGACACCAAACAGTCTACATTTGCATCCGAAACCAGACTGACAACACGGAGGAAACAGCCACATCGCGACCTATTGAGTCTTCAGACTGAAAGGTCTACGAACTTTCTTTATTTGTCAGAGACAGTTATAATTAAAAAAAAACATTAAAAGGGTTGTTAAAGTAACTTAATTTAAATACATTTAAAAATAGAAGGGAGCCTTTGGCAAATTTACGAAATGTGGGGGAAACCACTTTAATGTCCTTCGGGTTAGAACCTCCTCAGACGATGGAAACTTAAACTTTATTTTCCATAATGTATCCGGCTTAAGCTGCTTAATTACTCTCTGCTTATTGGGGGGAAGGGGCGAGAGTTCCGCAGTTTGTGCTGATTTCATTGTTTTTGCATTTATTTGCGCTATAGTCGAAGCTACAACACTTGAGGCATCTGATTGGCCTTAAGCTCTCTCTTAACCGTAGTTACCCCGACTTTGACTTTTGGTTCTTTCAGGATCTTTTTCAAGACCTCTGGGTTGACAGGAAAGATCCAATGGTTTTTTTCTATTTGTTTTAATTGGGTACTTCACTGTAAGAAAGGCCAATTTTAAGTCTTTGTTTTGAAGCTTTATTGTTCCGACTAGTTTTTACACGGTGTATAGTTCAGTGTTGTTGAATTCGGACTTTGAACCTCGACGTTTCGAGCTTCGTCTTAAGGCTTGTCGAGCATGCCAAATTCAAGTTTAGAGCAAGCATGTCAAACTCAAGTTCAGAGCAAGCATATCAAATTCAAGTTACTCAATGATGACTTCCCCCCTGAAGATTTGATTCATTTGATTCCTTTTTTCAATCTTTTGAGGTCAAGTTTAGTTGTAATATTTTTCATTGCTTTCTTTTGAGTGGACCACTAGTGTGTGTTCTTTTCTTTTAGGCGTTATATCCTTTTTAACTGTGATCAGCGTTGCTGCCACTTATATGGAAATTTTATTCTTAATTAAATTCGCAGTGATTCTGTAGTGTTTTCCTTTTCATTTCCTCTAAAAAGGATCTGCTCGTTTGTTTTCATAACTATTTATACTTGCTTTTTTATAATGATTTCGCCAAGGATCGAAAAATTTCATACTTACAGCCAGCTACGCTGATTGCATTTTATTGCATTTCGTCAAATGTTTGCTCATTAACGGAGTCTCCCACACACTTCTTCTAATCCTCATCTATCATGTCTCGCCAAAACCAATCAAAAATTTAAATTTAAGATTCAAATTCAAAATTAAAATTCAAAATTAGAATTTAAAATTAAAATTTAAAATTAAAATTTAAAATTAAAATTTAAAATTTAAAATTAAAATTTAAAATTAAAATTTAAAATTAAAATTTAAATTTAAAATTTAAAATTAAAATTTAAAATAAAATTTAAAATTTAAAATTTAAAATTTAAAATTTAAAATTTAAAATTTAAAATTTAAAATTTAAAATTTAAAATTTAAATTAAAAATTAAAATTTAAATTTAAAATCAAAATCTAAAATTTAAAATCAAAATCAAAATCTAAAATTTAAAATCAAAATCTAAAATTTAAAATTTAAGATTTAAAATTTAAAATTAAAATTTAAAATAAAAATTTAAAATAAAAATTTAAAATTAAAATTTAAAATTAAAATTTAAAATTAAAATTTAAAATTTAACCTCTTTTACCACTCGAAGTTATTCTCTCTCGGGTCAAGAAATGGATGGTACTAACGGATCTTATTCTAAAGTGTTCTTTACAGCACTTCTACAAGGAGTAGTCACTGAGTCATTGTCGGACCACGCCGGAAGAGAATTTCTCTTGAATCACTTCACATTTTACACTATATTATTATTCAACTCTTTGTTCGCGCAATCAACGGGCGTGCTATTTTAGATAAAACAGTATAAGACACAAATTAGACCACTAACATCATCTTAAGATACTAGATTAATTGTTCAGTTTCAAACTTTTCATCTGGATTATCAGGAGATCTGTTTTGCTTTAACCTTACTAGTAAGGGTGATTAGAAGAGCTAATATCGACTTGTACTATTAACACGCTTGTCGATTAAACATTCAAATTGTGATAAGTTTATTTATTTGATGAACGCAAAAAAAAATAAATATGTATTGCATTTTTGGTTTTATTCCATTAATTCAATAGTATTTTTCAAACAAATATAACATTAATCATAGAATTTTTTTTAAGAAATATAATTTAATTAGAATAATATAAATAATTTATATTTTGCATATTTAAAGAGAAAAAATAATACCAATACCGAAAAGATTGCATAAAATCAAAACAAATTACAACAAATTTAATTCTTCTGTTTTAGAATATTGCATGTTTTTAATTCTCTTTGAATCAGAATGCGATTTGAAACAGAGCCAAAGAAGCAAAAGAATTTTTTGAATATTTAAGAGAAAGATTAATGATTAGAATTATCTTTTCCTCCGCAAAAGAATTATTGAGTTCATCTATTGTTTACGCTTGATACCAATTTAATGGGGCATACATAAAAAAGAAAGAAAAAACATGTTTATGTTCTGCTCAAAACACAATTTTACAAAGAACGAAACAAATACATTATATTTAGGAATGAAAAATTGGTACAATTTTTCAAGCGGAATGAAGCTAAAAACAAAAATATGTTCAGCATTTGCTAATGATAAAATATTGTAAGTTTCAGAAATAATTTAAATAGGATTTTAAATTATGGTTTTGGAAAGAATTATATTTTACTTCTGCAGTAATAGTATAAAATATTCCGTATTATATAAATTAACAGCGAAATTTATAAATTAACAAAATGTTTTACCTAGTAAAACATTTTGTTAATTTGTATTTTTAACTGTCTTTAACAAGTCTTACGCTTTTGTTATCAACATTATGAACTTATGAACGTATTATGAACTTATGGAATTCAAATGTAGATTCAAAATAAAATAAAATTATTTAGTTTTTTCAATGTCAATCAAAATTTGATAAATGCTTGTTTAAGGCAATGCTCTTTTCTCATATTATTTTTACCTAGCTCTCTTAATTACATTGGGATTGAAATTCATTGGTATGAAAAGAAGTTTATATGCAAGTAATTGGAATTCATGTTCTGCAATAAAACTAATTTGGGAGAAACCCGAAGAAAGATAGACCTTAATCTTAATTCACTAAAGCGCAAATAGGAAAATTAAATCTAGTTTTTTAACTAATGTTTGTATTTAGAATTAGTAAAGAATAACAGAGGTGAAGTTCCTTTGAAAATTATAAAATATTTGTGTTTAAAATACATATTTAACTTTTGACGCAAACATGATAAACAAAGTAATCCTTGTTAGAGTGAAACAAAAATGTAGTTTGATAATAATACACATAAAAACAACAATTAAAAAAAGTTAACGAACTATTATTTCTTCCTTTTCAAAAGATTGAGGGCGGTTTCTGTTAATATTATTAGCATTTTGTTTCGTAATATTTCCTATATCTTTATTTATGTTTTTTTCATTCTGTTTTATTTTATTCATATACATATGTAGCACAAAATGTGCCTCAGGATTATTCGGTCTCTATTGACCTCATTGCTTCAAATCACCTGTTTTAATTTTCCTAAATTATTAACCTTATATATATTCTCAAAACGTTTTTTATGTAATAAAATATTTTTGGTAATGGAGACTAGTAATTCCTCACATAAATATTAAATTTTGTACAACTCTTAGTATTGCATTTAAATCTATATAAACAACTAAGATCTCTTAAATTTCAAAGATCCAAAATCACTTACAACAAGTAATAAATGTAACAAGTGTAATCAGTTACAAATGTAAACGATAAGAACTCAAATTGAGTGCTATTTTGTTAAATGTATAGCACCGTGTTGTACCTCAGAAGGTTTTTCTTGCTTGAAAAGTTTTTTTTTTTCTATAATGTGTGACAGAATTTTTAATAAAAATTGTGCCAACAGATAAAAATATAATATATGTTCCTAAAAAAGTCAGAATTGCTTGAATTAATTACTTGAAATTTCAAACTAAAATCTCTTCAAGTCCAAAAATCAAAATTCACTTCATGTAAGAACTCAAAATGAGAGTCACTTGGTCAAATGTATAATAACTCTATATTGTACCTTGTACTGATTTTTCTTGTTTATAAGCATTTGTTTTTCTATAATGTGTGGCAGAAACTGTTTGTTGAAAAATATGGCAAAAGAATTATAACAACAGATGAAGATATATATTTTTTCTTTAATCTAAGTTTCTTGAATTAACTACTTGAAGTACTAAACTAACTAAAATCTCTTCGAATTCAACGATCTAAATGCTCTCTCAATTACAAAATAAACGATAAGACCTCAAAGTGAGTGCTATCTAGTTGGCCTAATGTATAATACTGTACCTAGTACTGGCTTTTTTTTCCTTGCTTAAAATTTTTTTTTCTGGAATGTCCGACTAACTTTGTTCATAAAAATTTATAGCCGCCGATAAACGCATGATTTATTTTCCTAAACAAAATCCAAGTTACTTGAATTATTACTCTCAGTAAATAAATAAATAAACTGTAACCTTGGAGTAGCAAACCTTTAATTTATAGCAGAAATTGCTGTAGAAAATTTATATAGTGATATATAAAAACATAAAAAAAGAAGAAAAAACTTAAGTAAACGACTGAAAATTCACATTTAATATTTACTTGTAACAAGCATTTTTTTTCGCAATTAAATACTTAAAATAAGTTATGTAGTTATGCACTCTTCCATGATAGAGTGCAATCCAATGAAGTTTACTTTTTAAAAAATATTTCTCGTGCTTAGAGTCTCGACCGAACAAGAAAAAGAAAGTTAAGGGTTAGAGAAAGCAATAATTAGTTACTGTATTCGTCACGACTTCTGCAACTCCCAACGCACTATATCATGAGAATTTGAAAGTAGAAAAGATAGACATCTCATTAATTTTACGAGTTACCGCGTCTTCTAGAAATCGGAGACTCATTATTCACTGTCTCTTCGACTCAGCGTATTTCCCAAGACATATTAAGATGCAGAAAAATCAAAGCTTGTCGAAAGAAACGCGGAATCCCAGAAGAAACTCTTTTGGCGATGGGGATTTGAAAGTTTTCCGTGAAGATTCATTTGTAAGTCGGACGCCTTTCATTTAAAATTTCTGTTTGTAGAAAGAAGTAAGTTATGTGCACGGAATTGTTAAAAATATTTTTACATGGTGTGTCTTCATATATTCAGAAAAGTTATAAAATGCAACATACACTTCAAAATTAATACAATAATAATACTAAGGCAAATATGAATTACACTGTTTTATGCACAAAATCTAGTATTGACCCTCAAGGCTACAGTTGTTTTTCTCACCTTTATTTATTTTTTTTTTTCATTTTTTCGTTGACAACTTAACGTTTTTTATATCAAATCACCTTTATTTCTTCAAATTCATGTTTGGAAAGTCTTGAAATTAAAGTTGAAAGGCTTTAAAATTCGTGAATTTTTGCAATAATAATTATCGTAAAATCACTGAGTCATTCTAATTGAAAAACGATACTGTAAAAATTATGGTTCAATATTTAACGATAAAAATGAATTTCAATAGAAAATGGATTTTACGGATGATGTGCCAAAAACAACATGCAAGTAAAACGTAATTTGATATGGATTGTTAACAGTGTGGTTTGAAATGCAATAATTTTTGAAGCCCAGATAAAAATTAAATAGATTAAAGTATCCTTCATTGCTCCGGTTACCAGTTAGAATAAAGTTCTTTTAAAAGTAGATGGTATAAATACTGAAAATAGGGGGAAATATACTTTTTGGATATTTATCATAACTTGAACTAAGTATAATTAAGGAATTAGTAGAGCTTGAAAAAAGAATAATTAGTTTATGAAATTATGCGGAAAATAAAAGCATAGCGTAGAATTTGAAATACCGTCAAACGGGGTGACTATGTGCCACTTTTTGACGTTTTCGTGTCATAATTCCTCTAATTTTTCACTTATCGGGTTGATTATTTAATGCAACATAATTACACATATTAGCTTTCAATTCCCATATTAAAAATGATTCTAAGATATCATGGAGGGGAGATATAATTTTTTTCTTAGTGGCACTTACTCGCCCCGCACATGGGGGAGACTGAGTGCCACGCATGTTTCCTCCTTTTAAATCTATTAGAAACGATCGTTGGCAACTTCTCACCCTTCAGAATTCATCTCCTTTTCATTTTAGCTATTATAAGTTAATTTTTTTATGAGTATACCTTCAAATTTTAAAATATAAAAGGATATACATATGGAAAAATGCTATTTATTAAAGAAACTCTTCAAAATGTTTTTCAAAATGACTCAATTTATTAAGCGAAACACAAACTACAAATTTGAGATAGAAATTCTCTCTTCAGTCAATCCGAATTTAGAATAACCTGAAATTTGTCGCCATTTGGTGGAGGTTCGGGAGGAAAAATCTTCTTCAGGATTTATCACTTTTTTGCCACAAAACATCCGGGGAGTCAGGCCACTTCCAGAATTGTCCACTTTTCTCCAGGCATTTCACACATGCCTCGTTGCTACTTCAGATATGCTATAAAAATTAATAAAGATAGAATTTCATGAAACTTTCTCGTAGCCGATACAGCTTTTCTATAAACTTTTTAAAGTAACTCTATCAGCATGTAGAATCTTAGATGGAAAAAAAATCTGAAACTATTTCAAATTCTTGATATCTTTATTGGATTGTTCTAAATTGAAACAATTATCAACGTATAAAAATAATTTTAATAATTCTTTCGTATAGAAAAATACGTGTTTAATTACCTTCAGTATGCAGATATGATTAAAAAAATAAATTTTAGTAGAATGTTTAAGTATGATTCACGATTTCAATACATATATATTAAAAAAATATAAAAAAAATGAAACTTTTGACTTAACTGGAAATTTGCAAAGTTACGTATCTGTGTAAAAATTATAAAGCACTGATTTAACATTTAGCATCAATACGAATTTTAATATTCTATCTATACAAAATCACGAACTATGAAAATGAAAAATTAAAATTAAAATTTACAAAATTAAAAAAAAAAAAATACCCAGCCAAATTTTATAGCAAACTAAAAAATAAACACATATCTACTTTTCTATAGCAATAAACAAAAAATTAACTATAGAATCTATTATTATTGTTTATTACACAAATTTAAATTTTAATTAACTTTAAAATAATTGCTTGTTAATTTTAAAATAAATAAACAGCATTTTTTTTTTAAGAAATTGTTTATTTTACTTTATTAATACACTTTATTGAAAATTATTTCCACCTCTGTCATGTCAGATCATCTTGATGCCCAGGAATCTTTTTTTCTTTCATATAAATACTGATCTCCTTTTTAATGACATTTGTTCATCACCTACCCTCCATATTGTGTGGAAAGGCATTTTAGCCTGACTCTCCCCTCTTCGTCAATGTTTTTTTTATTTCTAATTTTTTTCAATTTTTACTTTCGTTTTACTCTTGGCTTCTGAGGTTTTTCTAATATTGTTTCTCATCCTTATTTTCTTGCGTTTGTTTCTACTCATTCACGTCTTGAAAGTTTTGAAAGTATGAGTTTATTTTTGAAATATATTTACTATTATTCCCATTTGCTTATTTTTTGTTGTCAGTGAAATGTTTTAGTCAGGTAAAATCTTACCACTTCAGCTGTTTGTAATTCCCAAATATAGTTGCTTTTTTCCCAAATAAAGTCCCAAATATGTTACTTTTTTTTAAACTAAAATTTCGCAAAACAATGTAATTCAATTTGTATAAAGTAAGCTCAATATTTTTTTTAAAAATTTATTTACAACGTCCATTGTGTTAAATAAGGGGAATAAAACAATTTAAAAAACATAATTTATATTTTGTTATTCTATTATGGTTACATTAAATAAGATAAATATTTATTTGTCAGAAGTGATAACACTTACTACTTTCTTTTGACCTCGTTGTAAAAAGTAAGTAAAAATAAGTGAACAAAACCATTTTTTGTCAATTTTCCGCTCTAAATAGTTTAGAGTTTCTGCTATTCTTTTTTACGTTCGATAGTAACATTTTATGGCAAACATTAAGAAAACGCTTTACACATACAAATCGGTATTTTAGTGTTATAAAATTTTAGGATGATTTTAATGGAAACTTTATACTCCAAAACTGCAGTTTGGTATAAAAGAAATATATCTATATTTTTCAAATTTGTTTTATTGCGAAATGATGAATTAAATACGTAAGTTCTGAATTCTGTTAATTTATTTTTTCAGTCTTCATTACAGATATTTTAACATTTTATTACATATTATGACTTTATATATTTTCTGCAATGTTTATCAGAGTTCTGCATAGATAGAAAAAATATATACTTTCTTATTTTTAATCAAGCGTTCACTCCTAAGTAATGCTTGAAGAGTACACGAATAAATACAATTTTTGAATGAACTAATATTTTTAGTTGCGATTAGTTATCTTCTCTCTCTGTCTCTTCCGAAGCGGAAAAAGAACATAATTTGATGAAGGGGAATAAATTTTATGAAATTAAATAAATTTTAAACTTTTATATATGCAAACTAGGTGTTTGTGTTAAAAAAACATACATTTTATATTATAAATTTCTCAGATTCTTAAATCTTAGATATTTCTAAGATTTTTTTCTGATCTCAATTCTCACCTACTCAATTTTTCTTTTATTGCTAAGTTAAGTACCAAGGATAATAGCTTGGAAATACTTTAGATGCTTGAATAGTTTCAAAAATATGCAAACAACAAAGTCGTTTCATCTATTATTAAGCTCATTAGTATTAAGTAAAATCATCCTAAATACATTTTAATCTTTATTCATTATATCACAAAAAAAGTTACTCTCCAATTTTTACTTGTTTAGAACCACGATTGTAATATTAAAATAAAGAAATTAATTAAAATAATGCTTAAGACCCTTGAAAGTTGAAAAGAAATTGCAAAAGTTTAATTTGTATTTAATTTTGTGTTAATAACTTTATCTCTCAAAGATAAAATAGAAAAAGTTGCTTTATATTTGCCTTGTTTTAATTTTAATTAAAGTTCTAAAATAACCGATAAAGAGTGATTAGTTAGGTTTTTTTTTTTAAACCAATTTAATAAAGTTTATTTAATTTTCTAATTGCATTTGAGAATACTTTGTTTGTATTAAAGATAAAATTGATCTTTGTTTCTTTAAGTAATTTTTTATTTCACTGAATTTTTAGTATTTTCGACCCATCTGTAGTGTGTATTGACCCATTTACAAGTTTTGTACATTTGGATTAAAAAAAAAATTTCTTTTTAAATTTATAATTAATAATTTTTTATAAATTATATTATTTTATATTATATTTATTATGTTATATTTTATTTTTATAAATTAATAATTAATAATTTATAATTAAAAAAACTTATAATTTTTAAATTCATATAAAGTGTCGAGTAAATTACATCATTACGTTAAGGAATGATATTGCTACCTACAATGTATATATCAAAGAACTAGAATGTATAATAAATGTTTTATTTTTTAATCTTTTAAAAACGCAAAATATTTAATGAACAAACTAAATAAAGGGTTTATATTTATAAAGGGTTTAAAGGGTTATTAGAATCTTTTACAAACTACAATTCAACCTAATTCAATTTCAATCAATAGCATTGCACTGCATGAAATTTTAATAATTTTGAATATTACACTTTTCATTTCTTATTATTAATATAGCATACTTAAATTTCATGCGTATGATCGTCATTTTAATTCATTTGAAGCATTTATGTCTTACTACCCAGTAACTTGATGTAATTATATTTTCATATTGTTATTTAGATCTTTATATTTTTACACCATGTTCGTTTCATCTATAGAAAGTGTGACTTTAAATTTTAAGAAATTTAATCGGAGTTTTTTTTAGAAATTAAAAGGCATGCGTAATTTGCATGTGTAAAAACAAATAAAAATGAAATGCACTGAATTAGTAAATAATTCTATATTGTCTTGAATATCTTGTATAGATCCAGAAATTAGTTTGATTTTTTTTTCAATGTAATTTTTGATAACGATTTTTTTACTTGTGTAACAGAGGCAATACGCACTTTGATAATAAGTGAGGTTTCACAATCACAGAAATCTTTTTTGGATATTTTCCAGTTTTATTTTATTTAATTTTGGATGCAATTCTTCACTTCCTTTTTAATTAAAATTTATAAGTGCGTTTCCAATTATAAAATCATTTTTGTCCCTTTAATAAGAAAATATCAAAATCTTACAATTTCCATACACTTCTTTTCAATTTCAATTTTCTGAGTTAAATTTGATTGTTTCAAAAATTATTTCATTCGTAAACCAAAAAAGTTCTATAGCATGTTTTAAGAATTTTGAAAACTTCAAGTTTTAAATATTGAATTATAAGCGTGAACGAGAAAACATACGAAATCTTTTTTTTTGATCGTGTGTGAAAATTACTTTTTCAAATTATTTCTGAAATCATTTGTTTGTAACTATATATATATAATAATATTTTTTTCCCTTGACATGGTTAGGCTGAAAACGTAATTAGCATATGTAAATGAATGATACAACATTGCATTCTGGAATACTAATAAACTCGAAGCTTTTGCTTTTGGTTTTATCAAAAACACAATTATTATTTTAGGAGAATATTGCTTTTTGTATAAATAACTTCTTTAAACATATGGAAGTTTTTAATTTAAGATAACTCACCACCATTACTTTATAAAAAAGAATATTATAAATCATCTATCTTTTTAAATTTTATTTATTAAGAACTGAGTTTTGAATAAAAATAAAATCATGTTTTTACATTAAAGACTTTGCTTTCCCTGAAAATAAACATCATGCCGATATGTGATAAATAATGTTTAATTTATAGCAATATACCCAGCATTTAACACAAGCAATAATAGATCACTTCTCTTTTAAGTTTTCTACTCAAATTTTATTTACCGCAATTATTAAAATTTACACCGATTATTACTTTAGTAAGATATTTCTTGCTATTAAAGTAAACATAAGAAACAAATGTAATTGGTTTATGTTAAATTTGATCAAAGATATCCAGAAAATTTTGATTTAACAAAATTATGCAATGAAAAACTACTTTTATTTTCAGATTTTATTTCTTTAAGTTTTATTTGCTTAATTCTTTTTAATTATATCAATAATTTCTTGAGCAATACATTGCTTGCTATCTAAATAAAAACTATAATCATCTGCAATGAGTAATGTCAAATTTGACGCTTTATACGGAGACACTTTATTGAATAAAGTAATGAAATTAAAGATCACTTCTCCTTTTTAAGATTTATTTACTTCAGGTTTTCTTTACCCCCCACCCCTACAAAATCGAAGAAATAAAATAGGGTTAACTAGGAGGTCTTTATCACTTTTTATTGCAGGTTTCTACTTTTTTTTTATCTCGTATTTCTCGGTATGACGGTGGATTCAGAAAATAAATATAAATATCACTTAAACTCCTAGCTTAGTCTGAATTTTTGATCTATAAGAATTCGTACTGGTTTTGAAAGCTGGATTTAAAATCTACTATAATAATTTGATTTAATTTTATCTATTTAAATCTACTATAGTAATTTGATCCAGAAATTCTTACAGTTGTTAGCTATACGATTTCAAAAGAGAGAAAAAAATGTCTTCAATGCAATTGAAAAAAAAAATATTTAGTCCTATTGCAAAAAAAAAACTGCCCCCTATTAATGGTTTAAATTGCTTCAACATACTTATCTGGTTAAAAACTTACAAAGTTAAATGAATAAAAGCATAAGCAATAAATATAATATATTTCAACCGCACCAACTAATAAAATCACCGGTAATTACAATTTAAATTGAAGTAAATAAAAATATTTAAACATTCATCATTTTTGGTTAACAAATCGCAAAATTGCAATTCAAATCAACGTGCATATCATTGGAAGAGGACTTTTATGGTATGGGATAAATGAATATTTCCACTAAAAATTTATGGAAATGAAAATCTTATTTCAATAGAACAGCATTGTGGTCTTTTTCGTCTTATTGCATGCAAAAATGTCCAACGTGTTTATGTGGTTCAAAAATTTTCAAAATTTAATGAATAAAAGCATACACTCTGAACATAATATTTTTCATCCGGGTGAAATACTAAAATCCTAAATAATTACAGTAAATAAATAATAATAAAGTAAATATAAATGTTAAAATATTAATCATATTCGGTTAAGAAATCACGAAATTGTACTTAAAATCAGCGTATTTATCATGAAAAAAGTACTTGTATGACATGGTATTAGTAAATTTGAGTTCGAAAAATTTATGAATTATCTCAATTGAAAGTGAAGTAAAAATACCTTTGAAGACGTTGCTGAGAGATACATAATTTCAGAAAAAATGATTTCGGTACATTTCAAGAGAACAACTTTTATTTTGGAAGAAATTGCATTTTTTCAACAATTTTTGAGAGAATAAATTCTTAATCGACGGTTGATATTCGAAGTGACAAGCATGTATTCTTTTAAATTTATTACACATCTAATACTCTCACCAATTCTTACCTTACAATTGCATATCTTACAATCAGAAAATTGCATACCTTACAATTCAAATTTTTTTCGATTTTTAAAAATTAAAATAATGAAAAGTAATTAATAGATACTAGAACTTAGTTTTGCATGGAATTAATTTTGGATAAATGAATTATATAATTGAGTCCAAAAATGTTTCTATTCACTTAAAAAATTCTCGAAATATAACGAATAGGCAAAAAATAAAATAAACATTAAGGGGTCCAAACTTTGAACCACTATCCAGACAACTATTAGAACCATATTTCCCAAATTGTGGCTACCCCCTCTATTTTTGGAGTCAGAAATCCAGATACGTAAAAAAAGAGCATATTTATTCAGAAAAAGTACGTTTTTGTGTCTGATTTCGTAACTTATAATATCGTCTGCACTGATTATCTTTATTTTATAACCGTCGTTGAACGGCTGACCCAATTTTGGGTTTACGACTACTAGTGCTCAACTCAGTAGCCTTTTAATTTTAAACCCTGTAAAGAAGACAAGGGAAGTCCTGCATCGAGTATTGGGAGAAATTTGCCTTCATGGATGAATTTTTAATGGAACTAATCAGCATTCGCGTTACATGGTGAGGAAAACCAAAAAAAACTTCCAAGGTCAGACTAACGGCAAGGTGATTCTAACCCATCATCCGTCAACCACTGAGGATATTTTATGTCAGCACTGTGGTTGTTGCGAGTCGGGTGCGGAATTCCTATCGAACACCCATCACTGAGATTCGAACCTGGTTCGAGGCATATTTGTAGTTACCTCCTCGAACCATTAAGACTGAGTCCAAGAACGTGATCCAATCATTAGATTAAAAATAAATTTTTTTAGCACACTGGGCATTTGGAGTGTACTGCTATTCATTTCAATCAGATTCAATTATTTTAATGATATTCTGTACAAATATCGAAATAAATTGTAATTTTTAATGTTTGAGTTATGTTTTGTAGCACCATACGAAACCTAGAATCATATTTATGATGTTTGAATAATATTGCTATAAAACATGATTTGCTATAATTATGTATAACGCAGATTATCAAAAATATTTATTTTTAAAGTATTTACGTTTAAAACTTGTTTTTCTTTTAATTTTCCAAACTATATTACTCAGTGTATGAGTACACATGATTAAAATATACTCTCCTTTTGTCAAAATATATTCAGAGCTTGTACTTAAAAATGATTTCAACGCTCGCACAGCTAAGAATGTTTACATTTCTTTTTCTCCCATTATTCCGCTTTCACTAATAGCATACATTTGCATGGTGATGCGAGTCCTTAATGATAATGGTTGTTGGAAAATTCCATTTCAGTCCGAGAAAAGCTAGATGAGGCTTGTTTTTCTATTCCTAGTGCCTCAAGTACAATTTATGGAGCTCGCATTAAAGTGAAATTAGCTCAAAAATATGTGAAAAATTACATTATTTATTTTTTTCGTTTCTAAAAAGTTTTCCAAGCATTTCTACACGCATTTAACAAAAAAATTCCTCTAGCACTTGCAAAACAAAATTAAACTTTATAGTGTAATTGCAGATAAGATAAATTCATAATAGCTAAAAGAAATTTTTACTGAATATCATATACATAATTTACACTAGAATTAAAACTGATATAAATTTTTATTTATGTAAACTTGTGGCGGAAAGATTCCTAAGTAATAATGATTTTAATATTACGAGCATAAAATTAAATATTTTAAAATTATTGACATCGTATTGTTACTGCAAATATATTTATTTAAAAAGGTGAATAAGTATAAATAAGCATATTTAATTAAATTTTATGCATGCAAAGTGAAATCAGTAATTATTATTATAAAAGTAACAATTACCTAATAAATAATAATTTTGAACAAGCTCTTCACTTTTATGCTTTATTGCCGTTTAAATGTAAAAGCAGTTTGACACATTACATAAGTTCATCATTATATAAGTTCATCAATATATCAGTATATAAGTGCCCAAAAAATTTATTGTGACAAGCCTTTGTAAAATAGTAACAGTTTTGAATCGCTATAAAATTGGTTATTTAAAATTAATAAATAAAAATAAATGCATTCAATATCTGCATTGTTTCCTATTATGAGCTGAAAATTTTACACACATTTATAATCTAATTTTTTTTAAAAAAAACATATAAAATAAAAATATGCTAAATGACACTGAAGATATTTTTTTTAATTTTGATGGAATGAAATTTTTAAAACAAATTTCGCTTAATATGATACAATAAAGCCACCGGGAAGGGCAACAAATTACAAAAATTTGATAATTGTTTTTAGCTTTATTAATTAGGGCAGTATTTGCCTTTCTGTTCTGTGTATGATTTTGTCGCAATGATTAACACCGATTTGATGATTATTTACCTTTTTCCACCCTGTTCGAAAAATGGATATTCAGCTATTATATAATATAACAATATATGACTTCGAATTTTTGTTATACATTGTTATATTGCATTAAATGCTTACTATAATCATAAACATTATATTAGCTCTTAAAGAATATTCAAAACTTTCTTTTGAGTAAATTAGAGCTAAAGGAGACTAGTAAATTAGAGTTAGTGTGACAATGCAATAAAGCATTTTATAACTCTAAATATTTTATTATACATTGTTACATTGTATCAAATGCCAACCAGTGTTTTGAACGTTTTGCTTAGTTACGAAATGTTCTTCTGAAAAATTTGAGTAGAATAGACAACGCAATAACGGAGAGAAGGATAAAGATTTATAGAACTTTCATGCAGAAAAGCTCAGTTAAACAAAAACCTTTTAAGTCTAAATTTCCCACAGGCATATTTGAACAAAACAGTGTCTCCATCTATTCTTGTTACAAAGACGCAAGAGGAAGTTTATAAAACTTAAAGAGAGTTTATACTACCCGAAAGTTAAATGGTTCTAGATAAACTTTAGAATGTTAGGAATGAACAAATATTTTACAGCAAATAAATATTTTTTTTTTTTTTTTTTTACTTTATTAAAAAAATTATTTTGAGTTCAAAGCAACTGTAACAAAATAGTATTTTTTAATAATGCGTTTCTTTGAAATAATATTTAGCACCTCAATTTTAAACTTAATCAATAAAATGCTTTAAACAATTTAATCATGAAAGTGACTTATGGCTCATCACAAGTTATAAAAAATTTAATTTCATGCATTACAATCCTAGTTTTTTCAATAAGTTATGATCAAAATACTTTTTTCTCGTAAATGATATTTTTTGTTACCATTTTTAAGTAATATGTAAACAAAAAAATTGTATACTTAAAATATTGTATACTTAAGAAATTGTATACTTAAAATATCCTTTTTTCATAGCAAACTTTGTTGCCTACTATTTTAAATTATAAAGTATGACTTATCCAATTTTCGTTTAAGCAATTTTCGATCATAGCTGATGAAAATGTAGGCCCAAGTGGTACATGGTAGAACGATCGAAATAACTTAGCTATTTCAAAAAAGCTGTTTTCTTTTTAATAATCCCTTTATGTATAAGTATATGTATATATATAAGTAATACAAAAATTATAAATACTTTTGTATTAATGACAGTAGATTTATATTTCAAAGGAGGAGTTATTTTTAAAATCTTTCCCTTTTTCACTTCCATATTATTAAGCATTAAATGATATTCGATGATGCGTAGAGTTACAAGATATGTACGATTTGAGCCTTTTTACATCATTCTCTGTTAGTATATAATGCAGGAGCAATAGTTTTTGTGTGACTTTTGCTGTACGATGTTGCCAGCCTAAGCTTCGCCACTACTGTCATGATATTAGTCCACCCCCTCCAGCTGGGATAGTAGGTGAGACCTCTGTTTACACCATACTCCAATAAATAAAGCCTGTTAAAATATATCGGCTTATTCTTTCTACTAATGTAAGTTAAAAACACTACCAAAAATAACGGGATTGTTGCCCAGTTATTGCAAGCCATGCAGGATTGGCTTCGCGGAAGAGACTTACGCCTTTTTAGCTCTTAGGAAATAAGCGTAATGGAGTCGAAAGAATGAAGGAAGGAAGGATGATTCCAACCAGTCTTTTCCATTACCTGTACGCTCGCTGCTGATGTTGGCTGGAGACATACCCGAGACCGGACCGGAAATAAATCGGAGAGATCGACCGTTCGCTTTCGCCTGGGTCTTCATCAAGAAAGTAATATAGTGATAGTGCCATGCGCGTGTGAAAATCCCGAAGAGCTACATATGTGCGCGTATAAAAAGGCCTGCAAAAATTTGCTTCTCGGTGTTCTAAAAAAATACCTGTTTGTAAAGTGATGTATAACGTGAGTGATATTTTTTTTTCAACATATAAAACATGTGAAGTGTAAAAGGAACATAAAAGAAGTGTCACCTGCATATACTTTTTTTTCTTCATAATTAGAAGTGATAATTTATGATTACGTATGTCAAATCACCTAAATTTCTTATTATGAATAATTAAATAGAGAAATAGTTTTTAGGGTTAGATTGCATTTCTTGTGTTTATAAGTTTTTTAAAGAAATAAATGTGGTTCAAACGTGAATTAAATTAGTGACGGCAAATAAAATCATGTTATTATTTAAACTTTTATTTCCAAATGATTTATCACGATTAAATCGTAATAAAATACTGAATTTTCTTTTGAACCTAAGGATGAAGAATTTTCAAATAAACTGAAAGAAATTTGTAATACTTTTAATTTTTCGGAATTAATCAAAATTACAGACGTTCTTAATATTTCCAGTGAGGGAAATAAAAATGAATTTGCAAAACATATTTTAACTTGTTTATGTGATTTTAATTAATTAAAAAATTCTATAGTAATTGAAAATCCCTCTGAGGATTAAAATAGTCAGTTTGAGTGTAAACAAACTCAAACTGATTTTGAATCACATTTACCAATTAAAACTTATGTAAATTAATTTACCCAGGTTAATTTAAATTCTAAAAGTTGTGTTGATGAAGACATGGTACCATATAATCTAAGTTCTAATAATCATATAAACAGAGAACCAGAAACAAAATTAGTGGTTAATTTTTCTGATATTGAAGCAGTTACTTCTATATTTAAAGGAGATAAACATGAAAATATCCATTCGTGGTTTGAAAATTTTGCTAAACTCATGCTAAGTTGTTTAAACTTTCCGAAATGCAAAAATTTTCATTTGCAAAAAGATGTTTAAAAGGTAATGCATTAACATTAATTAGAAGTGAAACTTGTTTATATTCATAAGAAAAATTAAAAAAATCTTTTGCTTGAAGAATTTGGACAGTTATTACATATATTATTTTGAAAGTTTTTCTACTGTCTCTTTTATTGTTTTTAAAGTTGTAATAAAATTAGATTTTAGTGTATTCCCGTCTTAAATATAAAATAATAATCTTGAAAGCTTCAGATAATTTTCAAAATATCAATTCTGATATAAACCTATTATTTGTGAAAAAGTTGTGGTTTTTTTTTTTATCAATCTGATATCCGAAAGGTGTCTCAAGAGATATTTTCCATTAATGGTTAAAAGTTGTAAGAACATAATGATGGAATTTCGTTTCTGAAAGGAAACTTTTTACTCTCTTTTGGAAGTAAGGCTAAAATTGATTGAAATCGATTTCAAACACTTCTTTCATTAAATTCTAACCAATAGACCTTCTATTATTGATATAAGCTGTTTATTACATGAAGGCGAAGTTTCCGGAGCACTTCTTTGTTAGAAACTTTATTGTATTTTACTAAGCCATACTAGCTGCAAAAAAAAAAATATTTTAAATTTTTTCATTTAGGAATAGTTCGAAACAATTTAAAAAGTATAAATTGGCGCTGCAGTTCATTTACAGTTAGCTGAACTTAAGTAACTTTACTTTTAGAAATATTCGGGAGTGTTGACCATATTATCGTACGAATTATCCTCAACATTGTTACAGTGGGGCCATAGTCAATTAAAATCAATCATAGTCAATTTAAAAACAAAAACCGTTTAGTTGCATTTTTAATACTTATTTTATTTCGTGGTGACTTAGAGGAGGTACTTTAAGTCCGAATTCAATAGTTGCTGGTTGTAACAAACTCAGATCCCGGCTAGCACCGACCACAGTTCAGGTGTAAAATATCCTCAGTGGTTATCGGATGAGAGGTTGCAATCTCCTTGCCATCGAGCTGACTATGGGAGATTTTCGTGGTGTTCCTTTCCATTTAACGCAAATGCGTGTTAGTTTCATCAAAAATTCCTCCAAGGTGGCTAGTTTGTCCCAATGCTAGATCCAGCATTTCTCTTGTTTTCTGGGTTAGAGGCTATGAAGTTTCAAAGTCTATGAGTTTGAACATTGATAGTCGTTAACTCAGAATTAAGGTTATTAGATAAATTATAAATATTATTACAATGGTAAGTTGAACCAAATTATTGTAATTCTTGAACTCTATATCACGATAGTATGGTTCAATGCAAAACTGAATTAATTGACACATATTTAAATTTGCGCATATTTTAACCCCATAACGGTTATAGGTACCGATATTGCGGTTCATCGCAGAACTGAACTTTTTTCAGAAAAAAAAAATATTGTAACTATAGTGATTAGAACAAATGAAATAGTAAAGCTTATATTCATGAACAATCGAAATTACTGAAGCAGAAGTATTTTATTCAAGTCTAGCTAGAGCTGTATGATTTGCATCGGTCATTTCACAGGCTGATAAAAGTATTCACTCATTGTTAGCCTTCGTTCAAGGGACTCCATGAGGATTTATCAGCAAATAAGGACATTTTATATCAGCACCATAGTCAATCGGATTAACCTGAGTAACTTTATTGAAAGGCGAGTTCTATTCCTTGCTGAATTTACCCACTTTATAATTAGAATTTGTACTGTTAAGAAAAGTATGGATAAAACTATCAGAATACTTTAAAATTTATAGGATTTCTGTTACTTGGTGAACGTCAAAAGCACGGTAATTTATACCGAATCTCTTTGGCAATGGCTTTTAGTAAAATTTATAATAAACTAAGGATTTTATCACCAAGCTGTTTGGCGGCTAATATAGTAATATTTGGTAATTATATAATGATATCTTAGAGTATGGCATAAAAACCATTTATTCTGTTAAATTTACCTTTCACTATTCTGTGTTTTAAATGAATATGTGGTAATAAATACTATAATTTTGAAAACTAAAACCTCCGGTAAACCGTTACCTTACGAAAGAAAAAATTACTGAAACCAAATAAATGGTATAAATACCATATATTTTTGTTTTGCTACTATAATTATGTTGTTTTTTTTATACCTGAGATATTATTACCACAAAAGTACGTTCATTTTAACTAATTTTTAGTCCATGTGACGATGATTAATATAGGATATTTTTATTACCCAAAAACATGTAACAAGCAAAAAACTTACCGTTGTAAGTCACTCATTTTCTTTTTTTTACTTTTAAATCTTTTAATCCGAGAATAATTTTTTTTGATAATCTGATTAACTACTAAAACTGTTCTCATAATTGTTCAAATATTGTATGTAGGGTTAATTTAAGAAAAAATACAAGTGATTAATTAAATGTAGATAAAGGTTGTTGGAAAGAGTCATCAGAAAATCTGCAGTAAGGTGTATCAATTATTAGAAATTCTTTTCAAGCGATACCAGTGGAAAAGATACCTAGTGGAGGCATTTGAATATTGCCTAACTAGTGGGCATCTTTAATAACCTGTAAAAAAACTAAATATGTGAATGCTTTCAGAATTCCTCACTCTTCAGCCTTTCTTTTGATTAGGGATTATAAATTTGAAGCGGTTACGGAGTTTATTTACCAGCGATCATTGTTAATTAAAATGTCTGGAATAAAGCGACGCATAGTTGTAGCTAATAAAGTTTCTATGGCTTAAGACATTTTTTAGATCTGACTTTTTATCTTGGCGATCGAAGTTACTGCTACGTACGTCACTCATCCGGGGTTCTTACCAAAATATATAAAATGTTAAAAGACCCAGATCGGTCTCCTTACGAAAATATAAGTCGTCCAAACTGTGATGGGCATATTATTAGTGTGAAGAACAGTAATGCTATAAAAGAAATTGCATCAGCTTATCCAACTAATATGAGATGACAGAAAGAAACTTAAACTTAGATGGATAGCTGCAGTGAAAGATGGCAGTTTTATCTCCTAAGCTAATATTTGGAAGAGTTTGACTGCCTCTATGAGGGGCTGGAACCACCTGTTATGGAAAACCAGAGCTCACCCTGGGCTGTCGTGCCATGATTGTTTGTGCTATTATTTAGTAAGTAAAACTTTTTATTCGAAGAGAAAATTTTAAATTAATTTCTAAATTTTATTTTCTTATTTGAATAACAGTGTTCAAAAAGTATTAAAATTTATATAGAAAAACTAATTTTTTGACTTATAACATGATTTCAGAATATAGAATAAGTATCTATTATTATTCTTGTTTTACATAACGAAAATGTTTCATGCAAATATTTAAGTAGATAAGTTCTAACTAGATTTAATCTACCCTAAAGTTAAATAATTAGATGCCTAGCTTGTAAGAGTGACCTTTAAAATGAAAAGTTTAATTTCATTTTATGTAGCTTCTACAGCGAAATGAACCGGCTTTTACCTCCTACTTAATGAAACTGTGTCCCAAAGTAATTTGTCGCGTCTAAATGAGAAGCAATATAAATGCAAAACAGATATAGAAAATCTTGCAGCTAATGGTAAAGCACTTATAGGCTGGTCTTTACAACATCAGTGAATACCTCAATTTAGTTAACTCATAAACAAAAATTTTATGACAGAAATTATGTATTTCACACGATTTACTTAAAATTCCGTTACAGTAAACTTAATTGTTACATTGAATCCTGAGAAATGTTAACATTTATAAGAAACAAATCAAATATTTTCGAAATGTATTAAGAGTTTTGATAAAACGTGTAATGATTGTAATAATGTTTTTCAAGTTTCACTGCAAAGACCAAAACGCCTATTCATTAGTAGTAAAACACCAGGCATTCAGGACTGAGAATCCAATGTTAAAAAAAAATTCCAAAATTTACACGACTTCAACTCATATAAAGACGTTATGTTAAAGACTTAAAGTCGTTAAGTTAGTCAAAATATTTAAAGTTAGGACATGTATATTTTATTGTCCGAAAAAAATTCTTCTTGAGAAAAAGTTTTAGAATATTTATAATTATGCGAACAAAATATTACTCAAACAAATATTAAATCAACAATTGCTAATAATATACTTGATCACATTTAAACATTTTTGAGCCAATATTTAATCGATCTTATTAAAAATAACTAAGAAAACCATTGAACAATTGAAAAATTGGGATTTCTAAATGAAATATTAGTAGTGAAATATTACTGAATGAAATATTATTTATTATTTCTTCTACTATGATTTTATAATACAATGTGTAATTTTAAATGCATTTGTATGAAATGCTTTTAATGTGTCCTCAAAATTTAAAAAAAAATATTTATATATTTTTTTTATTAACATTATTATTTTAGTTTATGTTTAATATAACTTTAACTCATTATTAATATCAATTTTTTTATGCTTGTACCATAAAAATAATATTGAAATAAATAGATTTTTTAGTAAAAGCAGAGATTAAATCATCGAAAAATTCTATAAAAATAATAGGATAATGCAGTGAATACTACATAAATATTTACACAATATACATTTTTACACAATATAAAACACACACTACCCTAAGTTTTAATGATGATTTTCAGATTTATGTTTTTAGTTATGTTTTTAGTTTTAGTTATGTGTGTGTATTAACACTAGGACGACTGGCAGTTTCCCCGAACTCGAATGACCTTAACCCCAATTCCTATATTTGATTTTTAGTTCATTATCATTATAAAATGTTAGAAAAAAGTTGACTTTTCTAAACTGTATAAACATTACCAGAATATGATAAATTACTACCAAAATATGGTACTTACCACGTTTCTGGCTCGATGGAAGCACTAAAAATATAGGAAGCTTATATCGAATCACTTTTGTAATAGTTTTTTGTCAATTTTGTAATAAAAATGGTTTTTTATCTTATAAAAATTGATAATTTTATCCTATTTTAACAAAATTATAATTTGGTAATTTATATTTGGTAAATATATTTATATTTGGTAATTATAATTTCGGAAATTATAATTTGGCCCCCTATACTTTGGTAATTTCACCACTCTCAGAACATGACATAAAAACCATTTATTTGATTAAATGTACTTTTGAGATTTTTTTTTTTTTTTTTTATTAAATTTGTGTTATAATAGCGAAATATTTTACGATTTCGGTTCCTCCTTGTTTCGTACTCTATTGTTACCCAAGTCTTTACATTATTAGTATTAAATTTAGCTTTTAATAAAGTTTAAAGATCAAGTTCGGTGAAATGTAATGCATGTATTAAATATATATGGCGTAAATTCTCAATTGGAAGCTGGCGACAATGAACTAATAAACTGAAGATGGATTGGTGTGGCTCAGTATGAGCTGTTCATTAAGCAAATGCATTTCATTGATGAATGACACTGTCCAAGTATTCATTTCATCTGAAATTAGCTCTATGATTTATAGTATAACTAAACTCCCTAGAAAATGGTAAATATATGTACTAAAACTAAGCAATTCATAGAAATTTTAGTGAGGATTTTGTTTGGTATAGAAAAATTTTATAGTTTATTTTTAAAAGAAAAAAAGAAATATGTGAACATGTAAGTTATTATTATTTATTCATCGAAATGTATAATAGATTTTAGGATATGATGCTTACTTTGATGTCCCTGGTTAATTTTTGAAGGGTAAAAAAGTTACTCTTCGGCTAAGGGTCGTAATTAAAGAAATATGCTATTGAGTGAAATGAATTTTGAGAATGACTATGTTTAAACTTCTTTCTAGCTAATAGAATGTCGCATTGAAGAAAACATATTATATCACTCTCCTTCTTAAGTAATTAGTCTGCCTTCTTGCCTTTGTTTCTTAACTTTAATTTATTTGTTTGTTTTTCTTTTGAATAATTTTTTATGCCTGAGCTAAAACTTTAAATACATTATATAAAAATTAAACATTTAAATACTACGCACTTTAATAAAAATGAGATTAAATTATTTTAATTTTTAAATCGTTTTCTTCTAACTTTAAAAATCATGTTTAGTATGTTAATTAGATTTATAATATTAACAAATTTTCTATATTAACAAATGAATATACTTTCTTTTTCTCAGTTAATCACAGTTATTTATTTTTCTTTCATCATGAACCTCGAGGATTCTCAAGCATTTTTGGCCTTAATTGTGAAGCAGATGTATTTCTAAAAACATTAAATATGTTTATTTATTTATTTTTCTTTTGTTTCTTTTCCATTACCAACAAAATACCAACGCTTATATTCTTATTTTTTCGTAATTTTGAACCGACATTAAAAAAAGAGCTTTATTGGAACATAAAATCCTCTCTCAATTATGGAATTATAACTAAACAAACTGGCATCTGAGTAAAATTTAGAGAAGAAAATCCTGTAAAATCAATTTAAATTTGCATTATGTTTTAGCGTTTTATAAATGTACTTAAATATTTGAATTACATAATTCATATTTAGTTCATTTATTATTTTTCACCTTTCTTTTTCCATAGCTTCTACACCACAATAGAGATATGTTATTTCCATTAGGATACAACACATTTTGAATTTTTAATATTAGTAAAAAGGATCGCAAAAATGAACAAATAGTCTTAGGTATTTTTCAAAAGTTTATAAATCCAGCATAATTGTCAATTATACTAAATAATTCAAAACTGGTGATAGTGATCTAAGGTTCAATTTGTATTTTCACATCATATATTTTTGTGATAAGTAGAGGAATTCTAAAAAAGCATTATTATTTTTAAAATTATTCATTGAATGTATTTTTGGCAAAATAAGTGTTTTAAAAAGCAAATTTCTACGCTTTAAACAAATAATAATATTGCTGTACACAAATAAAATAAAGCTATTTTTTTCATTGATACTTAATTTTATTTTTTACGAAAAAAAGATTTTTAGTTCGTTCACTTACTTAAACAGTAATGAATTAAGTAAAAAAGAACGTTTCTTCAGAATGTCCTTCTTTAATAATAATGATGAAATCCAAGTAATTCAAAAAATATATTTCATGTCAGTTTTATGAATGCATAATTTATTTAATACAAATGAAACGTGCTAAATTCTATTTCATCCTATGCCATGATGAAAACTTATCATCCCATAATTTCACTGAAACGTAAATAAGGTAGGATCACCTTTGCGCCCCTGATTTAAATTTTGTCATTTTCTAGTACAACAATTTCAAAACGTGGATTTGATTCCTTTTCGTTTCAGATGTTTGAATATTCATTATATTCAAAACACGCATTTGCAGTTGTAATTAAAGCTGTCAGCTGAAAATGTGTTTGCTGTGCGCAAATAGAAGTATTGAATAAAGCTGGTTTGCAGACATGTTAAATACCTTAACAAGAGCAGACTAGGGACTTATTTTAACAATTTATTCCATTTCAGTTGACTAAACGTGAGATCAATCAATTTGATTTAAACTTATTGCTTAATCAAATATTATAATTCACTTAATTAATCCATGGGATAATTTCTTGATCATTTAATTATATTTCTCTTTTTATATTACATTGAGGCACATTATTTATTCAGTAAAAAACAATTGAAATTAAAAGAGAAATGTCAAATATGCACCGTAGAAAATTCTGGATCAAATAAAGATATAAGAAACCGGCACTTTTGGTGCATCATCCGTAAAATCTATCTTATATTAAAATCCATTTTCATCGTAAAATATTATACCATATATTTCATTGCAAAACTTATTTTATTACAGTGATTCAGTGATTTTAAAGTAATTATTACTGTAAAATTTATTGCATATGAAATTTATTTTTCCGTAACATGTTCTTTTAAATATGTATTTTACGATAAAAAGATCCGGCACCCTAATTGACGATACTTTTTAACGTAATTTTATCCAGAATTTTTTACAGTTTAATGATAAATTTTTAAACGAAATCTTCACAAAATAAATACTTGGAAATTACTTCAAAATGTAATTTTTATTATAATATTAAACAACACCACAGCTTAAACTATTAAAATCTAAACAACTTAACTTCGGAACAGAAATAAGTATCTATTCAACTTGTATTAGAACTACCACATTTTATAGTAACGAAAGCAAGATATTTTCAAAAACATATGAAGCCATGATTTTAATCTTTGAAAGAAAAATTCAAAGTGCATATAGTGCATAGTGCAGATGCATAAAAGGAAATAAGCTTTCTGAGATGCTATTGGACTATCGTAATGTGTAATAATTTCATTCAATAAGTCATTTTTTTTAAATACAATTTTTTTACATGCCCTTACAAAATTTTAAGATGTTTTTGAGGTTTATTTGTGGTTGTTTTGAGGTGTCAAAGTTGATTTAAGGTTTATTTGAAGTTGACTTTAAAAACACCTTAAAAGATCAACTTCTCAAGGTGTATATTCAAGCTGTAGGAAGTTGTTATATGGACACTTGATGTTGTTTTGAGGATCAACCAGCTTAGGGAGTTTTTGTGGCATACGGATTAATTGTTCTATAAGTATATACAAGTACGTATATTTGAGGTGTGAATACTTTGAACTAATCTTAACTAAAAGCATTTTTAAGTGATATCTGGGGATGATTTTATGAGGTGTAAATGAGGCTGAAATTGAGGTTTATTAATGAATTTATTTTTGATGCAAAACATAACCTCATTTTCAACTTTAGGTGTTATTTGTTACAGCTGTCAACTTCAAAACAACCTCAAAAACACATTACTTTTTTTTGAAAGGGTGTGCAATTTATTATCAAAACTAGTCACGGAAATGATTTTATTTACTGTAATTTTACTCTAATAAATTTAATTTGCATTTTCAGTATGAAATATGTCAAATAAAAAAATCATGCTTTCGACATTTATTTGTCCTCTAACAATAATCAAATGGTACATTCTGATAAAAATGATCAATTTAAGCGTTTTATTTTTGCGTCTTATGTTATATCTGGTGTAAGAGCTACACCGCTCGCCAAAGGAAGAAGACGTGTTATTTCCGAGCTCCTCGTTTACTTATCGAGATATCTATAACGACAACATATTTTGATAAAACTGACGACAAAATATTTTCAACCTTTCCTTTGATGTAACTATCCTTTACTAGATTATTCAGAATTTTGCTTTTGTTATTTTTTCCAATTGTTATCAAAGCATCGAATACTGAACATTTGCAAATCTTGCTGCTGTGGGGCCAATGTAGCCGTTCCCCTAGGCGTCGGTGAACCAGATCTCTAGATTTCGATTAATTCCTCCTTGCTACAACACCTCTAGAATTCAATTAGCATCCAAAGTTTCATCAAATCATCACCATAAAAACTTCATCAAACATCCCGATCTTACTCAAGAAAACAAGAGCAAATAATTAATTCAATATCTGGCTAAATTCTATAAGTTTCATTCATAAGTTTCATACAAACCAAGGAAATCAACGGATATCAATCCCCAAGTCAACGGAAGTGAGTCTTCCACTAACCATCTTGTCAGGGTCCATCTCTTCAGGGAACAGAAGAGGTCAATAACTTCCCATTCACTGAAAGAAGTTGGGGGTTTCTTTCAAGATGTCTGGTTTTCCTCACTCATAGATGTATGTGAACAAAAGTAATCCGATTTTTCTTTTTCAAGTGCCTCTTATTCAAGAACAATCGCAGCTTCCCCTCCTTAGCTGAGTTTTGAAATTCCATTTAATTTAAATTTTTTGTTTTATTCTTCTAATCGGCAAATTCGTGTTTATTTTAATTAGTTAAATGCTATTATCACTCAGTGATTCTCTTTTTCCCCAATGCGTCAAGTGTGTTAAATTTATCTTTTTGTTTTATTTAATCGTTTAATCATATTCAAGACCTGAATTATCCGGGTACTGTCCGGTAAGGGTAAATAACTTATGGTTTTTTTTTATAGTAACAGTTTAACCTTTTTTCTTTTAAAAACCTAATTTTACTTATTTCATTAATATTTGCTTTCTTTACTTTTTTTATTAGGTTTTTTTCAAGATTTCAAGATTTTGATTTGTTTATCGTCAGTTATAACTAAATCAATGTAATTTTTTCGCCTATCCATGAGGTATGTTAATTTATTCCGTATGACTGATTTAATTGCTAACTTATATTCAGGAGCTGATTTGTTCAGGCACTGTCCCCATTTTCATTTTTATGTATTTCATTTAGTTTTTCCGTTTCTCTAAAAAAAATGTTTAGCTTTTTCTTTTATTTCTTGTGCACTTTTTGGTGGCATTTTAATTTTAATTTAAATTTAATATCCAGTTTTAATTCATTTTATTTTCTTCCTTTTGTTGTTGATTGATTTTAATTCTGGTCAACTCAGTTGCTGATTATAAATAATTCAATTTCTAATTTAATTCTTGTCTCAACGCCAATTTTGCTCTTGTTTGTATTTTATAGCCAAATTAATTATCAGCAATGTTCTACTATTAGCCGCCACCAACTATGATCCTTGTTTAGCACAACTTAATAACTGCTACTACTATATATATTCCCTGTTAGTCTTACTATATTTTGATATTTAATTCGACATATCCTACTTACTCTATTAATAATTAATTTGTTAACAGAGCTTTTCCACATTCTGCACATTAGTTGCATCCAATGCTTTTGCTATTATACATTAGTACCTATAGTTCAACCTAAAACTGATTAGAATTTCCATTGCGTAACCACTTTTCATCTGCATTTCATTGCTCTCGTATCCACATCCACTCTACAGTAGCCCATCATTTGCCTAGATTTTCAATAGTTGCTAATCAAGTGCATTAATAAAACTTTGATTCTCGTCCAATATCTCCAATTATCTGTATTATTACCTAAGACTTAAAAAACCATTAGCAAATTCACAAACCAACTATAATGAATACCCGACTAAATAATTTGGCAATACGACAATTAAATGAGTAAGACAGACAAGACATCACAGATTACAACAAGAGAGCCCTAGCATGGAAAAAATAATATGGAAGGCAACAGCATGGAAAAAAAACACCAGCAGAATCAAATAACAACATACCGCATGATTCAAGCAATATCCCAAGAAAATCCAAACGAACTCTAAAATGGAAGGAGCACTTACAAACACAAGACTCTATCAGAGAAGGAATCTAAGTCACCAATACAAAAGAGCAGGAGAACACAAAAAATAAAGGGGACTCAACAATAGACATATTAATTGAATTGAAAGAATGTGTTAATTATGAGCATGGGAATATGGAAACCTTATCACGCAAACCAAGAAAGAGCGCGCTGCAAATAATCAAGCTGTTAACCAACGTCCTCTCGGAAATTATGCCAATCAATCAAGAAGACTCTATGAATATAAATAACAGGAAGATAATAGAGGAAATTAAAAACTCACTAAGGGTTATGCAAGAACAACAGCAAACCCTCCTAAAAGAACAAAGAGAAGGCTAGGAGAAAATGGAACAACTCCACCAATCTCTAACAAAGAAATCATACAATGAAGTGCTAATATCACCCCCACCCGCGCCGATCATTATTAGCACTACGGGGGAAGGATCAACAGATGAAATATTGCATATAATCAAAGAAGCACACCCAAAAGACCGCCCACGAAAATTATACAAGAAAAATCACTGCATTGCACTAAAATACATCGGTATAGAGGAAAGTCAAGCCGCAGAATTCAGAGGGGGGGGGGACTTAATGTCCCATTTATGGAGAAATCTCCAAAATTAATGAATAATATTTTCAATGTACTCTTCAATGTACCGTCAAACGGGGTGACTATGTGCCACTTTTTGATATTTTGTGTCATATTTCCTCTAATTTTTCACCCATCGGGTTGATTATTTAATGCAACATAATTACACATCTTAGCTTTCAATTTACATATTAAAAATGATTCTAAGATATCACGAAGAGGAGATATAATTTTTTTCTAAGTGGCACTTTCTCACCCTGCACAAGGGGGTGACTAAGTGTCACGCATGTTTCCTCCTTTTAAATCTATTAGAAACGATAGCTGGCAACTACTAACCCTTCAGAATTCCTCTCCTTGTCATTTTAGCTATTATAAGTTAATGTTTTTATGAGTATACCTTCAAATTTTAAAATAAAAAGGCCATACATATGGAAATATGTTATTTATTAAAGAAACTCTTCAAAATGTTTTTCAAAATTACTCAATTTATTAAACGAAACACGAACTACAAATTTCGAAATACTGTCGAAATCAGAAATCATTTGATCTGGGTACATTTTTCCTTGATATTTTAATGCAGCAAAGTCACTTTGCACAGTGGCAGTGTTTTTTGCGTCATTGACTGACTCACTGCTTGTCAACGGTTGACCAGAGACTGTTGTAGATGGGTGGTCAACATCTAAGACATCAATGGCTGTCTCTCCACTTAAACAATAAACACTCTAGAATCATAAAAATGACCAAAACACTGCAAAACAAGATGGCACCTTTCCATCCCTCACTTCATCGAAAATTGAATTAAGGGTTATTACTGGTAAACAAAAATCATTTTGAAACGTCGAAGCGTGTAGAACTTCTTTGATAGTTTGGTAACAAAAAACTGAACTCGCCTTTTTACTGGCTGCTTCCGAAATATGATTACCAGACCACACTTCTTTTCCAGATCACAACACCACAAATCCACGTCGACACAAACAATGGTAGGTTGCAATTTAGGCTATAATTTGATTGGTGCAGTTAAAATAGTCCAGTTAAAATAGTCCTACTATCCCGCACTATGATGCACTCCTAAATATAATTACGGAAGTCAATACCTGCAAAAATCAGAAACTATATACAATGATCCTTTCCATTGATATCGCAGGGGCTTTCGACACACTCCAACACAAAACCATCTTTAAGTATAAAAATTAATTATTCAAGAGTCTCCTTCAAAATAGAAGTATCATAATCAATACCCTAGAAGGACTAGTGCAAAAACAGCAAACAACAGGAGCACCCCAGGGGTCATGTAGCGGACCCATATCATGGAATATATCCGCTGACGAGCCCTTTAACTACAATTGGAGCAACATCCTCTCTCTGCTCAAAAACCTAAATGAGGCCAGAATAACTTTGAGGGCTTTTGCAGATGACCAGCTTTGTCTTGGCAGCTTCCACTGAATCAGATCTAAGCATCCTGGACACAAAAGCTATAAGTGATTTTAACATTTCGGCAACGGACAATAGTCGAAATCTTTTAACTGATAAAACCACATATTTACTACTAAAATGCAAACTACTGAATTGCCCATCATTACATCTCAACGAGCAAAAAATTAAAAGATCTAAAGTGGACAGGATCCTAGGCCTCAATTTTGATGAGAACTTCAACTGCACTAATCATCTAAATATTCAAGCAGACAAAGCTGCCAGACAATTTCAGGCCATACAAGGAATAACTGGAGGGGAATGGGGAATAAATAAACCCAAAGACGAATAATTTACGAAACTTACACACCCAGGGTGATCGCCCATGCAGCTGCAGTCTGGTGCGTCAGTCCCAAAAAACACACCAGAAACAAACTATATAGCATTCAGAGAAAATTTCTGCTGAATATATCTGGTGCCTATCGTACATCCCCATAAATGCCCTGCAGGTTATTCTGGCAATACCACCACAAACATTACCCTTCAGCAGGAGGCAATTTGAATCAACCTCATCAGAAATAAATATTTCTCTTCAACAACAGATGGCACCTGTTTTCCCTCCACACAAATTGACAAAAAAATAAAATTAAATGACATCCACCCTGCGAATTTAAACTTAAAGACAAATAATTTTATATTCGTTAAACAAGCTCGATTAACAAGAAAAATATATTTACAGCTGGATTGAAGGAAGCTGATGGAACAGGTGTTTCCATTGTATAATATGAAATCACATCAAACCATACAACTGAAACTTAATTCTTACAACACTGTACTCCAAGCGGAAGCAGTAGCATTAAAGGAAGCCATCACTCACTGTATAAAACAAGAAATCGCAAGTCAAACTGCAATATGGTCAGACAGCCTTTCAACAATAATAGTACTTAAGAATTATAATACCAACCATCAGATTATACAGGACATCCAAAATCTACTTAATAATACTAATGACATCCAAATATCATGGATTAAAGCACATAATAAGAACGATGGAAACGAACAAGCTGATAACTCAGATAAAGAAGCAATTAATAAGGGTCAATTTTTCAACATCAAAGTTCCCCATTCATTCAATAAGCTTAAAGCAAAAACACAAATTAAAAAGGACTGGCAACACTACTGGCATCATCACAAACCGATATCAGGAATATTAATCAGAGAAATTTTGTCAGATGTCCCATTCAAACCTTTGGAATGGAATAGGCAGGTAATCCTCTTCTGTACAGAGCATGTACCCTTTAAAGCGTATCTAAAACACTTCTGCCTGGAAACTGTCAACACATTCGCCTGTTGGGGAATAGGAACAGTGTGGCATTAGGCAATAGAATGTCCGCTTTCCACATCCTACTACTTTAACCCACTGACGGTTCTGCACGTAGAAAGTCGTATTTTAACCTGCAGTCTTCACTGCATAGCAAAACCGGTTTTCCAATGTTAATAGATAGGGGAACTGTGTGTAGGGGAGAAAGTATATAAAAAAGTATATAAAAGTATATAAAATGCTGCGCAAACAAACATTGTTTTAGTGAAGGGCAAAAAATCAGAATTAAAAATTAATCTAATTGAATTGAATGGTTTTATCCTCGGTTCGAGATAAAATATTTCTGAATAATATTTCTGAATGATCAATTTAAACCATTTGTTTTCACACCTGATATTTATTTTTTTCCCAACAACTACAATGTCTTCTTCAAAAACCGATATGATATTTAAATTTATTTATATATACAACTCCAAGTTTACTAATTGTTACAAAACACTTATTGTTGTTTTTCGAATTTTAATATCGGAAAACAACTCTTTTCTTTCTTGTTTAAATAACTGTTATATTTATTCAAAAAAAGAAATATGATTAAATTTCCTATATGTTTGCTTCAAATGATACGCAATGCGTCAATGTAAATTTTACCAAAATATATCGGAATTTTAAGATAATAAAAACCTAGCCTTTCTTTTAACCCTTCTCTTTTTATATTTGCTTTACATGGAATAGATTATATAATTAATGTTAATAAAATTTTTTAATACATATTTTTATAACTAATTATAAAATGTGGATAAAATTATTTTTTTTAAAGCGAATTTCAAAGAATTTCATTTTTTAAAGAAACTGAGCATTATAAGATAATCTCAGATTAAAGTTTTGAATCATGTTAAAATTTATTTTATATAATTCTTGTGTTGGCGTAATGTCCATTCATTTCAGCCGAAAACTAATTACTTTTAAATAAACAGAAAAAGCCGGGAAAAAGATTCGAAGACCGAGAATATAAAGAGAAACTAAAAAAAAAAAAAATTATTTAACATTTGGGAAAAAATCTTCATACAAAACCTTAAATTTAAATTAATTAAAATATTTCTTTGCTAGTTGTTGCATTGTAATGCATTCCCAGAAGAAAAGTGTAAGCTTAAAAATTAATGGTTTTATAATAAACTTTCTACTGAATGATAATTTTTTTATTCAATATGTTTATTAAAAATTAAATTTAAACAAAGTCGGAAGTTTTGATTTGTGAAAAATAAATAATTACTTGAATTATTATGAATTTTATTCTACCTTACAGCTATTAAAATAATTTATTATATTTTGTAAGTTTTTCTATGATATAATGTTTGCAAGAAGTTAATATAAATAATGGTTTTCATTGTAAAATAATCTAAATAAACATATATGAAATAATATTTACGTTTCGTCCACTGTATTTTTTTTTCAGTGAGCTAAGTTAAAAATTGAGAGAGCATTAAATCAGGTAGAAAAATTGCATTTTGCACTTGTCATTTGTATATTCACAGTTTTAGTTTTCAAACACATCTTTGAAAAAATAAAAAAAATTTAATTAGGCATATTTAGTTATTTACTGTCCGTAAGCTGCAAGTAAATAGAACTCATAAAATAAGATAGATTAATGAAAAGAGATAAAAAATGTTTAAAGAATATTAAAAATAAAAAATAAAAATAAATAAAAAAATATTAAAAGCATTAAACAAAATAATGAAAAGATATAATCTCTACAGCAGCTCACACGATTTTATTCTCAAAAAGGAGTACTTTCCAATATTGTAAGGATATAGGCAAAGAAAAATTTAAATAAAATATAGGCAAAGTATTTTTGATTAAAAAAAATGTGATCTGTTTTCTAAAAAAAATTGATACTTGTTGTGAAAGATTCTAGTGGTTCATAGAGTTCTTCTAGTTGTTTTTTTAAACAATCGGTCTGCTTTTTAAAATTTTTTTTATCATAATATATACAAAATAATCCCTTCTCAGACGTGTCTGCATATCAGTTTAAAATATTTTTACTACACTGCCAGTACATTGAATTACAAAATGAGTAAACAGCTTGTCTATTTAATAAATTCATGACTAATTGAAATTAAATTTATTAGACAAGAATTAATTATTCTTATCTATTTCTATATAACATTTTATAACTTCTTAATAATCAAATAGTTCAATACATTTCTCTTTTAACGATTCAGAGCAACAATTCTAACTATTTTTGCGTTCTTCTAACATTTGTATTCTTTGTTATACTTCAAAAATTGTTTAAAAGAGGGCGTTGTTTTCCTTTGGTTTAAGTGATTCTTTTTCATTTGGTTTGCTTTAGAGCTCGCTGCCTGACCTTGTTTATGTAAGTTTTTATTTTCTGTTGATTTTTATTTTCTGATGAATTTGAGTTTCTGATGAGTTGTATGAGTTTCTTTTCTGTATTAGTTTTATGTCTTGCATGTTTTTTTCTCCCGGACTTTTAAACAAAGCCTTCGGGGTACTGAGGAAGGTTTTTAGGCTTTTGCCATCTTCCTCAATAGAAAAGGTTTTGTTTTTTGGCCACTGGGGCCGGTACCCCCTGAAAACGTCGGCTTCAGTGGTCATATTTTTTATTTTTTGTTTTATTTCCTTTGCTACATTTATTTCTATTTGTATTCCTTATTAAAGTTTATCTTAAGCATTTTATGTACTTTGTATGTAATTCAGGTTTCATATACTTGTTAGGTTATATAAATATTTTTATACATGTGATAATGAGTCTTGGAATAATTTGAAAAGCATCTTAAACAATTCCTTACGCTTATTTCTATAATTTGTTTTAGCTTACTATTGTAAATAATTCATTTTTCGATACATTTGAAATAAATTTTATGATAAATTCAAATCTTTTATGATGACATCAAATGAGTATAAGAACTATCTTAAAAAAAGTCTGGAATATAAATATAATATAGCAATAAAACGTACAATGCAAATGATAAGAATATAATACATAATAAATTTGTTTTTCATTAGAATGGTACGTCTAGGTAAAAAATATTTTGACCCATTTGCAAGCTTTTAACTACAAGTTCTTAATAATGAAGTAAAATGCGATTTATTGACATTTTACTTTATTTAATATAAATAAATATGATTACTATAATATACTATAGTTTGCGTTTTAATACAAAAATTACGATTACTGAACTACGACAACCGTGCATCGAAATTACGAACTAATAATACCAGTGAGATTTGGACAAAGAGAAGAGAAATGAAACGTTGTTTTAACAGAATGATCTGCGCAGTTCAATTCTCGATAGATAACCTTTTCAATAATCAAATAAGAGTTTCATTTAATTGTAATAGATATAGAACATTTCAATTAATTAAATGCACTTCAGAATTAAAATATATAGATGGTGTTCCAACAAAACAATAGTTTTTTTTTTCTTGCGGGGTCAATGGATATGTTTTCATGCACTAAATATTTCTTTAAACATTTAACAGCTTATATACTTCTAGAATGACTTTGATTGGAAACAATATTTTCAAATATTTTCTTTCTCTTTAATTAAACAAATTGAAGACATTTGCTTTAAAGGAATATGTTCCAATTCTAGAAAACTATGCGACAACATTGCGAAATTGGAAGAAAAACTACACTAGTAACGTATTTTATGTTTTTTTTTCTCTTTTTAATTGGATAAACATGGACAATATGGAAGAAATTCCACCATTAAGAGCCAACGTAGTCCAAATAAATAAACATCCTACACAAGGATAGTTTGATAGAATTTCCATTTTTCGTTTATTTTAGTAAATTGAAAAATGCAAAAATCACAATGCATAATTTGACTGCTTTTGCGTCCTTTATAGATTTTATCATTTGACGATAAAGAATAGTTGTTTTAGACGACTAAACAGTCATAGTAATACTCCCTCTAATATATATATATTTATATATACATATATATATATATATATATATATATATATATATATATATATATATATATATATATATATATATATATATATATATATACATATATATATATATATATATATATATATATATATATACATATATATATATATATATATATATATATATATATATGTAAATATATATATATATATATATATATATATATATATATATATATATATATATATATATATATATATATATATATGTATATATATATATAAAGAGAGAAAGGGGGAGAGAAAAATAATATATATATTTTTTTTAATATGCACTAATTTAAGAAAAAAATTACACTTAGACTAACCATGAGAGCATTTCGTTGTTTTACTTGCCATATAATGCTAATGTGGGTTAGTTCCATCAAAAAGTACTCCACGAAAGCAAATTTCTCCCAATTCTGGATCCAAGAGTTCTCTTGTCTTCTGAATTTGGTTAAAAATTTACAAGGCTACAGAGTTGAGCATTAGTAGTCGTAAACCAAAAAATTGGATCTCCAGTACAACGACGGTTGCAAAATAAATTAATAAGGTTGAATTTTAATTGTAATTTTTTTATATTAATAAGGTTCAATTTTGAGAAATTATTAACATTTAATGAAAAAATATTCAAAAAAATAATATTTCAAAAAATTTGTTATTAAGTATTAGAAGATTTTTAGCAATGGATTTGCCCGAATTGGATTTGCACTTGGTAAAAGTATACACAAAGAAATTTTTAATTATAACATATAATTGACTCAATGATTGTATGTAGAATTTAATTACATTAGTTTGATATCTAATTCAATTTATATATATATATATATAGTTTTTTTTCATTCACGTCTGACAATTCTTGCCTGTTTCTTGCCTTGAAATAGGTGCCTGTTTTGTTTTCACTTGAAACATGTCGACAGTTACATCCAATTTGCATATTTTTGAAGTGTAAGCAATTGAAATTAAAGTAAAGAAGCTAATTGTTTTATCAAAGAATTGTATTACAACAGACAAAGTTACAACTGAATAGTTTTGCAACTGATAAGTTATGTTACAACTGATTGAGTCAATGAGAAGAATTCATATCATACTTCTGATTGACTCTATCAATTTACCCGGATAATAGCATGAATTTCCTATACGGCATTTTAATAATGTTAAAAAATATAGATTATTATTTTGTAAAAACACTTTTTGTTTAAGAAAAATTAAAATTCGATGCCTAAAGAAATAAAGACGAAAACCAAGCTCTCCAAAAAGAAATTTATAAATTAGTAATGACTAAAGATGAAGCTAGCATCGTCTTGATTGTAAAAAATCATATATTCAAAAAGGGAAGATCATATTCTTAATGAATATTTCTCATGAAAGATAATAATATAATTAAAGCAGATTATGTCTAATACGTAAATTTTTAACTTTTTGTAAAAGTAGGCAGCGAATTTAAAGTATTAAAAAAACTATTAATGGATGCAATAAAAACTTAATCTGATTAATGTTGTAAAAAGTCGATATAATTTAGCTATATGTTTCCTTTTATCTTTCGCAAATTTTATCCTTTTTTTTATTAAGAATATTTATTTTTACTTTGATAAAATCATTTTTACAGGATAATGCATTACGAGTTTTTCTCCCATTTCTTTTCCTCAATCAATTTAGAGACAAAGAAGAATTTTTGTCCAATATTATAGCGTTTGATATCGACATTTAAAAACTTAATTAATGTTTTTATATTTAATCATATGCTTTGAATTACTGTCGAACAAGAACAAAATACTACTGATTAGTTTTGAGTGAATAGTAAAAGCACCGCAAGTGTGAGTGAAGGCTGTGAATATAAACATATTTATAGCATTTTTCAAAAATCTTATATGAATAATAGATACATGATAATAGATACATGAAGAATTTCACAAAAGGATCATTTGTCTTTCTCTAGATTAGTGTTACATTTACTTTAATAGTTGTTATTCGAAAATACCCTAACGTTTCGTTAAAGAAAAATACTATTTCCGATTTAAAATGACGTGTCATTTTTAATTGTAAATAGTCAATTGTTTTGCGTCGAATTCCTTCGTTTTTTAAATGAAATATATTTAAATCTGTAATATTCGACTTATTTTTTTATTTGTATTTAAAAATTAGTTTTACAGTATTTCAATGAAAAGTAACAAGATAATGAATTTGTATGCAAGGCACTCTATCCCAAAGCATGTAATACATACCTGTTACATACATGTAATTTTAATGTGTCTCTGATGTATTTTGCATTATTCGAGTTCATTTTTTAATCTTAACACAACTAAAATATAATATTTACTTTTCTAATTATTTTAATAAGTATTAAATGACATATTTCATTGTTATGATTAAAAATCTTATTGAGGCCATTTTTCAATGTCAATTCTAACTCTTGATCTAATAAAGTCCTTATTACATGAAGTGAACATGATAGTATATGCTATGACAACCAATCCAGATTAGCAATAATCACTGTCCTGGATCATAAGGTCGCATTCATTCTGTAAGAAAGAAAAGACTGAAATTAGAATACCACCAACATAAACTTCAGCAGTATTGGAAAAGTGATACAATTTTTTTAGTACTTTTGATATTGTTTGAAGGTTTAATATAGAATTTTTCTTAAAAAAATTTATACTTGGGGATCATGAGGTCGCATTCATTCTGTATGGCAGAAAAGGATTAAATTAGAATACCACTAACATAAACTTTCAACAATATTTTAAAAGCTATGGTATGCTCTTCGAATTTTTCATATTGTTTGAAGGTTTAATGTAAGAATTAAAAAAAACATTCTTAAGTAAATTTCTTCAAAAAGGAGTTAAATTCATATATATATATATTATTTTTTATTTAAATATGACAGAAAAGCTTGTTTTGCTAAATGTCCAATCAACTATTTCTTTAATAACGCAGAAACCTTGGTGAGTAGTTTATTTAACTTTTCATAAAGTCTTTGTTGTCACAATTACTTAAAAACACATAACCACATTCGGCATAAAGCAACACAGTTTCTTTTCAAAGAATAGGATTAACTAGAGTGGTAACAAAAATATATTTTGATAGAATTTGTTTTGTAAGCTATAAACAAAAACAGATTATAACATTTGGTTAAGTGGATCTTTCTATCCTTTTAAATCTTAGTGCTTCAAGTTAAATTTTTAGCAATTAATTACCCCATCAAATTCACGTCAATATATTTTACTATGCATTTTTTATGATAATCACTGGAGTTTTCATTTTTAAAAAGTTAAAAAGTACTTTACTTATAGTAAAAACTTCTGGAAGAAATTAAATATTAAAATTAAATTTACTTTATTACAATGTACTTAACATTCGTTATTAAATTATTTAGTGGTTAAAAATTTATAAGTAAACATTCAACTTCATTTTGGAACTATCTAAAACACGTTTAAAAATGTAAATATATTTTATCTCTAGAGAAATGAAATATTCATTCAGTGTTTGTTTTTCAGAAACAAAATAATGGGGAAAATAAATTTTATTATCTGAAATAATGTCATCTAAAAGTTTATCTTGATAAATTAATGCACCGATCAATACTACCTGATGAAAAATATAAAAAAAAGTTTTTTTTTTCTTAAAATACTGATTTTAAATGCCCGAAGCTTCGCTAAAAAACAAGGAAAATTATTTTTTCAATATTTTCTTTGATACATTTAAGAATACTTAAAGCCATGACTTATAAAGGATTTTAATTTTTAAGTTCTTTTTTTAGAAAAAAAAAGAAAAACAATTTGATTCATCTTTCAATTCTTTCGGAACATAAACAAATGTGAAACACTAATTATTTTCAATTTTTAAACTTCGCTGTTTTGTCTGCGTTGCTTTTAAACCACAGTATTTTAGAGTCCCTTTTTAGAGTATTTTATAAGTTTGCGCGTCAAAATAAAACTTAACTCGCTTTTGTAAATAAATAGCCTTTTGTTAATAAATAGCTTTTAACACACTGGATTTTTTAATAATATATTTCGAATGGACAACCGTCATCAAATATTAACATTTAATTTCTTATAGCTGTAATGATGCAAAACAATGACTTCGTTTTGTTAAATACTTTATAAGAGTTCACTGTCGCTCATATGGAAACTCGAAAATATTGTGGCTATCTTTCAAGGAACGAAACGCATCTCAAGCAACTAAAAGAATACAGAGCATAACTAGTAGCTTGCAGCATCATTCTCGATCCTGTGTTGCTAAGTAATTCCCTATCTTTTTCTGGTCCGTACCTCCCTTAAAAGCCCATTGCAATACTTTAGTGAACTCCTATATTAACAGGTAACTCTGGTCTAACTGGCTGTTTAAGTTATTATTTTTGGACAAGCAAGTCTAATGATGTGATGATTATTAATGTTTTGGCCAAATAAAATAAATTCTTTTAACTTTATTTATCTTTATATATTAGTACATATGTATTTTATATATATTTTTTACATATATATTTTATATATATTTAAATATATACATCTTTATATACTTGTATTGCAAATATGTATATTGCTACAGGTATTGTTCAATACATAAATAGCAGCATCTTTAAAATTTGAAATTTTTATTAAAAACTTATCTAGATTTTTATGATTAAATAAGAAGATAATAAGAAATAATTTAAAGTAGCTGAAATTTCATTTTGTTTTTAAATGAAATGTATTCGATACACAGATTCATAAGTAGAATAAGAAAACCACTTTTTTATAAAACCAGTTTTTTATAAACTCTTCTCATAAACACCTAAAGAATGTAATTTTATTTTACTGTGCTGTTTTCTTTTTTGAAGCATTTAAATTCTTCCATTCAAACCTTTCAAACGTTGTTTTTTAATAATATTTCTATTTTAAAACTTTACTGCAAATAGTTTTACAACTTAAACATTTCTCCGAAAGACAAAATGTTGGAAAAAAAATTTTTAGGGTAAGAAACATTTGCTGGCTCTAAATTAAACAAAAGGAAATAATAAGATAGACTATGAAATATTATTTTCAACAATAAAGTATTTTATTTTAAATAAAGAATATTTGAAACAAACGAAAATGGTAAAATCTGTAATGTTTTAGGAAAAAAAACTTTTGAACCTCCTCAATACAAAACTTGTTTAAAAAACAGAAGCTGTAATGGAAAAATCAACTTAAAACTGAATTATTTTTGTAATGCATGTCATATTTGAAGAGAAAAAAAACCACCAAAAATAGTTTTTCAAGTATGAAAAACTGTTGTTCTTATCTAATAAAAAAATGAGGGCACCCAAATTTCCATAAACTTTTCATTATTGAAATATTTCGCAATAAATATCATAATTAAAATATTCGTCACTTTTTGAAGGGTAAAAATATTTTGATTTACCGTAATTGGGCATAATAACAATACTAAAGTATGCAAATACACTGTAAATAATTCCGTATCAAATTACGGTGCAAAAACACGGCAAGGGTACCGAGGTTTTTTACCGTAAAATCTATTTTTACCGGTAAATATGAAAGGGCAAAAAATTTGATATACCTTAATTTTTACAGTAATGATTATCGCAAAATCACTGAATCACTCGAATTAATTAAATATTACTTTAAAAACTACGGTATAATATTTTATTATAATAATAGAATTCACGGTAAAATGTATTTAACGGTAAAAGGAATTTTACGATAAAATGGAATTTACGGTAAAATGAATTTTACGGATTATGCACCCAAAATACCGGTACTTCATATCGCAATTTTATCCGAATTTCTTTACAATGCATCGACTTTAAAATATAACTTTTTTATATCTATCATGTTTAAACAAAAACAAAATACTAAAAGCTATTAAGGTGGGAAATTATGAATCTCCTTTACATAAAAATTATATGAAATAGTAAACAGACCATTGACAGTAAACAGAATTAAATGTTGTGAATGTCATTTGAGAATATTTCATTAAACTATAAAACATGTGCCAATAAAACAGTTCCCATTTAGCCTGCGGTGTATTGACAATCATTTTCATTTCAATATCAAGCATTTCAATTCCAAACAATGTAAAAGTTAAGTTAAATGAATCAATGTTAAATCAAACAAGTGATTATATAGTTTTAGAAACCCCCAAATAGCTTTAGGATTAATTCAGAGACTATGACAAACTATTTTAATGGCACTAAATTACAAACTCTCTGACAAGATTAACAGCGATATAAACGCCTAAAGGATATTAATACGATTAAAACTTACCATTGTATTTGATTACAATGCAGCTTCAAACTCCATTTTGTGTTTATATAATGTAGATTTATTAAATATATTCTAAAATTATTGTGGTATTGAATACAAATTTTAAAAACTTTGAGAGAATTAGATTATTATAAAGTATAAACTGTACGTAGGGTTGGTATTTGATTGAACCCACTATAAGAAATAGTAGAATAATATTAAGAAATTTCAAAATTCTGAAAATAAATAACTTATTATAAAAAGAGTGATCAGTGTGTAGCTATTTTTTTCGTTGAATTCAATAATCTGTTAAAAATGTTGGATCGTGTTTGAACGAAAATATCTTTGCTACAACCTTAATGTAGTGCAGATTTTGTCAATAATATACTACTTCTAAAACCTATTCTACTTGCTTGCAATATACTGTAGTCCATCGAGAATGGATTCCATTTTCTGTTTATCTAATGTAGTTTCATTAATTAGATATTAAAATAATTGTAATATTAATTAAAAAAATTTTTTAGACATTTTGTAAAAAATATATTATTATAACGTATAGTCAGGACGTAGTGTTATTTTAGAAGTTTTAGAGAGAAACACTATTGAAAAATGTCCTGAACTCTAAATAGTGCATGATCACTGCATAGCTATCTGCTTTTTGTTAAATTTAATTCACTTAAGAGTATTGGATCGTGCTAAATCAAAACATCATTGCTCCAACTTTAATATACTGCAAAGTTGTAAAATATTGCCCTACTTTTTAAACTTGTTTGTAAGATACTATGCTTCATCGTAAATGGAATGTTATTTTTGTTAATCTGGTGTCGATTTATTAAATATATTTCAAAACTATTTGATATTCAATACAAATAGTAAAAACTTTAGATTGTTATAACATATAATCTGTATAAAGTGTTGGTATTCACAAAAACACACGGTTGAAAATTTTGGAGTGCAATACTTTTTATAAATGTCGAAAATTCTGAAAAAATCCGCTAATTACTGTGTGATTCATGATAAATTTGTAGCTGTTTGTTTTAGTTAAATTCAATGCACTGTTTAAAACGTTGGATAGTGTAAAATCAAAATATCTTTGCTGCAACCTTAATAAAATACATAGCTGTTTAATATTCTTCTTAAACTTGTTATCAAGGTACTATATTTAATTGTTAATGGAAGCATGTTCAACTTTAAAGTTGCAGCAAAAATTTAAAAAACTTATTTTTTGTTATTTTATAGTCAAACGATAAAGCGATAGTGTGCCAAGTTGAAGTGCAAAGTCTCCCATTTCAGAACAACGATATTAGGTTGTAGCGTAGCTACCACTTCAATTGTTCAATTCCAACTCACTAGTATATAATACAAGTCAACTCGGTTCAATTTAACGGCACCTTTAGATAGATGACAGTTGAAATTGTAGGTAGTTTTCACCCACGTTGGTGAGTTTCGGACCTGATCTGAACACGCCTATTTCAACACTTCCATATGAACGCGTCCTACTTTTATGGATGGATCACAGAGAACAGTTGATTTGCTATTTGTGTCTGCGACCTTGACTTGCTCACGCTGTTGCCACTCAGTTTCGACCATACACAACAGGGGCCAGGGAGCCTCGACTGCTAATAGCTTAATACAGCTCCTATGACTAGCGCTCAAAGTCTGGTATCTAGCAACGACTCTTCCGGTGCCTCACAAAACTGCAATGACTCAATTATTGATATCCATTCATCGCATTCTATCCCATATGAAATTATGGTGGAGGAGTATCGTAGCGTAGATACCACTAGCATTATTCAATTTCAATTCACTAATATATAAAAGATGTGAACTGGATTATATCTGAAGGGCGATTGACATTGTGAATAACACTCGCCCCTCAAGGATCGTATTGTTATGAAGATGCCAATATCAAGAACAACAGAATTAAAAACATAATATCTAAATTTTCAAGTATAAATTTATAAAGATATAATGATGAATTGGTCATGGACTTCATATTTGAATGGAGGCTAAAGTATCGATATATATATATATATATATAAATCTGACATAACAATAAGAAAATATTTTCGAAGCTTGAATAAATATGTTTGGAGGTTGCTTGAAATGGAACTTAAAAATCTCATACTTCTGCACTGCAAAAAATTCCAGATCAAATTACGGTATAAAGTTCCAGCAGTTAGGGTGCATCATCCGTAAAATTCTGTTTTTACCAAAATATTAAACTGTAATTTATTTAATTAGAGTGTTTAAATGTACTTCTGTAAGAATTACTGTATATTAGATTTTTTATTCCGCAACATTCTCTGGTGAAAATAGATCTTACTGTAAAAAGTACCGGCATGCTGATTATCGGTACTTTTTACCGTAATTGGATGCATAATCTGAAATAAAATGATACCAAATGAGGATGTGTTACCTAATTTTTTTTGGGTTGTCGATTAGTTTTTAATTTTAAAAATGAATTATTAGCCAAGAATGGAAAGATTAAAATATAAAGTATAAGAAAGGATGGATCACAGTACTCGGTTAAATAAGTTTAAAAAAATGTGAAATGAAATCGGTAAGGTCTTATTAAAATTAAATGTAATGACGCGTTACTAATTGATTAAAAATATAATAACATTTAGGTGAAAGTGAGTTTAGTGAATTAATATGGCGGAATACTATTTTAATACGACAAGCACCATATCACATCTTCTAAAAAGTAAGATTAAACTACACATGAACAGAGTAGTACATCGAACCAAATATGATGATATGCATCGGCATGATATGCAATGAAAAAAAAAACAATATGGTCAAAACTACCCACAATGTAGTAATGTTTATTATGTTTTTGACTCTCCGGGAACACTAAAAAACTCGGTATTTTTATCCTCAAAACTTTGGTAAAGATTTTCATAAAATTAAAACGGTTATATAATGTGTGACAAATTACGGTAAATGAGGTAAAATTTAGAAATTATATTATGATACTTAGGAGCATGGCATAAAAAACATTTATTCGGTTAAATTTACTTTTCAGTTTTGTATTTTTTACTAGATGTGGGGTAATAAGAACGAAAATTTTTCAAACTAGAATTCCTGGTAAACCTTTTCCAAATAAACGGAAAAAAGACCAAATGATTAATATAACTCAGAATAATTTGGTTTTACTAGCCAGAATAACGGCTTTCCAAACCAGAAATGCTTTTCACCATGAAGTACGGTAATTTTACCAATTTTCTTTCCTCTGTGTTCAATGCGACGTTGAATTGGTTAAGACACTTTTAAGTAAGCAAGATAAAAAAAAAAAAAAAAAACAGTTTTGAAATGCGAAAATAATGTCTTTATTAACTACTAATTATTTTACAGTTAATCAATTAAATTGTTTTATTTTATTCTCACATAACTCATCAACCAAAATTTCAACTAAAATTTTAACTACTTTTATAATGCTAAAAGATTTATAATATCCTGCAAAAATCTTTATTATGATGACTAAAGAAAAACATATTAATGCTTGTCTAGTATCGTTCTTAGAAATAATTTGTTAAACAAAACAAAAAAAGAGCAATTTTAGCAAAAGCAGTTTAGAAAATTAATATCAATATCAAGCAAAAAAAATCTTTTTGTAATAAAAAAAGTACATGTAATTTTGAGAAAATTACGAAGCATAATAAAAGATTAATTTACAGCTAGTTTTACTTTTTAGATGTCTTAAGGTCCTTAATTTTATTTCTCATTTCCTAATGAGGAGAAATCTAAAATACCACAATTATAATTTTCCATTTTTTTTTCTAGTTAACGTCAAAAAGATTAATCAAGCGAAAAATGTTGCTCTTCAACTTTTTTTAAGTAAAAAATACTAAAAGAATACTGAAGAATACTAAAAGAATACTGAAGAAAATAACAAGCAGATTACATAAAATTTAAAATGCTTTATGCTTTCAGATAATACAATATATATATATATATATTGTATATATATATATATATATATATATATATATATATATATATATATATATATATATATATATATATATATATATATATATACAATATATATATATATATATATACAATATATATATATATATATATACAATATATATATATATATATATACAATATATATATATATATATATACAATATATATATATATATATATATATATACAATATATATATATATATATATATATATATATATCTGAAAGCATAAAGCATTTTTTTTGAGGTATTAAGAGTTGTTTTCTAGAAGTTGCTTGAGTGAAACGTCTTTTTGTTTTTGCTTTCATAAAGAGCAGTTCCTGCTTAAAATTAAGAAAACAACTCAAACTAAGGAAAGGTTATTTCAATCATCAAAAAAGGAACTAGTTAAATGGTAATTAACTATATTTTTTTAAGCTGAAGTAATATCAATATTTTTACACATTCATTTTTAAATGACAAATACATTAAAACTTATAAGAGAAAAGAAATAATGTTTTTATTCATTTGATTTTCCTTTATTTTGTCTTTATTTTTAAAACTTTTTAGTATATTATATACATGAAAAAAAAAACATGTGTGCTTAATAAATTGTCATGAATTTTTGAAATCAAATAAAGTAGATGTAAACATTAACAGTCTACGCTAGACATTAAGTAAATAGTTCTCAGACAGTAATAACTTCTCAGATAAACATAGGGTCAGGAATAAACTGATCTTTTCAACTTACATCATTTAATTAAATTAATAATAGTCAAACTAGTTCAAAAAAAAGTAAGTAGAAAAAAAATAAAACAATCGACAGAGGTATTTTATTAAATTATTATTCATACTATTTAAAATAAAAATATTTCAATGTTAGTTTAATTTTTTTTTATTACAATAAAAAATTGCTTTTCAGAAAATAAGGGTTTGTGACTAAATGTGCGTATTGAAAAATTGGCGATTCCATGAAATTGCTAACAGATAAGCAAAATAGTAAAGGGCACTGAATCTGTTGTAATATTTACTCCATGGTGAAAAAATATTTTAAATATACTGTACTGTATGATAATGACTTTTCTGGTAAAGAAAAAATTATTCCTGCTATCAAAACCAAAATATATGGTATTTAAGCCATTAATTTTGAAATTTGTCAGTTCAAATAATAACGGGAATTTTAAATTTCCCTATAATAGTTTTTATAACCACACATTTAGCAAAAGATACAAAAACGAAAAGTAAACTTTACTGAATTAATGGTTTAATGCCATGCTATAAAGCTTCATGATAGAATCACCAAATTTCACTACATTTACCAAATTTTGTAACTTATTTTGTAACCACATTCACCAAATTTTGTAGCTATTTTTGTAACCACATTTACCAAATTTTGTAAAACCATATGTTACTGGCAATTTAACCAAAATCATTACGAAAGTGACAAGGTAAAAATGTAACAAATTTTTTGGTTTCCCGTAAACCCAAAACACGGTAAATGTTACCTTTTTCTTGTGTTTTCTAACCACACTTTTTTTTCTCAGCGTAAAATCTGTAGTTAAAATTTATTTATGTCCTAAGATGTTTATCTACAACCGTAAAGATGTTTTTAATTAAATAGAATCACAAAGCAAATTTATGAAATTAATACTTCTAAATATCCAATTAATAAAATACATCATTTAAAAAAAATATGCACCATTTCATAATTAATTTTACTATTTATAAATGTACCTAAAGAGTTGGTAAATTATGTTTGTATGTCACAGTAGTATCGTTTTACTATTGTTTCGTTAAGAATACATTTGTGTAGTTTAAAAGATCAATTACTAATGCATCTTTTAAAAAATAATCCCCGTTTTGTTAATCTATACCTATGATATTTTGTGGTCATTTATTCTTAACCAATTAAATTTGCGATTTGAGAAATTATATTTTTGTTTCTTAACAAATATCTATTCTTAAACAAATGACATTGGCATGACCCTTCAAATACGAAATTTATTTTTAATTAGACGACAATTTAAAAATTTACACTGTGTTCTTTTTTGTAAAAATTTAAAAATGCATAGAACTTTGAAACGTTATTATTTGAAGATGTTTAAATTGTTAACAAATAACAAATCAAATTTTATAGTAAATAAAGCTACTTAAGGGTGAAATCTCTTACTGAATTTAACATAAAAGCTATTCTTAACGTCATGTACAAAAGAATTCTATCTCGTTATTTTATAAAAAGTAAGGTTTGCAAAAATGACTAACAAGGATATCGTGAAAGAGAAAAAAAATCGTTTTTCTGAAGTCAATAAAAATCTTCGAAGCATTTTTTTTCCAATGTGAATTCTATTATTTGGCTTTTGGAGAGTAAATGTAAGTCAATTCTTTATTGATTTAAGCTTTTTTTATTCGATCGAAGTATGTCTACTTTTGAACAATCTGCTCTGAAAGTTCCTTACAACTAGTGTAGTATTGAATGAAATCAGCAAGCCATGCGATCTTTAATCATGCGTAACACGTGTAACTTTATAATTTGAGTAATTTAAACTATATAGTTGTAGTTTAGAAGAAATAACATCTGGAAGAAGAAAAACAGTATAATTTTAATTTGACAAATAATTGCATGCACTGCAAAAATATTTTAAATGTGCTGACAAAAGCTGTCAGCAGTTGGGATAGTATAAAACCATTTATTTCAAAAATACACTGTTATTTAAAAGCGGATAAGTTTTTAAGCGCATAAATACTGTTTTTAAAAAAAAAAAATTTTTTTTCGTTATTTCAATAAAGAACTGTTATTTTAACAACAAAAAATTGCGATGTCAGCCACCTTTCTGCCAAAATAATTGCTGAAAAGTAGTGCAAGTTCAGTAAAAAAGAAAAGGTTATCGTACCGTAAGTAAAATCCCATGGCAAAAACTAAAATTTGAACTGAACCGATGTCCCAACATAGAAAATTTAAACCGTTTGCAAATAAAAGATATTTCAGATTCAAACCGATTTATAACTGTTAAATAAATAATTATATTAAAAAAGATTTTTTTAAATTTACAATTGACGGTTAAAAACAGAAACTGTAACTTTCTTTAAACAGTTTTTTTCTGTGAATTTTTTTTTCTTTTGAATTTACAGTTATTTTTTACAGGGTGAAAGTGGAAGAGTGGAATGTGTATCTAAAATGCGATGAGTTGAGAACTAAAAATTAATTGGAAAAGATTTACAATCATATGAGATACGAAATAAATCATTGATACATTATAATTTAATATTGAATCCTATCATTTTAAATGTGTTTTTTTTTTTTTTTTCATTTTGTCATTAGCCACTGAAAATATTTCTTATTCGATCTTAAGCAATCGTACATATTATTTATATCATAGTATTTGTGTTACTTTTTTTCATTATATTTAACTTATTTTCCATGTGACTTATAATTATCAATTCTTTATTTCAGTAGATTCTTAATTTTAATAATATTATTTAGTAATATTAACATTTTTGTGATTAATTACAAGTTTTAAACTAGGAAAAATTACAGTGGTAAATAACTTTTCACATGTTATAAAATAGCATAAATCGCAAATTGGTTAATAAATTCTAGATATAATGTGAAACCAAGTTCACATAAATTAAAGCTGAATTTATAATTCATATAAATGTGAAAATTAATTATTTTGCTACTAAAGAATATGCTCTTTCTAAGCTAGTCTATGTCTAACTAAATATCAGAGTTTACTTTTAATTAAGTTCCATTCATTAGTTTCGATTTCTAACTGACATTGGAACTAATTCATTTATTCTGGATTCGAAGTTTACTAGAAAGGAAATAAATTTAGCGCTTTAAGCAATGTTTATCTAACAGTTTAAGAAGTTCCTTTTCAAAGTCAAATATTTTTATCCCTTTAATATATTTCCAAAGTTATTACATTATGGGTTTTGATTGAATTTCTGAAATTCTCTTAATAGTAGACATAAATTAAAATTCTATAACTATGTTCTAAGTTATACATTTTTAAGTTTTGTTTAGAAAATGATATATCACAAAATAATTTCTCATGAAAATTCTAAAATGCGTATCAACTTAGATAATTGTGAAAATTAAACAATTAGGGCAACATTTGATGTATTTTGATGTTATTTTCTCTATAATATATTTTACACTTAAAAGCGTTGAAGAAAGATTTTTACATTTGGTCATTTTTAACTTTTAATTTTTTTGAAGAAAATTACTTCTATTTTAGATCTGTTTTCAAATAGAGGCATTATTGAGTTTTATTTTCCAATAAAGAAATTTATTGAATTATATTCATCCACTAGAAAACCAAATAAAATTATGTCTCCCCGTGTGCCTCCAATATCAAAAACTTAAACCAGCACAGTGAATTTCACCTTCAATTACATGTATACACTACGGTTACTGCATGCAGAAATCATCAACTATATTCTAGTTGATACTCTAGTGACTAGAATGTAAAAATATTTACACTGATCTAGAATACACGCCCTGAGAAAGAATGTATGATCGAAACTAATAGAATATTGTTAAAATTACTGTGTTTCTGGCTCTACGGAAACATCAAAAAGTTCTATAATTTTTACCTAGGTGCTTTGGTAATGACTTCGATAAAATTACCAATGAAATGCAGTTTTACAATATGTGGTTAGATTGTGTAATTTTTTCGTGATAACTTTGAAAAGTGCAAAAAGCCATTTATTCGGCTTGAATTTACATTTAAGTTTTTTTTTATTTTTTATTTATTTATTTATTTTTTTTTAAAATAAATATGAGGTAATAAGAACAATATTTTTGAAAACCAGAATTTCCGATATACCATTATCTTAGCGGAAAAATATTCCAAACTAATGGTTTAAAACCATATATTTTAGTTTTGTTAACCAAAAATATATTTTTTTTTACCATACAGTAAGGTAATTTTACCAGAATTATTTTCTCCTTGCGTGATCCGAGGTACAAAATTTTTCCCCAATGATTTAAACTTATAAAAAATTTATTATATAAATGAAGCTGATTATCTGTTTAAACTACTTATAATGGTCAAAGATATAGACCATATATGGTTTCATACCTCATAACCTATACCGTTTGCCAGAAGAAGAAAAAACATACGGCAAGCAAAATTCTGATTTTAAATATAATTTTTTCCCTTTTATCACAGCTAAATATTATCTTATCATTATATCATTCCATATAAACATTGTTTTCAACAAAAATAAAACTCGATTAATGAATAAAATCATAAATCACAGTCTTGATATGATTTGTGTTTTGAGCCTTCATGATTCCTTAAATGTATTTTTATTCCTGTGTAACAACTGGAAGTACAATTCTATATTCATTCTTAAAATTTGCCTTGACCATACATGCAATTAATCATAAACGTGACTGAAAATTACTCATATAGCCTTCTGTTTTCTTTCTTGTAGCATACGCATGCATAAATATAAAAAATTTACGGACCAAAACCTTCCGGAAACTTGTTTTTAAATGATTTTTTTTTTTTGTCATGTGCTAAGTTGGAAAATGTCATATTATTAAACTTCGTAATCACGAATCAACCATTGAAGCAAAAAAAATCTTAAGTATTTATAATATTTAAAAAAATAAGCAGTGTCAGAACTAACAAAACTTTATTTACGATATCTATAACTTTGATTAAAAATTATTAAAATATTTCAAATCTTTTTTTTTAAAAAATAAATAAATAAATAAAAATACTATAACTAATGGAGGAAAGTTTTCCAAAAAATCATTTCTGTAATTGAAAAACGAAACAGTTACGTTTTCTGCAAACTGTTCTGAAAGTTATTTTTTAAAACTTGAATATTATTAATTATCTGGTAAAGATTAAAATACATATATTTATCTATATAATAAATGCATTTATTACTTTCCTAGTGTGTTTCAAGGTCTTCCTGTCTGAGGGCACATAATTATTTAAATATGAGCAACTGGATATTAAACTATTTCAAGTTTTACATATTTTAAAATTTTGAATACATGTCTCCGGTAATAAGTTTTATCAATAAGCGCTAATTGCATTACCATGATTACAATGTAGAACAATTTAATTTAAAGAAATGTTTATAATTATAAAAAATAACAAGCATTTGCTTATGTATGATCTAAATCCTACATAATATTGATGAGAACAGAAAGGTAAAAGTTTTATTTAAAATTATTTAGTGTACAAGAACATTTATAAATGTCCTAGACACGTTTTATTCACTAGTTTTATTCACTGTATACATCTATAAAGCCCTCTTTACTGCAAATACTATGAAAACCCTAGCTTTACATGTTTATGAGGAGGGACATTATGAACATTAAAAAACCAATACATGATCATGCAATTATTAATTATTAAAATGAAAACTCACTGACTAGAGTCATTAGAGAAGTATAAAAGAATTAATGAAGAAATATAAGAGGAGAAATAACTTTTAAGTTCAGTTTCCAGCTAAATATTCCTTAAGAATTCAATACCCGTCACAATACGCACCACTTATCAATTCTGGTTCTATTCTTTCAGAGAGTTATAGATCCATTTACATGCAAAGATACTATGAATGGATCTTTAAATTTATTTCAAGTTTTATGACGATTATATTTACAGCAACTAACAAAAGATGTATTATTCATTATCAGATATATATTCAGAAAGAGATAGAATTTGTAAAGAAATTATAATTACGATTAGGCTTGTATCTTGACAAACATAAAATATTTTATTTAAGAAATAATTGCACAAATTCTGGTAAAATTATCATGCTGTGTGGTAAAGATATTTCTCTTAAAAAAACTGAAATTATAATTAAATAAATCAAAATATGTGGTACTTATAACTTTCATTTTGTAATTATTCCGCCCATTTAGTAACGATTTACCGAAAATTCTGGTTTTCAAAATTATAATTTTTATTACCACGCATTAAATTAAAAATACAAAACTGAGCAATTGATTTGATGATATAAGTGATTTTTGTGTCTTGTCCAAAGATATCATGAGAATATTACAGAAATTTTACCAGAATGTTTAAAATTTTCTAACAGTATAGAACAATATTTTATTGTAATTTTACCAAAATCATAACAAAAGCACTTCCGTAAAAAATATAGATCTTTTTAGTTTTTGCATGGAGCCAGAAACACGGTAAAATTCCCCATATTCATGTAGTTTAGACCATACTTTTTTTCAATGTCTAGTATATTCTCAGTATATTCTGATTTAAAATATTTTGAAAGGATGTATTAGAAAATTTGTATATTTATTGGATAAAACTCAGCTGTCTATGTTTATAGGCTTTCTTTGTTTATACAAAAATAATCCAATAATTAGTTTATTAATATAATTTATATAGTTTTAAAACGCAGTAAATAAACGGTAATTATATATCATTGGCATATCTATCAAAAGATTAAAAATAAAGAGTTGTAAGGAATACAAAATTCTCAATAGCAAACCAATTAGTATAAAATATGTATAAATGTTCTGTTGTGACACGTGTTTATACTAATTCATGTTTCCATTTCTGATTTTCATATTTTATTTCCTTTTATCCAATTAAATTTTCCCCTATAAATGCAGATAACCGAACATGATCAGCGAAAGTCCTACATAGACTTATAGATTTCTTTTGTAAAACAGATTAAGGAATTAATAAATCCCAGAAGAATACCTTCTAAATAATTCGGCATTAAAATTCATGCTTCTAAAAATTTACTCTCTTACGATATTGTACTTGAGAATTCCGACCGGAATATATTTAAAAAAGGAATATAATTTACACTTTGTTTTCAACTTTTAGAATTAGCAAACTTTGCAAGTGAATGAAAATGATTTCTAAGAAACAAAATTTAACATATCTCTGCTTCTGCCATAAGTTATACAACTTCCAATGCATTATTTCTGAAAAAGTTGAAAATAGAGATGGAATGTATCTCATTAACTTCGTCTTTCTTGAAATCGGTCTCTCATTATTCCTTGTCTGCTCATATAAGTCTCATTCCCAAGACATATTAAGATGCAAAAATATGAAGACTTATCGAAATAAATGAAAAATCTTAGAGGGAAAATCTTTTGAAGTAAAACATTTACGAAAAAAAGTTTTATTTAAGTTCTAAGTATGATTTGTAAGAAGACTGAATGTTCTAGATTATTTTAAAATACTTACTCATAGAATTTTGAAGCCTTGTAAGAACAAAGATAATGCTAAAAAAGCTTTTTATTTCTTAAAGCTTTTGTTTGTCGTGGGCTTGCTTGTTTAGGATAAAATTCGATAGCTCGCGAATTTGAGCAACATATTTTTTAAAATGCTATCAATATTATTATTTTGTTTATTGTCTTATTTATTTTATTATCACGATTATACTATTTCTTCATCATACTTTTGTCGCACTTTTATTATGACTTAAATTTGAAAAGAATTTTAAGAAGAGCTCAAGAAGCCTTTAATTTGTATCTCTTTCAGTAAATAATTTTTAGTGTAGTGATTTTTCTAATTTTTATATTTGGTAGTTTCCAAAAGGTTTTTTTAAAACATATAGTAGTACATTTCAACCAGGGTGACTTCGCTTATGATCGAAAAGAAAAACATGTGTCAACATATATTCACACTTTCTGTAGTGGAATTGGAGTGTTCAGAAAATATTCTTGGCCACTACTTAAAACAGAATTTTCCTTCACTAAATATGAGAATAATAAATAATTAACTATATCAGTATGAAAATAATTAATGTGCATCAGAGAGTTTAGTAGACAATTTATGTTGACTATAATCTTTGCACCGAGAAGGACATAGTCCCTGACACATTATTTATATAGTTTCTTTTTCTTTAGGGTGTATCCTTCTAATGATTATATATTCACATATAATCATTATAAGGATAAAATTTTAAAATTCCCATATCTTAATTTTCATGCCAAATATCTCGCTGGGTTACACCACTAGGTATGGGAAAATTGCAGTAATGTCGCCAACTCTCACTAAACAAATATCAAGAAATGTAAACTTTTGTGGCAATGATGGTTTAAAACTTATGTATCTGTGAACGATAAAAACAATTGTGACAATGGAGGCTGAGAACTTGCCTATATGAGAACTAGAGCAACTAATATGTGCCATGATCGCTTTTAAAAACAGGGTTTAGTTTTGAAAAAAATACTGAAAACTCTGATGATTTCAGAATTTCTCTTATGAAGTTGCTTTTCAACCTCATCTCCTAGGAAACCAAGCTGCAAATTCTTTTTTAAAAGATTTTTTTTTAAATAACAGGATAATCATGTCACGTACTTACATGCATGTTTTTTTTTAATCATTATTATCAACTAACATTTCTTAAAAGAATCTAAAATTAACGAGTATCTAGTGCAAACCTATTTTTTAAAAAAATACTTATTATTGTTGAAGTATTTCTAGAACAAACCGCTGGGATGTTATGGTACTGTGAATCAATATTAGGAGCCACCAGGTGTCGTATGCACCATACAATTTACCAAACAGTAGAATTTCTGCATTGACGTACTGTGTAGGCAGGATTGAGGAGGTTATGAGAGAGCCACCACACTCGTACACGATTGTCTTCATTGAAAAAATAAAATTTGAATTCATCACTTAAGACGGTCTGGTTCCATTAGTTGAGGTTTAAGTTCGTCTGCACCACCCCAAAACGAGGCAACGATGATTGAGTGTCAATTCTTCCAACGCTATACAACAGGAGACTGCATCTACATCTGATATGGTGGTATGGGGTACCATCGCATACGACATATGATGGACCCTAATATTGATGCAATGTGCCATAACAATCCATCAGTAAGTTCGTGATATCCTTCAGTTCCAATTTGTCAAAAACTTTATGTCCGGCTAAACACAACTAGGGTGTCAAAGGAATGCCTCTGTCACATGATGTCCCTTCTCTGACCAGATCGATCCCAAGATTTTTCAACGAACGAGCATATATGGGACCACGTTTTGATGGCAAAATGGACAGCATACAAATTTAGTCTACTTAGAGGTTTTTTTTACAGTAACCGCAAGACCTCATAACGGATTTTTATGCTACAATGCCTGACCTAATTGCATCCGACATTCACAGTAAAGGTGTACAAAGAGTGTACTTTATTTATATTTTTTCTGAAATAAATTATCATTTTGCTTTGATTTTCTAATCAGATACTTGTAACAAAATTGAACATTTGTATACAAAATTTCATTTGAATATAAAGAACTCTTTCTAAGTACTCTAATTTGTGCATGCGCATGTATATTTTTCAATGTTTACAATTTAATTTGCTTTGCGAAGGAAACATTCGACAGGATATTAAGTTTAGAGATATTTTTCAATAGAAGCATGTTCAACGACGGCATGTTCAACGACTGGTCGGCTGTTCAACGACGGTTATAAATAAATAAATAAATAGAAGCATGCGATGTGCTAAGCTACCTCCGTTGTATAAATAACTGTAGGCAACTTTTGCTTTCGAAATTTTACTGAACGAGAAAACAAAATAGTTGTATTTTAACTCCATAAATCAACTTTATAAGTCACTTTGCTTTTTTCCAACTGTTAGAACTAAGTAGTTTATTTATATATTTATTATATTTTTTACTGGAAGCTCTTAACTGGAAAACGTAATTCCTGTTAACGGCATACTTATTTTTCTTTTTCTTTACAATAGTGGTGTTGGAAAGTTTACAAAACATAAGTATTTGCTTATTATCTAAAAACTTCTCAAATCATACAAAATCTTTCTCTGTGTATAAAAGTTCCCAAAAAGAACATCAAATGTTTAAAAATATTTTCTCTTCTATTCGTTTTTTGTATAAAGAAAACATTTTCAATATCTAAAAAAGTTACAAAAAACGTGATCCGTGACTTTCTTAGTTTTCCAAAGTAGAAATGGCACTTTAGAAAAACACATCATACTATAAGAAATACTGCTATCAAAGTTTCTAGTTTCTACTCCAGATATGATGTACAACACTTTATCGATAAACTTTAAGTTTTTTTTTAACTAACGACAACTTTAAGAACTACAATTTTATTCTTGAATGCATCGTTTTACTTTTTTTTTCATTTTTTTATTTAAAGAATTATTTTTCAATACTATTATTTTCTAAAATCAATATAGATTATTTTACGTATAGAAAGTACATTTAAATTGTAAGATGTTTATATAAATAAGAGTTTAAATTAGGACTAAGATGCTTAAAACTTTTACTCAGGAATAGATTATTTTGACTTCCATTTTCAATTGGTTATGGTTAAACATTTTTTTATTATATATTGCTCGAACTTTATAAGTTAGTTATTTAGTGTACTGTAGGCTTTCGTTTTCTCCGCATTAAATGATACGCAATGGATTTTATTTTCACATCATACCAGACAATGTTTTTTAATTTATTTTTTAAGTTGAAATTACTTTGAAATGAGTCAATGTGTGAGATAATTTTTTTTAAACTTGCAGAATGACAGGTAGGAAGTGTCGTTTAAAATTTTTTTTCTATGTTCAAATTTTATAGTTTTCTATTTATCTTTTTTTTAGATTTGAATAAAAGTCGAACAATTTTTTTTTTACAATTCATTCAATATTTTTTGTTCAATAAATATATGATTACATTTTTTTCAAATAGCAACAAAAGGTTTGTGTAAAATATTTATCATTCAGTGAATATAAATAAGTTTTTCACTACTTTAGTATTAAATTTAATTATTACTTTGTTTAAGTAATGACTCTCAATTTAACCAAAATTACTGTTTAGTTCCTGTGATAAAAATGTCTGCTTCAAGACTATTATTTAAAGGGAAAAATAAAAAGTTTTATACTAATTTTAACCGTTTTCATATCAATGTTCCTATTATGGAGCATGGTTTGAATTTAAAGAGCAATGAAAGTCAGAATAATATTATTTTTGATGCATTAAAAATTTACATTATAAAGTATATTTTTGCATTTAGTTTTGTTCCGTTTCCATTATTATTTAATGTTTTATGAATTTCAGAAATTTGTTATAATTTGTACTTTTTTTTCTCTGCTTGTAATATAATTTACAAAAAGTCACATTTTTATAACACGATTTTAATACTCTCAAGCTTTTAAAGGGATAATATAACCCTCTGTTTGACATCAGATACGCAATTTTTATTTTAAAATTTTAAAGTCAAAATATTATTTTAAATCTAACGTTCCATTTTTAGAACAATGTCATTTCAAAGGCTGAATTTCTAAATTTTAAGTGATGTATTGGATCATGTTGTGTCTGTTTTATTCAAATGTTATTATGATCCTTATGAATGATAAATAAAACTATTTGAAAAAAAAAGTGTAATCTTTGCGGTTAGATTTACCTTTTTTTTGATATGAATGTACAGGTGGCGGATAACAGAATGGCAGAAACAGAATACTTAAAAAGAAGCAAAACATGTACTAATTCATATTAATTGTATTTTTCTTTTGCTGAAATTCTAACCATTGAAACAAAAATCTTTATCGTAATTTAATGGTTTTCAGGAGGCAGTAATATTGCTTTCTGTTATTTAATATTGATAGATTTAAAAAAGCATATTTATATTGATACTATCATATACAAAAAAAAAATCATATATTGTATAGATTCCTGCTATCCGTATTTTTCCTTTCTGATTCTTGTGATTTATTTTATTTCTGAGATAAATGTGTTGTTACAGAATAAGTATAAGAATAATTTTTTATCTCCTCTGCAAATTTTGGTTTCTCTTACCTCCATGTCTATGGGAGACATAACGATACAACAAACAATAGCCTCGATAGAAATATTTTCTGATTCAGATTTAGAAAATCTAGATATTTGTCAGTTAGAGTCTTATAGACTAGAAGTTTTAATTTATTTCAAAATTATGCATGGAAACAATTTAGAGCTTTCCATACCATTCTATGTCTGTAAAATCAACAAGGAAAACAAATCCTGATGCACCAACAGAATTGAAAAATCCGGAAACAATTTTGTTCCTATCCAGATTGTTATATAATCCTGATTGTAATATGATTTTTCAGAAATTTATAATATGTGTATAATATTTACAAATTTTTTAAGGTATAATATAACGAACTGATAGGTATCAGATACCAAGTTTTATTTTAAAAATTTTATTCAAGATATTAGTTTATAACCTAATGTTCCATTTTTGAAACATTGTCGTACATTGTACATTGTATAATTATACATTGTACATTGTATTAAGTGTATAACTTTGTACATTGTACAAGTAATACATTGTATAATGACAGATTGCACTGTTGAATGAAAGAGACCGAATACTTATAGTAACAAGATAAGTACAGTTTTATACTCGGTGTTTCTCTCCTTTGTTGTGATTTTATCTATTCTTTAAATTCTTCATAATAATTTTTTTATAATAAGGTAATTGCTTTCAGGTGGTTGTAATACTTATTTGATTTATTTACCAATGATTGAATAAAAATTTAACACCAACGGGATTTTCCATCTTGTGATATATTTTACTTAGGAGAATAAAAATTTAAAGTGTGGAAAGTAAAGAATAATTTTATTTTTTTATTTTACTCATTCTCAAATGCATAACAGTATATCAAGTAAATATCTTGTCAAAAATATTTTTTGATTCAAATTTAGAAAATCTACATATTTGTCAGCTAGAGCCCGATGAATCAGGAGTTTAAACTTATACAGAAAGCATAGAGGAACACAATTTAGAGCCTATTAGGTCATTAATTGATGTGAAATATTGTTTTCAAAAGTAATATGAAAGAAGATGAAACGAAAATCAAATCTTCGATTCAAACGCAAAAAGAGTGAAAGCCGGTTATAAGATAGAATGAAAAAGTGAAATTTGATGAGTCAACAAAATTGAAAAAGTCGGAATCCAGTTTTCTGAAAATATCATTAACGCATGAACTGTGCCCTTCTTTGTGTATTTTAAAATCTATTTCTGGCGAATATGTAGAATATATCTCTTATTGTGTAATAATTCAATGCTTTAAAAAGTTTAAACTGCTTCCCAAAATTATAAAAGCTCCCGAAAATGCCAATGTATCAAAAACAGAACATGGTTAAAGCGCACTTAAATTATTTTCAACTATTTTTTATTTTATTTTCGTTAGATGCTCTTCGGTGAATTTACGAATTTCAAGTAATTTCGTTTATTCTTTCTTTATTTAGCATTTAAATGGTTAATAATATTAAACTTTCTCACACGATAATAAGTTGGAAGTTAAAATTCTTTTTATAGTGTAGCTTTTAATGAACTATTCATTAAATTTTTAATTAATCAATGTGTAGTTAATTTAAAACTTCACATACTACTTCGTCAATATAAATAAATTGATGAAATAATTATCAATATTTATTATAAGAACCATTATGATCTAATAGTTATTAACTCAATTAGAAATATTATAAATTGCCATATTAAAATGCAAATTCTTCACACATTAAAAAAAAACATAATTCTACAATAGTAGCTAGCTTAAATATTATTCTGGTTGTAAAATAACTAAAAATGTATTTAGCAGAAACTGTAAACGATTCAAGCTAAAATAAATTTATCAAAGAAATATTTTAATAACGAAAAATATGAAAATTATATTCAAAACTTTTATTAAATGAAATTAAATTTTCTTAAAACTTCAAAAAGTATAATTTTTGTATGATCTCCAGTAGTTCTTAAGTTAAATTTTAATATGCACGTTTCTACTATATTTTAAATATTAGCTTTTAAAATAATGAGCATAACACAAACCGCAACAAATCCATATTTTCTTTCAGTGAATTATGCTATTAAAACTATTTCCAGTAGATTGAGTTGAATCTTTTGGTTATAAACTATACCAAAAGATTTGCATTCTTTGTTATAAAGGAAACTCGAATAAACGAAGTCATTTGGCAAAGAATGTGAGGAGAATGCTTTTCCCTACCAGATAACTCAACCGGAAAATGCATAGAGGTCATCAGATAAACTAGCTGCTTGAGGACGTAGAATTTAGGGCGTATGTTTAGAAAATGAATAGTTCAAAAAGATTTCAAACGTTACTTACTGAAAATCATTACACTGAAAAAAAAGGGGTTTGACAAATCATAAAGTGTTGATTTACTTATATAAGAAGAGAATTTTATTTTTATAGCTCAGATAATTAACTCAAAGTTTAGTGTATATTGTTATATGCTATAAATAAATTATTTTCAAACAAAAAATAGAATTAAAAAAATGTTTTTTGCTTCAATAAACCAAATAAAAAATATATTACATATGAATATTTTTTTTCCAAATCGAAAATACCAGCGTTCATATTTAAAACTATTTTGTCTTCCATGACTTATAATAAATTTTGAAAGATTTATTGTAATTAATAACTTTCGGATAAAGTAAGCATTTCAGTTTTTTTGAAACTTTGAAATTTCTAAAGGTGTTCACGTTTATTCATTCTACGATTTATATTTGTCACTTGTAGTAAAAACACATCTGTTTGTATGCCTTGCGTGTCTGTACATGTTATACGTTGATACATATGTGCAATCAACGGGGGGAGGGGAATAGCAGACATTTACGAATTTTTTAGTGAACCCTGATCTTTACGCCTAACACTGCTTTTAAAAGCTTACTTTGTGCAGTTATTGCAAGATTCTTCGTAATTATCTTTAAAATTTCCCAAATTTTATAAGGTACTGTATAATAATAATAATAATGAAATGAAGAACCTGTTTCCGTGTCTGTGTATGTATAAATGTGTGTCAGTCTAATAACTCCAGAACCGTTTTTCTAGCTTTATAAAAGTTAGATAGTATATGAAAGGGACCAATTTAAGCCCCTGATCGTAAAATTTATTCAGAAATTTCAATTAGATCATTTAGGAAAAATGTTTAAATAAGGAAATTTTTTTCTTAGTAAAACAGAACCAACCATTAATAAAAAAACCGCATATGATTCTGCTTTTCTTTTCTACAAATATTTAAAAAATGCATTAACAGTGGTGTTGTTTTCAGTAAATGGACGTATTCATGGACATTTTAAGTTCGGAATTAATAAGTAAAATAATAGTTAATAATAGTAAAATAATAGTAAAATAATAAAAGCTAAAATAATACTGTTTTTTATACATTAAGAATATATATAATAATGGTCAATAATGATTATGAAAAAAAGAGGTTGAATGCGTTTAGATTCAACTTATTTTGACGAGACTTTGAAGGTGACTGATAATAGACTGATAATGACAGTGACTGAATACTGAAAAAGCAATGCAAAACATTCATTCCATCATAATTAGTGTTTTTCTCTATTGTTGAAATCTAACTGCTGAAAAGAGCTAATGTTTTCTCAACAATGATATTGCCAATAAAACAAACAATGATCTTGTGAAAAACATTTTTCGATTCTTTTTTGGAAGTTAAAGATATTTTCCAGCTAGAGCTTGATAAACCAGGAATTTTAATTGTTAAGGTAAAAAAAAAATTAAGTATTCATATCTAGTTATTCCATTATTTGTATATAGAATATATATTTTAAAAGTAATATTGGAGACGATGAAGTGTAAAATCAAATCATAGAAATAAGTAATATACAAATATTAAAATGAAAAAAGTGAAAGCCCAATTATAAAATCGAAAAAGTCAATAGAATTGGAAAAGCCAGAGGCAGTTTAATAATCATAAAATTGCTTCTGGTAATGTCATGAACACATGAACTTTGCTTCTCTTGACGTACTTTAAAAACTATTTCTTGAGCTGTAGAATATTTCGTCAATATTACCAATCATTTTATGCTTTTAAATAAGTTAAACTATTAACATATTGCCATAAACGCCCTACAAAAAATGACCAATAAAAATCAATAAAAAAAATGTATTGATCTGTACGGGGAAATGGAACACTGATATCTGTAGAGTAGATCAGTACAATGGACTGGTCACGATATAGTGATATCAGTAGAGTAAGTCAATACACAGTATTGGTCTGAATCATTAGAATGGACTGATATCAGTAGAATGGACTGATCTGTACGGGGAAATGGAACACTGATATCAGTAGAATGGACTGATCTGTACGGGGAAATGGAACACTGATGTCAGTAGAATGGACTGGTCTGTACGGGGAAATGGAACACTGATATCTGTAGAATGGACTGGTCTCCACGAAGAAATGGAACATTGATATCAGTAGAATGGACTGGTCTGTAAGGGGAAATGGAACATTGATATCAGTCAAATATACTGGCCTGTACAAGGAAATGAGACAGTGACATCAGAAGAATGGACTGGTCTGTATCAGTAACATAGACTGGTCTAAGTTAGGGAAAACAATATTAATGTAAGCATATTAGATAAGTTTAAACAGGAAAATGCAACATTGTTTATCATTTTTTATATGCAAGTTTTAGCTGAATCAGTTTAGCTTGGTCATCTGCTTTGTATATAACATGGCATAGTAAATCTCTTACTAGCTGCAACCAGTGGAAAATTTCCTATTAATTAATAAAATATAACAGAACAGTATATAAAAAAATACTTATTTGAAGCCTTTAAAAATGTTTTGAATATTTAAAGTTAAACACTGCTTAAGTGAAAGGAATAACTAATTATATTCTAAATCACATACTTCTTTATGCATACACTATGTTAGTTTTAAATTAAAGTTAACTTTAATTTCCTTTTATTTAATTTTAATCTGTAATTTAATTTTAAAATAAAAATTCTTATTAAATTATAATTTATTGTTTCATAAAAAAGAAAAACTGTAATAAGAAACTTAAACTGTGAATTCAAGAGGGTACCCTATTGGAAAAAATTCTTGGTATATATATATTTTTTGAAAAAAAACGGCTTATGAAACACCAGTTATACTGGATTCAGTATCATAACGGAAACGGTGTGTCGTAATCCGGAATTAAATTGATTCCGGTGTTTCATAATCAGGTATCAAGTTGATTCCAGTATAATACTGGACTCAGAGTCATAACAGGTAATTCAAAAGCCGATATCAAATTTGCCGATGCTGGTGTTTCATCATCCGGTATCATATTGGCTCTGGTATGATACAAAATTGGATATCATACCAGAACACATGTTTCACAAGTTAGCAGGATACTGGCTCCAGTATAATACTTAAACCAGTGATTCTCAACCACTGTGCCACGGCACTTTTGTGTGCGCCAAATATTAGAAATGATACAATAAAAATTATAATGCTTTTTTTATTATGGGTAAAGTTTAAATTAAAGAAAAGTGTATTTATATATATATATATTATATATACGTATATATACTTTTTATAATTATCCCACGCTTTAACTGTGTGAACATCTTCGTCGGCGATTGTCTTGTCTCTGACAATCTTAAAATAACATGGAAGTGTTTAAATTGTCTTTGACACACAATTTTAAAAAATGTTGAAATAAGTAGGAAATTTAATTACTATTAAAATTTTAAAATTATTAACCACAAAGGAAAGCAAGCTAAATATTAACTTTCAAACGGAAATAAAATCTAATCATTAAAGTAAGCTATGCAATTAATAAACAAATTAACAAAGGATAACTAAAAACACAAATATATAAAAAAACAAATTAACAATGGATAACTAACAAAAAAAAGCTAACAATTAATAATTAGCAAAAAAACTAGTTACCAATAAATCACAAAAAATAACAGTTAATAACTACAGAAAACAAGCTAACAATTAATAACTAGCAAAAAAAAAAAAAATAACTGTTTCTAAATAATAAAAAATTAATCGAAAGAAATAATTAATCCCTTAATAAACGTGCTTTTGTAGTACATATTATTTTATTTCGCATTCAAAATTATTATCACAAACTATTTAACACAGTGGATTATAGGTAAGTAAACAACTTTTAAATTAATTTCTTTCATTGTGTGCCTTCAAATTTCAAAATCGTTGAAAGTGTGCCGCAACAAAAAAAAAAAAAAAAGGGTTGAGAATCACTGACCTAAACTGTTGTTTCATTAGCTGGTATTATTCTAGAGTCAGTATACCTACTGATACTAGTATACCGCGCCCAGTGTTGATACAGGAACGTTAGTGAACATTGATACAATTGAAAACATTGATACAATTGAGTAAACAAGTAAAGTCACCCGGTTTATACAGAGATATTAAATACTGACATCAATTCACACTTTATCAAATGCTATAGAGTTTGCATTAGGGTTATAAAAACAAATAACCTGCTTTTTTTCTTTATAATTAATTAATTTTTTTTTAAACTATAAATTAAAATATTATTAGAAATAACTGTCAATAATATTTTAATCTACAATACTACACAAAAAATGATTTTCAGCAAGTGCAAATGAATCTTTCAGATTTTATGAAAATTGAATGGGAATTAGAAATATTATTTTATAGATAACCAAAAACCTGACTAAAATAAACAAGTCAAATCTTAATTTCTAATTATTTTTTTTTCATATCTTATGAAACGACATAATAAATTTCGTTAAATAAACCCAAGAAAGGTTTGGTAAATGCAAATTCACATGTAAACTAAGGAGACAATGTGAAGTGCATACATATATAAATTTAAACAATCTTATAAAATTGTGATTTGAATAAATTAACTTTGGTTTCTATTTAAATAATTGATAAGATAAAATGGAATTCAAATTATACATATACAAATTTTTGATATGCTCCAAAAATAATGTTTGAAATCATTCATATTTGACACTGTTAATTTACTTTGGAATCAGATTTAGTAAAATATTAAGGTTTTACTCCTTATAGTACTAAAGGAAAACAATAGTTAGTTATTTCAAAAAATAAATAATGAAAATATAAATAAACAGTTATATTACATCGTGGCCAATGTACCTTCTTGCTACTATTAATTTAAATATAAGCCATTTTAATTTTAGATATATTTGGCCTTTAAATTAGAGTTAACTTTAATTATTAAAACATAATAGTGGGTTGAGTAGTAATAATAGCTGCAAATAAAAGTTCAAATAACTCTAGTTATTAACTAATATATACAAAAGTTTTGAATTATTCCATTCTGTCATTCTATTTACTTTTTTCATAAGATTCTATTACTTAAAAAGCTCCATTTGTTATACTCACATTTTCTCACATAATATCTGAAAAATAAATCAGGAAAAAAAGTTATCGCCTTCAAAAATCAAATCTTAAGATCGAATTATTTATATAGCGACACAAGTTCGTAAAGCATAAAATAGGCCTAAATCTTCAAAGTTTATTTTCTCACAATTGGTGTGAACTTAAAGAGATAATTAATATATATACCAAATAAAAACACACAACAACAAAATATTAAAACCTTTAAACATTGGATATGACATAATTTAAACTTTGTCTTATAAGATAGAAGAATTACAATTACTAAATTTATATAAATATTACCATGGTAGCCTAAAAAATGTTCATCTATTTATAATCAAATTAAATAAATTTTTTCATGTTTTAGTAGTTCTTATAACGTGAAATACCCGAAAAGCATTTTTAGTATACTTGTGTGTAAATTCAAACATACATCTTTCAAATGGTTGATAGATTCATATAGTTTAAATATTATCGTCCTTGATTTGATGCATTTATATATATAAAGAATAAAAACACACAACCTTTTAACCATTGGATATGACATAAATTAAACTTTGTCTCATAAGATATAAGAATTACAATTACTAAACTTATATAAACATTACCATGGTAGCCTAAAAAATGTTCATCTATTTATAATCAAATGAAATATTAATTTTGTCATATTTTAGTAGTTCCTATAACGTGAAGTAACTGACAAGCATTTTTAGTATGTGAATTCAAAAATATATTTTTCAAATGATTGATAGATTCATATAATTTAACATTAAATCATCCTTGATTTGATGCATTTTTATTTTTCACGAACACCACAGCTGCTTGCAGACCTTAACTGTGCCAACCACGCACTTTCCGACAGTTTATTTTAAAGTCTCTTTGATGTCGCCCAACCATATAGTTGGTGGAATTGTAGTTGCTCCGGATCCCTCACATTTCTCTTTAATGTAAACCTCTTTGTAGAATTATCTTCAAAGCTTCTCCAAATAACAGCCAGTAACAATGCCTCTATTTAGAGCTCCTAATATAAAAAAAAATTGAATAAGCAGAAAGTGTAGACTAAACAACAATTTCTAAAAATCTCATTTTTAACATTATATGCTCTATTTTCTAATACTATGCTTTATCTTTTTATGCTAAATTTGAGGTTACAGTGTTAATTTAATTGAGTTAATATTTTAGTATGCAGTGTTAATTCCATTAGACACCTTTGGCATTTGTATACTTTTTCCTAACTATTAAATTGAAGCAAGAATTATTAAACAAATAAAAATAGTAAAGAATTTTTACAAGGATTAAACTTTTCTTACATTATATTAATAAATAAATAGACAATGAAAAATATAGTAAACGTCAGTTAATTAAAGTAATATTAACTGAAAGCTTAATTATGTTAAATTTTTCATATGATTATGATAAATTTTACCCTTACACAAGTAGTATGCATAGATTTTTCGGATTATATGACTTGATGAAAATTGATAAAGCATTATGCTAAATTTTTTTAATAATAATACTATTTGAATCAATAGAGTAATACATTTACTCCAATTTTTAATTAACTTTTATGCATTATAAAAACTCACAAACTAGCTGTTACAGATGTAAATAACTTAGACAAAGACCCCGAATGCACAAAGAACAGATTTCATACAATTCTAATTATATGTGATTCTTTCAAAAATCAAAATATGTATGTATACAAATAATATTACGAATATTCAGGGAACTGTTCAATCATACATTTAAAAAAAATCTATTGTCTACAGACAACACATACTGGGAATTCGACTCAATATTTAATCTTATTATTAAGATCTTGAAACATAATACCATAGAAATTCGATACTATTTTAATAAGATTAAATTAAAGCATATTTTCTTCCAAAATGAGAATAACTTGCATAGTGATAAAAATAAAAAAGTATTAAGTTGTAGGATGATACTAAAAGGTTGCAGAAAATATTTAAAAATTATGGTATTACAGTTCAATTATGATGTAAAATTTCAAACAATAATGATATTTTACAGATTTGCTATTGAGACGCACAGACTGTAAATAAATAAAAGATTTAAAAAATTATTTATAATTAAGAATAAACAATTATCCAAAATATAAAGACTAATTTATACATTTAAAGAATTTTTCAGATTATTAAATGTAAGAAATACAATTATGAATACTTATTTTTCAACTACTGTACCAATAAATTATGAATTTGCGATTAACATTTCAAATATAATGCTAAGTTTAAAAATATTACAAACAACGAAATAAATAATTAATTTGTTAATAACGGTGATATTTGCGGGAATTTATGTAAATAACATATGAACAAAGCATTTCTAATAAAATCTCATTAAGAAATCCAGGAAAAAAACATTAAAAATACTTTCTTCTCGTGCAATGGAGTCTAAAACGTAACCCTATGCACATGTAGTAATAATTCAAGAATGATATACATATCTAGATTGCTTAAAATATAAATATAACTCAATCATACGTTTTAATATTTCTGTAACGTAACTAACAAAGATGTAAAAAGTAAGAAATAAAGAGAAAAATACACTTACTAAAAAATTTCTCGCCATAGTATGCGCCATTCTTTCCATGAGGCTCAAATGTAAACAACGTGAACGTAAGTCGAAGCAATGTGATTGGTTGCAACTTCAGACTGAGAAACGGAATGAACTGGGGAAACTGTTGAAAAGGAACATTCTCCAACTTCGGAGTGTATGCGGCTAGATATAGATTTAACGAACGGCTAAGAGGAATTTAACGAACGGCTAATTCACGTCTTTTGCGTGTCCCCTTTCGTTTCTGAATTAATCGCTGGTTTTTGCTTTTTTAGATTCAATTGGATTGAATTAACTATATTGTTACAAAACAAATTTATTTATTTCATTCAAAAAAGTTTATTTTGTTTTATGATCTGAATTTATTTAAAACAAATTTCAAAAACGGACTGAAATTTACAAATTTATGATGGAGAGGTTAATGTTTGAAGGCAAAAAGTTTGAGATATTATATGAATTTTTAATTTATGTAAACATATTTATTTTGCTACGAAGTTGTTTGAAACCTAAACTAATTAATTTATTTAGCGAATTGATTAACTAGTTTCGGTTAGGAGTAACATAGTTCTGGTTTAGTATAAATTCAATAATAATATCAATTAAATAAGAATTAAAAACAACTTATAATCAAATTTAAAGTGATACAAAATTAATAATATTTTTTTGTCATCATGACTTTGATTAAAAAAAATTTTGTAAATTAAAAAATAAACAAGTAAATAAATAAAATACTATTAAAAATAAGTTTTATAATTAAATTACTTTTATTATAAAATTACTTTAATTTAAATGACTTAAAGCAGATTTTAAAGCTATTAAAATGTGCAAAAAAAATTTCTCATAAACTTCCTTTCTTCCAAAATTATAAAATGATTTTAATAATTTAAAAAATGTATTTTTTAATTAATGAACGTAGATTGTGTACGTTTTCACCGCCCTTAATATATACGTTAAGAATCCTTATAAACATCTAAGAAATTAATTATCGTAAATTAGTATATAATAAAGAAAAAAACACTAAAAATTTATAAAATAATGAAGAATTATAAACAAAGTTAGCTAATTTGAAAAGGTGAAAGCCTGTTAGATTTCTGGAAAAAATTGGATTGTAAACAAATGTATGTAAAATAATTCCACAGGCACCTGTTGATGTATTAATGAAAACAGGTATTGACTAATAAAATACCTAGTGATCAATATTTATTGCTAAGTTTTAATGGTGTCAATAAAAATATGTTGATATCAGTTCATATATTGATAAAACAAGTAGAAAACCTAACTGATCAACATCTATTGATACAAGTACCCTACTGATGACAGTAGACATCAGTTGAAGTGTGATATACAGACAAGTATAAACCAATAGAGTACCTACTGATCAATATCTAATGATACCAATACACTACTGATATCAGTTGAAATGTCAATAGAAACAAGTACAGACCAATAGAATTCTATTGATATCAATAAATGTTTTTATTGATTTCTATTGGTCATTTTTTGTAGGGCGTAATTTACATTTTCATGGACTGCTAATTTTATATGCCATTTTTATCCGTCAAAAGATATGCACCGGAACACACCTAAAGCAGTCTTGACTACAGTCAGGAAGTAAAAAAACGATAAAAAAATGGAATGTTCTAAAAATGGAACTGCGTTCAGATGCTCTTAATTTTATTCACTAATTTGATTTTCTTTTCATTGTTTTTAGATTAGTCCATTGTGCAAGATTAATTCCTCAGGGTAAATATTATTTAATAAAATAGTATAATCTTGAAAATTAAACATAATTAAATCATCAATAAATCAGAAAACAAATTTAATATTAAGAGTATAATTTTTTTCATAACTTTTAAATTCTATGTAAAATCATTGAGTTAATTGTACCTTATGGTACATGAATTTACTAAAAAAATTTCTTTGTTAATTTATATAATGTTTACCATGTACATATCCATTTCGGGAAAATCCATGGCTAAACGTCTGTGCAAAACAGGCAATTCATGTTTCTTTCACTTTTCTACTTAATTTTTTTTTAAATAAATGTTAATTTTTTTAAATTATTAATTGTCAACTTCTTTAAATTATTCAGTATAATATTACCTTGCTCACATCCAATTTCAACCCCATCCTCGGTAACTAACAAATCAAACGCACTTCAGTACTGCAGTAAGAACGCATTTAAATACAAACCCCTCTATTTACGGTTTTCCCGCTTTTGGTTTCATCATTTTGCGATCTGGCAATCTTGTTGGGAAGATATTTTAAATCATTCTTGAAAAATTCTCCGTTCATGTAAGTTCATTTGAATTCGCTATTCGCTTTATAGATTTCGTTTCATGTTTTATCCTGTTTTTAATTCATATTTTATTTTCTATTTTTACGTGATATTTTTACTCAATGTGTTCTATTTTATTTGTTGAAAATTTTTTGTAACTCCTCATACTATTATATTGATATATTTTGCTTTGTCTATATTGATACAATATTAGAATGCCCTCCTTTTGGCGGATATAATCGTGTGAGCTAATGAAAAGGATGCTATATTTTATTTTCCGGATTTTTATTAATTATGTTACTTTTTTTCGGATTTTTTTTCTTATTATTTTGATTTTTATTATTATTTTTCTTTTTCCCCCTTTTTTCATTGTTCTATTGTACATATATATATATATATATATATATATATATATATATATATATATATATATATATATATATATATATATATATATATATATATATATATAGAACAATAGAAAAACAAATAGGATATTAAATTTTACTATTTTACCTGGTTTCACCTCATTTCAAATCATAACCATTATTCCAGAATTTTAAAATGAAAGGAAAGTGATATTCTAATGCGTGCATTTCCTTCTTCATGGAACGTTTAACTTCTCATTTGAAGTATGAAATCTGTTCGCCAACGTTGCGGAAATGCTGTCAACGGAAACGGAAAGATCTTGGAAAATCCATTTAGCAAACTATTCTCATTTTAGTAGAATAAAACAGGAAGTTTGCATGAAGAACCAGAACTGCAAGATTATTTTCTTAATGATGCATTAACTTCTTTTTTCTTCATTCGTTTTAATAGCCTTTTTTTATTCAATATCATGAAACTAACATCTTAATTTTCTGTTTTAAATGCTTTATTTGATCAAAATTTCATTTAAATTACTTATGAGAAATAAAATTAATTGTTTTGCATTGCAACATAAAAGTTAATTAGAATAACTATTTCGAAATGTATAACAGAAACGTGTATATTATGGAAAAATAACTAGTACTGAAATTAGTGAATGTCACCATTTTTGACTTTTGTTGGTATTCATGTAATCGCTATGATGTCTATCTAAAGTACTACTTGTTCTATTCGGCATTTGGCATGCATGGATTTTAATTTATATTTTTTTACAAATTTAGCAGATGTTTCGACCAAATACTGAAGGGAGTTGCAAATAGCCTCATTCTTTTATCTTTTATCTTTTTAAGTTAATTTTTCACAATGGCAAGCATAAAAAAAATAAGATATAGTATTTATTTGTTAAAATAAAAATTAAAGAGATTCAAATTATTCATCAGTAAACATTCGTCATTAATTATGAAATTTTAATAAAAATGTACGATAGAAATACTTATTGAAAAATAAAATAAACATTGTGCAAAAAATGGTGCATTAAAGAAATTACACTTTTCTGCAATCAATAGAGAGCATAATTAGCACTAACACAGCTAAACTTTATGTAACTTTAAATAACGAGATAAAAAATAGAAAAAAGGAAGGTACAAAATTTCTAAAACGCGGATGAAACTCTTGGAAAATAAGAAAAATTTTAAAATGGAAAAACAAGTAGAGCTAGAAGTAAAAAAAAAATTAAGTCATTAATATTTAGAACAAAGTTTGCTCATTAGCTAACTTATGCCATATTTAGGGCATTCCATGTTTTAAAATGACCGAAAACAAAAAGGATCAATTAATAATAACTTCATTTATCTTTTGCTGATATGTATATGATTAATTTACAGATTTATATATCTCCCACTATAAAGAGAGGAAAAATACAAATTTACAAATTCAAACAAATTCTTTCCATGTTGATAAATTATCCGCTGAAAATAAGTTTAAATAGAAGTTCCAATGCAAATATTTAAACCATAGTGAAAAAAAACATATTATTTTACTGAAAATATGCTTGAATTTTATAAAACTCCAAACATTTAAAATACATATGTTTATTTATGATTGTTCGTGCTCCTTTCCTTAAATGGACAACAAATAAAAATTTTCTATGTTTAGTAACTGCAATGTAAATTTAAAAACATTACCCTTTTTTTATTATCTAAATTTAGTTATTACTTACGTTAATTTAAAATAGATCATAATTTTAAATTATTTCTAAATTCTATTTAAAAGAAGAAAAAAAAAACTTTACCTTGATAAATAAAAGTTGACGTAAATAATCATTAGTCTTTTTAAATGAATATTTACGAAACACATTAATCAAAATACCTAAGTAATTGTATAATTTATAATTAGTTTTTAAATGTATTTGTATTTTTAGCCCATGTAGGGAAATTTTTATATATTGAACAAAATTTTCTTACTGTGTACTGTTTTTTCCTCTCCTTTGTCTCAATAGGAGTTGTTACTCAATAAAAGTTGTAAGGGAAAACATAAAAGTTCATAATTCTCAGCACATTATCTCAAAAATCATGTTAAAAAGCAAAATATTAAGTAAATTTTGAAATAAAACTATATATGAATTAATTAAAAAAAATGAACTTCTTATGAAAAATGAACTTACAAAAATAAGCCTTAATTTCTTAAAAATCTCAAGCGACCAATAATACAGTTTTATCGTTTTTGAAAGAAATTTCTTCTTTAATGTACTGAAATAAAATGTATCATGTTTAATAACTATATTCAATGTAATCTTTAATAATAATTACTTTATTACCTAACACTGATTTGTACTTCTGTCATTTTCGAATGGATCGATAAATTTAATTATTCCTTCATTACAGATTTTTCATTAGCATCCATTTCCTCATTATAAATACAGATGTATTTAAAAAAGAATATTGCAAAAAAAAAAAAAAAATCGTAAATGAAACATAATCACGTAACGCTATAATTCACATTTAATCTTTATAGTGCATTGAAAACGAGACACTTGGGAAATTAGGTTGTAGGTTGTGGGAACGCTGACAGCTGAAATTCATCCTTTGAGAAATAACTTTCAAGATATTAAGCATTTGTAATGATTTGTAATTTTTTTTTTGTTATAAGCATTCGACATTTTTTACAAAAAAGAAGTAAGTTATGGATAATTTGATTATTTAATTTTTTCTTAAATCAAATCTAAACATTTTAAACTTAAATTCAAATATTATATATATATATATATATATATATATATATATATATATATATATATATATATATATATATATATATATATATATATCTTCATTTTGAACTTATATAAATATATTATATATATATATATATATATATATATATATATATATATATATATATATATATATATATATATATATATATATATATATATATATAATATATTTATATAAGTTCAAAATGAAGATAAAACAAAGGTAAATTACAGACAAAAGAAAGAAGGGGGAAAAAGAAAAATAATAATAATAAAATAACTAACAACTGGAGAAAGAAAAAGAATTAATTAAAAAAAAAAAAAAAAAAGGATACAGTTTTTTTTAAATTCCGGAAAATAAAAGATTATATCTGAAAAATATCTGAAAATCATTATATCATTATATCTGAATCATTATATCTGAAAAAAGAGTGCTTTCTAATATTGTATCAATATAGCCAAAGCAAAATATATCAATACAATAGTGTGAGGAGCACTCAAAAATTTTTTTTACAAAAATTACGACAAAAAGAATTGAACACAATAAGTAATATTAACCCGTAAAAACAGAAAATAAATTATAAGGAAAGAGCAGAACAAAACAAAATCTTTAAAGCGAGTAGCGAATTAAAATGAACTTACATGAACGGAAAATTTTTCAAGAATGATTTAAAATATTTTTGTAACAAGATTGCCAGATTGCAAAATATGAAAACAAAAGCGCAAATTGAGCGTAACTAGAGGGGTTTATTATTTTATTATTATTATTTTCCTTTTTCCCCCTTCTTTCTTTTGTCTGTAATTTACCTTTGTTTTATCTTCCTTTTGAAATTATCTTATGAGTTCTATTTACTTGCAGCTTATGCGCAATGTATGAAACTTATTGTTTTACTTAATTTTTTCATTGTTTTTTTTGTATTTCTTTATTTAGCTGTATATATATATATATATATATATATATACCTGAATTATTTACCTTATCTCATATAACAGTTCTCATTTGCAATTGTTTTAATTTCGTTTCAGTCTCCGTATTTTTAAAAATTTCGATCTAAATATTATGATTTATATATATCTGTCCAAAATTTAATATTTCTTTTATTATTTTAATTATTCATTTCTTGCTACTTTTGCCATCAAGTCAAACGCCAGCATGTATAATAAATATTGCGAGAGAGAGATATCTTTCTACAACAATGGAAAATAATTATTATTTAAAGGGAAAAAGTACAAAAAAGAATATGAAATTGTAATTATTTTCGATTGATTTGGAATTTTTATTAATTTTGTGATTTACGTTTACTTTTTAAGTCAAATTCATCTTTTGTGACAAACTTTCCTCTTTCCCCCACCACAGCGCCTCTGGCGGTGAACTAAGACAGTCTGCCAGGAACCGCCGTTAAATACGGACGTATAATTCGGAACCCTTAACCCCTCTTCCAAATTCTTGTATTTTTTTATTCTTGTTTTATTTTATATGTGTTTTGTCCTTTTCAATAAATATTAAGAGTTAGTTAATTTCTGGTCTTTTGTTATTTATGTGAATTGGAAAATACAAATAAACCTAAACTTCCCCTACAAAATGACGCCCAACTTCGCGCCGAATTAAAGGTTCCTTGCTGGCTCAAATTTTTTTTTCAGAAAGCAAATGAACATCCAGTTCAGTTTTGTGCTTTTTATGAGGACATCCCGTACCTCTATTGCCTGGATTTTGAATTAGTATTTCCGTTTTCCAGCTCACCCCAGCTAGACAAGGAAAACCGGGAAAACCCTTTCCCGCCCAACACCGATAAGTATAGTTTTCATAGTAGTAAGGTTTACTAGAGTAAAATATTAATATTTACTATCCATTGATTTGAAATTAGTGAAAAATGTTATGTTGTATAATTATTCGGTGTGTTCACTTTAATGTTATACGTATTTTGAATCATTAATTCTCAAAATAATTTTTATAAACTATGAATCTGGTGGAGAAATATATCATGAGAGTTAGCTATTTTTTATGTTTCAAAATGAATATATTGTGCAAAAGTTAAGAAAAAAAAAAAACTGCATTCTAAAATATTTAAGCATTGATATTGTTTTCTCATTTAAAAAGTGTGTTTAAAATTTCTCATCTATTTGAATATTATTACTTTCAATTAATACTTGCGCGTCTGTGAATCAGACAAGATTCTTTCTTTATTGCTTTCTGCGGCGCCAAAACCACAGACGAATTTCTTTTCATGATAAAATAGGAGTGTTTGTAAATCGAAACTGAAACTTATGCTTATGTTATATTGTATTTTGTTTTATTTTCATTGATCTCAATTACAGAGATAAATTGAGTTAGCTAAGATTATAATAAAGCTTTTTATTTAAAATAAAAAAAAAAAAAAAAAAAAATAAGAAAGAGGAAAAGAAATTTAAGAATATGTTGCTTCTTTTTAATTCATTCATGCAACTTATAGTATAGTTTTATTATTACAATTTCTATGTGTTACAATTTTTTTTTATAAAAAAAAGGAATATTTTTTTTTCCTTTTGCTATGTGTTTTATATATATGTTTCTATATTGAATACACTTTAGTAACAAAGGTGGTTAATTTTGGTAAATAAAGGGTTGTGTTTTTTTCGGAAAAACAAGGAAAACAGAATCTTTATCTTGGTAAAATAAAATTTTTATCTAGGAAAATTAAAGCAAATAAATTAAGAAATTTATTGTTTTACTTTTGGGGTATTGAAAATAATAAGTGAAGCAATTAATTTTAATAGATGAGTAACACATGTGCATTTTTTCAGTAAAATTTTTATTTCATACATTCTAACCGTTAAACAACTTTCACCAATGTGATATTGAAATAACTTATTCACTGCATAAATACTCTTGAATAAAGTGAAATATTTGTATATTAAACGTATCAATGTTTATTGTTCAAAATTTTGTTTTATTTACAATATTGGTGTTTTATATGGAAATTTTGTGGATGTACTCATAGTTATAACTTACATTGCCACTACTTGCTTTATAATTAATGCATCGTGTATTTTCATTTTCCATTGGTTGTTTAAATAGAATATATTAACTGTTTCAAATTATCCCAAATAATGTGTGATAGGTTAACTATTATTAGAAACATTTCATATTTGTATGGAAAAAATTTTAAGGTGATTTTTCAAAATAATTAATTATTTATCGAACTAACACTGTTAATTTGGGTTTGAACAATATAAGAATCGAACAATTTTAGTTAACATTTGTACCAAACGTACCCCTTTCTTTGGTTCCGAATCATCTAGTGAAAATGGCATTTCTTGGAAAAGGAAAAAAAGAAGACTTGCGACTTCTTGCCTCAGAGCTTGGTCTGACTGTGTCCGATAATTTAAAAGTTATTAATCTACGAGAACTAATTCTTAAAAGTGAGAATTATGATGAAGAGCTTGTGAAAAATATGCTCACTATTATTATCGAAGATCGCCTAAAAGAAGAACAAAAAGCTGAGGATGAAAGAATAGCTAGAGAGAAAGAAGTTGAGGCAGAAAAACTTCTTAAAGCCCAAGTAGATGAGCAAATTCGGTTAGAGAAAGAACGGCAATATGAACTTGAAAAATTGAAAATCCAGCTCGAAACCCAAAAGATTTCAAATGCTGCTGTTTCTGTTTCCACAAATGACCCAAAATACGAGCTTAGCAGAATCATTCCAAAATTTAATCCTAAAGACGATGAAATTGGATTGTTCTTAATAACTTTTGAAAGGCAGTTGAAATTTATGAATCTTCCAGAATCATCTTGGATACCATATCTCATTGGTTCTTTACCAGCTGATATAGCACAGTTACTTGCTAGAGAAGATGAACAGGATGCTAAGGATTATCATAAAGTGAAGGAAATGCTCCTGAAGAGATTCCGAGTCACTGCTGATAAGTTTCGACAACTATTCTCCCAACATAGAAAGAGTCCTGATACGACATGGAGGGATTACTTCTTCGAACTGGCTTCTTATTTCGAAGGATGAACAAAGGAACTGAATATTACTACATTCGATCAACTCAAAAATTTAATAATTGCTGATCAGATTAAAAGGAAAACTCCTCCAGATATCAAGGAACATTTCATCGATTCATGGGCAGAGTGTGTCAATCCTTTAGAATTAGCCGAAAAATTGGATACGTACGAGAATATACGTCATGTAGTGAAGAAACAAGTGACTCCGACTCAAAGGAAAGCACATCCTAGAGAAGAAAATAGAAGAACCACTTCAGATAGAAAGTTCAGTTCTGAAGTAACCAGACATGAAAATGTTCAAAGTCGCCAACCAAGGACGCTAGTATCTCGAAATTCTGCTTCCAGATTCGAAGGAAGAGTGCCACTTCAATGTTTTGGATGTGGAATGCCAGAAGTAGTGAAATCCAAGTGCCCTACTTGTACAAGAGCTAAACCTGAAGATAGTAGTGTTAATTGTATGAACTGATTTACAAATGAAAAAAATTTGAATCTCTCGAGTTTAATAATTTTCGAACTTTTTGGAGAAAGGATTGCTGTATGTGCCGATACAGGTGCTTCACACTCTATAGTAGGAGAAAAGTTATATGACTTTTTACGAAATCACGGAGTTGTTTTTGAGGACAAAGATATTTCCTTGACTCTCGCTGATGGAAAACTCCACTCGATAGTTGCTCTGAAAACTGTCGTCAACCTGTACATAGAAGGTAAAACAGTATCTACTGAACTTCTCGTTCTGCCCGATGCTAAAGGGAACAATACACTATTAGGGAGAGATTTTCTCCATGCAGCTGGTATTGTGCTTGATGTTCAAAAAGGAACCTGGCACTTCAGTAAAAATCCACAAAAACAATATTTTTTCTACGTGAAGCCTGTTGAAAAGAAAGAAATTCCAAAAACTTTTGAATCAACAATCGTACCTGAACCTACCACTAATTTCTACTTGAGAGAAGATGAAGGGAAACATCTGACTCAGGAACAACGAGAAAAATTGAATTGCTTACTTCAAGAACATAAAACCTGCTTCGAACCAGGGGGAGATGCTACTCCATACGCAAAACATTACATAAATACTGGTGATCATCCTCCTGTATCGGTACCCCCGTACAGATTACCTCCTTCAAAGAAAGAAGAGTTGAAGAGACAAATTGATGATTTGCTAGTGAAGGATATAATTGAAGAGTGCGAGTCGGCTTATGCCGCTCCCGTGGTTTTAGTTCCAAAACCGAATGGTTATAGACTCTGCGTGGACTATCGAAAACTAAATGAGAAAACTTTACTTGATACATATCCATTACCCAGAATGGATGATTTATGGCATGATGCAAAGACATGTAAATATATGTCAACCATTGACTTAACAGCTAGCTATCATCAGGTAGAAGTCAACCCAGCTGATAGGGATAAATCAACATTCATCTGTTCTTTTGGCACTTTCCGATTCAAAAGAATGCCTTTTGGTTTACGAAACGCTGTAGCAACATTCCAACGCCTGATGGATCGTTTCCGCAACGGACTTCCTTCGGTAAAACTGCTGGTTTACCTAGATGATCTGTTTGTGTTGTCACCTACCTTTGAGCAACATATCCAAGATCTGAAAGATGTCTTTGACCGTCTTGACAAATTTCGACTTAGTGCAAACAGAAAGAAATGTAAATTTGCATGTTCTAAAGTAAAGTATCTAGGACTTTGGATAACATCTGAGGGAATTGAAACAGACCCAGATAAAGTAAATGCCATCACCTCCATGCCTTCTCCAAGAAACGTGAAACAAGTTCAATCGTTTATACAAACATGTTCGTGGTATCGAAAATTTATTCCTGGTTTTTCCGAAATTGCCAGACCACTTACCAATTTGACAAAGAAAAATGCCTCTTGGGAATGGGGTGTTGAACAGCAAAAAGCATTTGAAGAACTGAAACAAAGCTTGGTTTCTCCTCCGATTCTAAAGCAAGCGGATGAAACTAAACCATTCCTCATACGAACAGACGCTAGTAACTACGCTTTGGGTGCTGTCCTTTTGCAAAAACACGGAACTCAAGAACATCCTGTTGAATACGCAAGCAGATTGCTGAGTTCTGCGGAACGGAATTACTCAACAACAGAGCGTGAGGCCCTTGCTGTCGTTTGGGCACTTCAGAAATTCCGAGGATACGTGGAAGGCACCGAAGTCATCATTTCGTCCGATCACCAACCTCTCAGGTGGCTCATGAGTTTAAAATCTCCATCTGGAAGACTGGCGAGATGGGCCCTGCAGCTGCAAGAGTTCAATCTTAAGATAGAATACCTCCCCGGGAAATCGAACTATGTGGCAGACATGCTTTCAAGACCCATATGCCAAACTGATGAAGTATTCTGCGAAGCTTCCACTATTTCTGTAGACTTCCCTAAGAAAACACCCAAAGAAATAAGAGAGGAGCAAATGAAAGATGAAGAGCTTAAGAAAATAATTACATGTTTTGAAGATCCGGAAAAAGGAGTAGACTATTCCAATTGGACACAAAGAGGATATATAATGAATCAAGGCGTATTATTCCGATATTCTCCTGCTTCAGATGCTGAAGAAGCACAGTTGGTAGTACCCTTGCATGAAAGGGCGCAAATTTTAAAATTACACCATGACGCTCCAAGTGCTGGACACTACGGAGTAGAGGGAACATTAAATAGAATAAATCAACGATACTATTGGACTGGTATGAGATCCTTCATAGCTGACTATGTAAAGAGCTGTGTAGAATGCGCCAGATATAAAGCCAGTAATCAAAAACCTTGTGGACTTCTGCAGACACCAGTATACAGTCAACGATTTGAAACCTTGGCAATAGATCTCTTTGGACCATTACCCACAACTAATGAGGGTAAATCCTGGGTTTTTATAGTGGAAGATTGTTCTACTAAGTGGGTAGAATTATTTTCTCTCACTACAGCAACTGCTAAAGAATGCGCCACTGTTCTTGTGGAAGAGATTTTTCTTCGTTATGGGATTCCTCGAAGAATTATAAGTGATCACGGTACTCAGTTCGTCTCTGCTGTCATGCAGCAATTGTGTTTCCTTTTAAAAATAGATCAGAACCTAACACCAGTATATCACCCGCAGGCAAACCCTGTAGAGCGGAAAAATCGTGACTTGAAGCCACGTCTCGCAATCCTTGTGGGACAAGACCACACTTCCTGGGCTGAAAAACTTCCTATGATTAGATTCGCCATGAATAGTGCAAAGTGTGAAACAACTGGCGAAACAGCATCATTTCTCATGTTTGGACGAGAAATGAGAACCATAGATGACGTTACGAGTGATTTTCGTGCCATCGTCAACAACGATAATTTCGTTCCCGAGATCACTCCCTACCTAAAGAGATTAGCCAATATCTCTAATGACATCCGAGATAGAGTTGAATCCAAGCAAGATCAGAGAAAGACCTACGCAGATCAAAAGCGTCAAAAATCACCACAGTACGCACCTGGTGATAAAGTATGGGTTACATTGCATCCTAAGAGCAATGCTGCAAAATCAAAGTCGGCCAAGTTCATGCCAAAAAAAGATGGACCGTACATCATCCTCACCCAAAGGTCCCCTACATCGTATGAAGTGGCCCACGTTGATAAGCCACATGAACCGTTAGGACAGTATCATGTGTCTGCATTGAAAAAGTGTTCAGATGAAAATGCAGTGCCGGTGGCACCTTTACGTAAACGAGGCAGACCAAAAACTCTTAATCCTGACCCAAAAACCTTGACGACCCTCAGAAGAAGCAAACGACCAAAAAGTGCTGGTCCCTCAACGAGACGTTAAATCGGAACCAGAGGGGGAGTGTGACAAACTTTCCTCTTTCCCCCACCACAGCGCCTCTGGCGGTAAACTAAGACAGTCTGCCAGGAACCGCCGTTAAATACGGACGTATAATTCGGAACCCTTAACCCCTCTTCCAAATTCTTGTATTTTTTTATTCTTGTCAATTCTATATTTTATATGTGTTTTGTCCTTTTCAATAAATATTAAGAGTTAGTTAATTTCTGGTCTTTTGTTATTTATGTGAATTGGAAAATACAAATAAACCTAAACTTCCCCTACACTTTTCAGCACTTCACATTTCAACTCTGTATTTGCATTTCAGTTAGAAACAGATGGACCAACATGATTGTTTACAAGAATTTTATTAGTTAATAATTCTCGAACTTATTATTGATTTTTTTTTTATTTGATTAAACTCCTTTTCACTACACAGTTCTGTAATTTAAAGTATCTAAGTCTAATAGTTTTTCCGGGTGAAGAGTAATTAATATATAATATGTATAAATTTACAAAAAAATAGAAAGAAAGTTAAATTTAGTTTATAAACAGAAACATAGCCATTTTGTCATGCCAAGCTTTAATCCGTTGTTGCATTCCTGCAGCTTGTGTAGAGGTTCGTGTGGTATTTTTTCTAACAAGTTCAATAGTTTATACTTCTAGAACTAGAATGCATGTTAATTCTTTCATTTCATCATGATTCCCTTACATTGTTTTATACAGCCCTGTAATTTCAAATTTTTATGTCTTGCAGCATAGGAAACTGTAACGTGAAGTTGCACACAAACAGCAGCTGTGGCTCTCACAATTTTTTAATATAGCGAAATTGAACTTTTTTTTTAAAGTTTTAATTTTATAATGATCTTGAATTATCTATATATAATTCTATAGACGTTAATGTATAAAGATAATTTGTTCTAAAACTGTTTTAATGCATTTAAACCCTCCTAAACGTAAGATTTCAAAGCTAAGTTAGAGTTTAAAAAATGGTATGTACAACTTTATGAAATATGAAGCAGAAAAAATTAAACAAAATTTATATATTTAACGCCACGTGACTACTTAAATGTAAATATAAATTGTGATTTATGACAACACTATGCCATGTTATATGCATAATATTGCTTAACAATAAGCATATCCTGACGCCAAGTTATCCCGTCATTCTCTTCTTTACGGTCAATTTATGTTGTCTGGAGGAAATGCCATATGAATCTTAATATGGTAGCTGCCAGGAGAAATGGTTTCTTTAAAGGGAGAAGGTGCAAAGATTATGGCATGTCATCAGATTGCGTTCGAATAGATGGGCAAGCTTTATTCAGGCGGTAAAATTTAGATGCAAGACTGTTTTGGATAATGGTTCAAAGAAGCAAAGATTCTTTTTTAACCAGATGTTATTTACTGAATAATGTAACAGTCATATAGAACTGCGTCGTTGTACAGGATTGTTTGGTATAAATTATCAATGACACATATAAATAATTTATTAAGCTAAAACGGAAGAAAAATATCGATTCATTTTTTTCAGAAAGTATTGTATTATTATAATACAAGGTGTTTTAAAACAATAAGCTTTAATATGTACTTTCATAATCTTTCCCCGAAAATGCCAAAAAAATTTTCTTTTAATGCTTAGCAAAAATATTAATTACATGAGGAAATAAAAGTAAAAACCAAGTCCATTTAAAAACCTGGGAGGAAAGAGGGATAAAAACAATTTTTGATTGCATGATTAAAAATAAAGATTATGATTGCATGATTAAAATTAATCAATAATCTCTTTGGACTTTTAAATACTTATTATTAGTTATTGTTACAAACGCGTTTTTGTTACAATGTAAGATTGCGCACAAAAAATGAAAATATCTTTCAGAAACAGCAAAAGAAACTTATCTTAAGCTCTTGCAAAAGATATTTAGAGAGCTAGTAATGCCGTAACATAGATAAGGTTTATAAACTCATAAAGAAACTAGGCGGTATATTGTTTATAGTACATTGTGCAGTCAGAGATAAATGTGAAAAACCAATTATCCAAGAGAATCAAAGGTTGAAAATATGAAAAAAAATATACTCCCCAGAACTTTTAAATGTAAGAAGCAATTGTATGTATGCAAACATTCTACATTCACTTGAGGATCAAAAACAGATGATTGACTAAGATATTGTAGAAATAACCAACCAAGAAATAATAGATGTTATTAAGAAGGAAAAAAACAGAAAAGCAAGCGGCAGTGATAATATCATCCAAGAGGTTTTTAAAGCGGATGAAAAAACCTCATCTTTGCCATTGCTTAAGCGGGTTCATATATTTTAAAATACAGAAAAAAATACCAAGTTCACGGAGAGACCCAAAGATTAAAAAAAAAATTAATTGACAGTAACAACTGTAGAGAAATTGATTTACTTCCTGTTCCAGGAAATTTTTTTAGGGGATGATCATTATTCTGATAAAAAACAGATTAGATGAGATGATAAGGGATGTAAAGGTAGGTTTCCCGACTGGAAGAAACCCTGAAATAATGTTACATCATCATCTTACGTAACATAATACGTAACGTAATATCTTATGTAACGTTTAATTTCATGTAACGAAATAGAACAATGTGTTGAAAGAAATACTACTTAAACTAAGCATTCTACTTAAACTATATTAGCTTTTTAAAGATTTTACATGTACTGATAAAGAATGCACAAATGTATTGAGTTTCTATGGTATCCCGGGCAAGATCATTTAATCATCAAAGATACTTATTAAATAAGAGCGCAGGTGCTTGTAACGGGGTGTTGTTTTAGAAATTTGAAATCAAAATTGGAGTCAAATAGGGATGTGTCCTTTCAGGGCTGCTATATTTCATTGCTCTGAACTGGGGTTCGAGGAACACAATGAAGGCCTTTAATGGAGGCATACGGTGAAACTTCAATAGCTACCTGGATGACTTGGAGCTTGCTTAAGACATTGTTCGAATATCATCAATATTTAAGAACCTTCAAGAAAAAACTAAAGACCTTGAAACAATTGCTAAAAATGCCCTAAAAATAAATAAAAATAAGAGTGCATTTCACTTATTAAAAGTAACATTTTACACCATATATATGTATATATATATATATATATATATATATATATATATATATATATATATATATATATATATATATATATATATATATATATATATATATATATATATATATAATAAATAAATACAAAAAAACACAAAGAAAATTAAGAAAACGTAGCTAAAATTATTAACTAAAAATTTTTCTTTGTTAATTTATGTAATTTTTCCATGTGCAAATCCATTTCGGGCAAATCCGTGACTAAAATTATTTACTAATAGAATTCCTTGTTAATTTATACAATGTTTCCATGTGCAAATCCATTTCGGGCAAATCCGTGGCTAAAATTACTTACTAAAAATTTTTCTTTGTTAACCCACTGACGGTTCTGCACGTAGAAAGTCGTATTTTAACCTGCAGTTTTCACTGCATAGCAAAACCGGTTTTCCAATGTTAATAGATAGGGAAACTGTGTGTAGGGGAGAAACTTTCTCCCAATTTCGCCCATTTCCTTAACCGCCAGTGGGATAATTCATGTAATTTTTCCATGTGCAAATCCATTTCGGGCAAATCCGTGGCTAAAATTATTTACTAAAAAGATTTCTTTGTTAATTTATATAATTTTTCCATGTGCAAAACCATTTCGGGCAAATCCGTGGCTAAAATTATGTGCAAAACAGGCAATTCATGCTTTTTTCTCTTTTCTATTTTATATTTTTTTCTTAAATAAATATTTATTTTCTAAAATTATTTATAGTCAACTTCTTTAAATTATCCTGTATATTATTACCTTGCGCACATCCATTTTCGGGCCCATCCTTGGTAACTAACAAATCAAACGCACTTCAATAATGCGGCAAGAACGCTTTATAAAATAAAACTCCTCTAGTTACGCTATCTCGATTTGCGCTTTTGTTTTCATATTTTGCAATCTGGCAATCTTGTTACGAAAATATTTTAAATCATTCTTGAAAAATTTCCCGTTCATGTAAGTTCATTTAATTTCGCTACTCGCTTTATAGCTTATGTTTTATGTTCAATTCTGTTTTTTCTTTATATTTTACTTTCCGTTTTCACGTGTTATTTTTACATGTTGTGTTCTATTTTATTTGTTGTAATTTTTGTAAAAATTTTTTGAGTGCTCCTCACACTATTGTATTGATATATTTTGCTTTGGCTACATTAATACAATATTAGAAAGCACTCTTTTTTGCAGATATAATCGTATGGGCTGATGAAAAGATTATAACTTTTTTTTTCTGATTTTTAAAAAAAAAGATTTCCATCCTTTTTTTCTTTTTTTTTTTAAATAATTTTCTTTTTTCCCCTTTTTTCATTTGTCTGTAATTTTCCTTTGTTCTATCTTCTTTTTGAAGTTATATATATATATATATATATATATATATATATATATATATATATATATATAAAACTGTCCTTTATTTGTCTCCACTCAATACTTTAGCGAAGGTTAAAGAAGGGCGAAAAGAAAAGTAAAGGTTAGAGAAAAACATTGTTCCGTTGAATCATTTTAATGCAGCTGTGGCTAGTAAATTTATTTTGGGTAACTGGTTACTCCTCAAAGTTTTCAGTTTTGAAGTCACTATTTTAGCATTCATTGTTCTTCTGAAACTGTAAGCAAAATCTTTCAATGCTCTGTTTGTTAATCTAAAGAGATAACAATGTTTTTAACTTAATAAGCATCTGTCATATTGACTTAATTCCAGACTTAAATTTTTTGGCAATATATTTATTAGTGTCTTCCTTAATCTTTTCAGACGTATCACAGAAATCCCATTTAAAAAAAAAAGAGAAAAAAAATTAACAGCTGAATTTTTTTAGAATGATATTTGTTACGATAAACCAAGGGTGAATAGTTTACTTTTTTTAAGAACCTCATCACCTGTAATTAGGAAAGATTTTTTTTGTTTGCTTTTCATGAAAAGAGAAATAGTGGTATGTCTTCATAACCTTAAGGCGTAACCATTAGTAAGTTTTTTTAAAATGTAAACTTGACTTGTGGTTTGATAATGTTCGAAAGTTGGAAAAGCAATGTCCTCTCTATTTTTGACGAAGAAATGGTTTGAAATGACAGCACACTGTTTTATATGTATCTTTTTCCTCTGCTACAATGTTCCTATAATAATTTGTATAATCAATTTTTTTTTATTTCACTCGTAATTAACTGTTTAATATTTTCTAATGGTTAAGAATCTTTGTATACCAAAATGTTGAAATGCTTTTTGATTTTTATTTTTCTACCTTATAAACAAGATTTCTGCAATGTAGCGTAAATAAAAAATTAAAGTATGAATGTTAATGTTCCATGAATGTTAGTGCTATTGTTTTTAAGCACATATTCATCTATAATTAAGAGACAAAAAGTATTTCTTATATTATTTACAAACTAATTGAATGTAAATTTTGAAAACAATTTTTGTATAAAAAGAAGAAAATGCTTCCATAAAAGAAGTATGATTATCGGGTTGATGACTTCTTTTTTCAAAATACTTTTGTCATTCAAAAGTAGACTTCATGATCAGCACATATTCATCTATAATTAAGAGACAAAAAGTATTTCTTATATTATTTACAAACTAATTGAATGTAAATTTTGAAAACAATTTTTGTATAAAAAGAAGAAAATGCTTCCCTAAAAGAAGTATGATTATCGGGTTGATGACTTCTTTTTTCAAAATACTTTTGACATTCAAATGTAGACTTCATGATCAGCAAATTCTATTCAGTATTTCTGATATCGGGAAGTAAACTGCATTTCCTAACTTCTTTAAATTCATAAGTGCTATTATGTTTCTAAAAGGTACTTAAAGTTTGAAAGAACTATTCAAATTTGCTCCATGTTGCATATTTTTCGAAACTATCCACAGGGCTGTTGCATTTGATTGCCTTCCTGAGAAACTATTTTGAAAGGTTTTTGCTTTCAAACTCTTTAGAGTTGTAACTTAATGACTTTAATTTAAATATGCTCATGAAGAAACCATCATCATTTGAAACTCCTATCACTTTTTCTTTAACTTGAAACAAACATTTTTTTTCTCAAACTTATTTCTTAAAATTAAAGGCCCTAATACATTAAACTTATACACTTAAGATACATTTAACTTCTTTGGTTAAATGTAAAAAAAAATCCAGACGAAACTTCCATCAAAACTACCTACACTAAAGGTGACTCTACTTTTGATGGTAAAATTCATTTTTATCAGAACATGTTACGGAATAAAAAAAAAATCTATCATGCCATAATTTTCACCCCAATAGTTACCGTAAAATCATTATAATTAAATAATATTACTGTAAACATTACTGTACACTATTTAAAATTCAAAAGAATTTTGCGAATATTTTAAACAAAGAGGCGGTAGTTCAAACCGCAATTTGATCCGGACTTTTTTTTACAGTGTAGATTTTTTTTTTTTTATTACGTGAACTGATTGCAATAAGAAAAATATTAAAATTTCTACAATATTTATCAAAGCAGCGTTGATACAGATTGATACATGCCTATGGTGTATGGTGCATAATAGTAAATGGATAAAAAAAATTTACATTTACTTCATAATTACTATATCAAACAACAATTCGTATTGATGAAATTGAAATTAACTCAATGTTTGTAGCAATTGCATTTGCTGCAATAAAATTTTTGTACTTTGTATTCCAATTACTTTGGCATTATAATTCTAATATTCTTTTAACAGATACTAATAACCTTAAAATAAACCTATTTGTAATGTAAAATATTTTAAAGCTTTCCTAAGCCGATTTAATCTAACAGTAATGAGACCCTGTATTATGAAAATACGTTGCATTTAAATGCGAACTAATATAAATGCAAAACAGAGAATGGAATTTTCTCACTGTTAGTCACGTGTATGTTTCAAAATTACGCTCTTTTAAGGTTTAATTTCGTTTTCAGCTGAGTGATGAGCGTCAGAATTCCCCCCCTTCTTGATCTCGTTTTCCTCGAGAGCAAAAGCTAAGAAGCTTAAAACGCATGTAATGATATCTTAATATTAACTTTAGTTATTTTAAACTTCAATAACAAAGAGCTACTATCAAAATATTACTTTATTGGGGATTTATTTATTTAATATGCCGGCTATGAAATTTTAAAAGACATGCAATTTTTCAATTTTAGTAGGTAAATTTTATTTGTTTATGAAACGACATATTTAATTATCATACATTTGTATAACATGAACACTTAATAGATTCACTCGCAAAATTTTGTTCTTGGAGTCATGTTTATTTAATTTTCCACCTATGAAACTTTTAAAGAGAATGAAACAGGCCTTTATTTGTATATATTTTATTTGTTTGCAAGATATTTATTATTAATGAAATACTTTGTTCAAAAAAATAAAAAAACGTTAAGCTTAGATAATAAAAAAATTTAATAAAATGCTAAGCTGATAAAATAAAATATGTTAAGCCTAGTTACTTTTTAAAAATTAAGAAAAAATAATCAAAACTTTCAAAATTTAAGAAAACAGTTTAAATATTTTAAATTAAAAAAAATCAGTAAACAAAGCAAGGAAAAAATTTAATCTTGTCAGTTCCCGCAATTATATCCTCAAAACAATGTTTAATTATTCTATCAATACAGCCAGAGCTTAGTCTATATTATTATACTCATAGAATAATACAAAAATAATTTTAGAAAAATACAAATAATATAAATTACAATATTATTTGTATTTTATCCACTATATCAGAGGAAAAATAATAGTGGATGAAAAAAATCAATAATTTAATGGAAATCAGAAAAAAAAAAAAACTATGGAAAATTTATCTAAATAATTAATTTTTTAGCCTTAACAGCGTTGTACAAAAACGTAAATTCATAAATATTTCCGGAAAAATGAAAGAAGCAAAACAAGAAATAATTATCTTTAACGGCAAAAAACTAAGACTAAGTAAAACTTAGCTTATTGCTTGGAACAAATTGGCCTCATAGAGACAGTTAAACACGTTTTGAAAATAAATTTATTCATAAATGAGAAGGGGATGGTATTAGAAATGACGTTTCTAAATTTAATTTTCTATTTTTCTAACTAAAATTATAGTTTGGAACATTAAGCATGCATCTAACACTCTCATTACGTCTGAATTAGAGAAATTTCTTTTTAAACATGTCTCATTCATTTATTTTAAAAATGGTCCATTACAAAAAGTAATCCACGTTTAATTAGAGAAAATGGTTATTCTGAAACTGATGGCTGAAATATCATTTATGGCCATTAGACACGGTTCATTTCAGAGTTTTTCTTAAAAATATTACACATCCGAAATATTTTTATAAACAAATCACGTAGTTTTAAATTAGGATGACATTTGCTTCGAATGATTTAGCTTAAAAGCCCCTTCTCCACTTTATTAGTTATACATTTTGGTTTGAGTCATGCAAATTTAATACTTAAATCGTATAGTTATTTTAGTAACTTACATGAATGTAGTCAAAGCGAAATTTCTCGGTAAAAATGCTTAAATACTAATACATTTAATTGTTATTTTAAAATGTTTTAAAAAGAAGAGCAATATAACCATGAGAAATATATTTAAATTTCTGTGAATGAGAAAAAAAAATATTTTTTGTTTAGTTTTACCAAATGCTATTAAACAACCAGAATTCTATTCTTGCAAATTGAGCGCACCTTACGAATCCATTTAGTTATGTGAATCTGGATACATACAGCTAAACAGAGGTGCAAATACCTTGCTTAAAACACATAATTTATTCCTTTGCTTCAATATATGAATAGTTTCCAGTGTCTTGCACCATTCAATTGATGACCCTGGACTATTATAATATGAAACTATCATTCACTCATTAGTGGCACAGTACTACAGATATCTAATGACCGTTTAAATTTTCAATTTATGATTTAGAAACTATGCTACATGTGAATAACTGCAAAACAGTGTATATTTGTATTCACAGTGTTTTTTAACAGCGTCTGTCTTAAGGGTTTCGAAACCGTAAATGTAAAAAAAAACATGTTACTAACTATAAACTGTAGGCATAATTCTATGGACAGACTGCTACCCGTTATTTTACCGTAATTTCATAATGAAAATTCATTTTAGAAACTTTTTTTAGCTGAAAGTTTATTAATGTAATTAACAAACTTAGTTTTCATAAAAAGAAAAAAGATGAATTGCAAAAAAAAAAAGTATTAAAACATTTTTGTTTTTTCCTTAATTAAGTTGCCATTCTATAAATCATCTACTATATACATGTTTTCTGTAATAGCATGCTATTACAATGAAAAATTGTATTTTAATAGTTAATGGAATTGAAATGCTTTGATAACAACGTTAAACTGTATCAATACATTTATTAGTTTTGTGTTGTATCTTCAAATAATAATTCCTGAGATTTCAATAAAGTCATTTATCGAACTAACTCTGATTTTTTTCTCTGCATCCTAGTTGAAATCAAATTTGAATGCAAACATAGTTGAAATACTATAAATTTTAAGCGATTTTCGTAACAGTGACAATACATGAATAATACAAATTCATAAGCAAGAAGAATTTTTACAAGGTAATATTTACTCCGAGGTACTGACAAAGTTACAAGTGCCACGGAAGAAGAAAATAGTTTATCTTTGTTGCAAAAACAAGAAAATTATTTATTTATTATTTCTTTTAATTGCGAATAGCGAACTATACAAGTAACACACCCAAACAGTAAGCAATAAGAATAAAAAGGGACTACCAAAGGTATAATCATAAATATTTTGAAAATCCTTTGAAGTTGCCTTATATGAAAGATTTAAAAAATGTGTTGGTGAAGGTAAGTTTAGATGCACTTATATTTTTATTATATATGAAGTAGTGTATACACTTAAGTCAATTGAGTTTCTATGATAAACAATTTGACTTATAGAAACCCAGTATGTGCGAAATTTAATTCCATGAGAAAAATATATAATGTAGAAAATTTGGAGATTTATACAAAATTTTAAATTTATTTTAAAGGCATATTTTGTGTCTTACTGGGATTTATGTGGTGCGCAATTTTAGGAAGATCAAATTCCTTTGGAATCCAGATATATTAGCTCATTTTCAAGTACGTCACAAATTTTTTAATGTTTATGCCAAGATCAATTATGCCTCAACCCTACATAGCAGTATGCTCCGTATTGATTTGCAACCTTCAGATTTTTAGTCCTTTTGGCTGCTATGGTTTTGCGTATTTTTACTTCTTTCAATCTTGTTGACTAATGTGCCTTTTCTTGTTTTCAACATATCCCTTATTGACATGGTCTTGGAAAGACAAAAAACTTCATTCGTGTTTTATCCGTCTTCGTGTTTAACTTTCTTGAATTTCAACCATGAAGGAAATGAAGTTGAATATTTTCGAGTATACTTTTACTTCAAAAGTCTTAGGGTTACTTGTTTTAGGTTAATCGATACAATATCATTTAGTCACGTTCAAATTAGCACCATAGTATGGTTTCAGTATATTTGGACATGATTCTGGTCTATTTCTTTTCAAAATATTTTTTCTAAATATCTAATCATTCTTAGCGAACTGAAAAATATTAAATTTTTTAAAAGTTCATAAAATTCCCGCCTGGAATTTAGATCAGTTTTAAATAACTTTTAAATGACCCGCAACAATTTTTCTCTCTAGCTCACAATCGGTCCATTATATCCAAAGTAAAAAAGAAAAGAAAAAAATAATTTTAATCTAATTATAATTAAATATAAGTAAAAACCGCCGTTTCCATTTTATTCGCATAATTATAAAAAAATTAAATTACAGTATATAATTATCTCAACCTTTTACATTAAATTTCCAAGATGTAAAATTTAGATTTTTTAATAATGAAAAATAACTACGAAACTGAAAAAAATATCTACGTCATTTTACTCAGGTATCACAATTTTTAATACGCACGTCGACTCATTTTTAGTTGGTAATTAGCTTTTATAAAAAAATTCAAGAAAAATATTCATTTAATCTCAGAATAATAATTGATGAATCAAAGAATCTTTCGTTTTCAAAAATGTTTTAAATTTCATAAAAAGATTAAAATACAGAATTAAAACCATTGCTCTTAATGTAAAGAAAATGGAAAAAAATCCATTAAATATGTTTAAAAAATCTTATTTAAAAAGAACTTTTATTTATTGTATTTTTTATGATTGTGGTTGAAAATATGTAGATAAAAATTATTACTTTATTGAAAATGGAAAAAAAAATCTTCCAAGAAGATTACAATTTCTAAAAACTTCTAAATAAAAATAATTTAATCGAAATGCAGTCTAATTATAGACGTATACGAGATAATATTCTGCATGTTAAAACAAAAACTTAATTGAAATTCTGAAGAAGAACTGAATCTTTTTAAATAAAAATACCCTTTAAGAATTCAACTGGTGTAAGCACGGAAATTTAACTTAAAACGCGTGATTTATCAAACATCATGAATCATAACGACTTTGTTCATTTACTGTAATTTTGATTAGTTAAAAATCAATATGTATAGGAAAGTTATCATTACCAAGAATCATTAATATTATTATTTAAAAATCCTTAATAATAAGAAAAGTCATCGTTCTAGAAACGCGTAATTTTCTAAGATTGTTTCATATGCTATGATAAAAATATTAATTCTTAGAATGATTCTACTAATGGTTAATTCTTCAGTTTTATATTTCGTAGAATTAATTCCCACAATAATACACATTTGTCTAACATACATATCGTAACACCAATAAACATTTTAAAATTTTTATGTGAGATACATTTGAGCTTTTTATACCGTTTCCCTTGAATCAAGCTTAAAATAGAACATAATCGTGATTCAAAAAATTTCTAAGCATCAAAAATTTAGATGCATTTACAAAACATTGTTTAAGAATGTTAACTTGTTAAGATTGTTAAGAATGTAAGTTTGTTAACTTCTGGATCTAGTAAAATTTTGACTGAAAAAAAAAAAACACTGCAGAAAATATTACGCATAATTATTTTCAGATGATATAATTATTATCAATGATTTTTTTTACAAACTGTGTCAAAAAAATAAAAATTTCTTACATAAAGTGATTTTGCAAATACATATATGAACAAAGCATATTTATTAATTAGTAGTATTAACAAATTTCCCAAGGACCGTTTAAAGATTATGACATTTTTTAATCATTGGTACCAAAATAAATGATTAAATTATGATTAAATTACATTGCATAGAGAATTCATTTATATTTAAATTTTTTAAATTGACAATTATAAACACAATCCAAGGTTTTTTTTAAACTGCTTATTTTCACGTTTAGTTTAACATTTAGATAATAAATTGATTTAAATGAAATTAATAAAAATCGTATAACAAGGTTGAAATCCCTAGAAAATCCATGCAATTAAACTTTAGTATTTAAATTTATTATTATTTAATTTGTTATTTCATTTCCCATTTAAAAGTAATAGTATCATTAATAGTAATAGTTTAGTAAAAAAAAAAACTTCAGTTATAGTAATAGTATCATCTATAAAAACATTAATAGGACAAAACATAATGCGTAACTTGAATTTATGATATTTTTATATATTTTTATATTTAAGTATTGTAACAAGCTATAAAATAAACAGGAAACCAAAGCTTATGTTCTTATCTCCGAAGAGTAACCTCTTTCATTAATTACTCAGCAGTTTATTTAATTAATAACTTAACAATACATTATTCTCACTAATAAATTATCTTGTTCTAAATACAAATCCCTGAAATTAATTATACTATACGTATAATTTGTTTCTGGTTTCAATTTCAACTCCATTTGTCCCCTTCACAAAAATATTTAAAGTCAAGTTCGAAACATACATGTTTACTTATTGTTTTTTACACACTATAAAAAATATTTGTTAAAAAACCTAATGATTCCGCAGCTTTTCTACAGAAACTTCAACTTCCCAACATTTCTGTTCTGTAAAAATGCAGAAATTTACAGCAAAACTACATCGTAATATATCAAAATAGAGATTTTTTTTTTCATTTATCAGATAAAATCTGTAACCATTGATGCAGATTGTATCCATTGTGTAAAGATTTTTTTAGTTTAGAATCTGAAAATCTTTGTTATCTACGCTTCAACAAATAACTTCATACATTTAATGGTGGTGATCAAGAAGTTGACGGACAATAAGTCGGGGCAAATCAGAAAAGTCCCAGATTCAAGTCCCGCTTAGGAATTTCAGAACTTTACGATGGAAAAAATAAAATTTTCTACGATGATTTTTTCAAACATGATGGTTTCTCCGATTTCGCAACAATCGCAAAACATCACGCAAAAATCGATACAATATAAAAACTAATAAAAAATTCCCAAATATTTTTCACAATTCGAAAAACAGGGGGCATACAACTACCTTCATGAACAATTTCTTGACTTACCCTAACCTTGAAGAAATATCTGGTGCGTACAGTTATTTTCAGTAGTGTTTTGTTACAGTAAATGACTATAAACTTGTTTTTTTCCCCCATGGAATATGGATAATCCTGGCATCTTTGGTGCCAGAGATTTTTTCTAATATAACATAATTTATACAGTGTAGATTATTAGTATATTTTCGCACAAAAAAATCATTTAATTTCAGCGGCTGGTATGTGTTTAATACTGATTTCACTAAAAGCATAATTTGCGATATGGTGTTTTAAAACTCACGGCGATACGTTTCATTTGTAAAAGAAGAAAAAAAAACGAAAAAAAAAAAAAAAAAAACGACAATAAGCTTAAAAGTAGATTTCTATATTTATTGACTTTTGTCGTTAAAATTCTTGTTTTTATAGTACCGAATTTTTCAACTTACAGTTTTAGTTAAAAGAAAAACTGAAAGCTACCACGCAGTCATCGTAATAGGTATGTGAGAAATGTAATTTGGCGTGGGACAAGCAGTAAAAATATTGAGTTTATCAGAAAATAAGGTGTACGGTATGAAATGATATTTTCAATTAACCTACAAAAATAATTTAAAGTGATGAAAAATATAATAACTAAATTTGAATTGGTTTAATACTATTCAGAAAATATTACATGATATATTAGCGAGTGATTCAAGTGAACTTTAGGCTAATTAATAACGTTATCGAATTTTGTGTAACTATCATACTCTAAAATTGCTACTAAAAAGTAAATATATGTAACACACTTTTTTTCTTTTTTGAGCTGTTTTGGTCTTAATTTAGAGGGGTATAAGTATTGTCTTTAGATATTTCATTCAATACTTTTAAATGAAGGCTGTTCAAGGAGGCTTTGTGCAAACATCTATTCTCCTTTTGTTCTACTTACAATAATTGATTTCCAATGTTACGAATTTTTCTCATGTAGATAGACCTTTTATTTTTTGACGTTATAATCAATCACTTTAATTATGTTCTTTTCAATGAACTGGTCATTTATTTTTGAAAGAATATTTGTTGTGATGAAATAGAAAAAAAATATTTGCTGGAATTGTTCTGATTATATTGCCTCAAAAAACCAATAATATGTTACGTGTTGTACGCTATATTTACTTGGATTAAATTTGTTAATAATATAAAATATTGTAAGTTAAATTCAATAAAAATTTAACTAAGTAGTATATAGCAGGGCTCGAAAAACCACCCGTCCGCCCGTCCTCTGCGGTCAAAAATTTCCCTGCGGACAAGAAATTTCTCGAATCCGACGTCCGCGCGGACGGCCATTTTCCCGTTAAAGTTCGTAATACATTTTCAATTTTTGTTATCTTACAAGAGTCTATCGCCTCACTTCTATAATGAATGACCCTCTAATCTAGAAATACAGCAACATACTGCGCTTGGTGGAATTGATGTTTTCTCTGTCTGGGAGTACTGCAGCGGTTGAAAGGAGTTTTCAGTAATGAACTTACAAAAAAACACTTTACGTACTGGTGTTAACAAGAAGCGTTAAACGCAATTATGGACATCTACCTAAATGGAAAACCCCTTTCAGATTTCTGAGCACAAACCTCTCTAAATCATTAGATTGATTGTGGAACTGGTAAACGTCATATTTGATTTATTTAAAAAACGCAGTACCCTCGGATAAACTGATATTCCAGATAACTTGACCTTTGTCATTTAAATTATTTCATATAAGAAATAAATTATTTCATAAAATAAATACTAAGTTACTATTAGTAACCTAGTATTTCTTTTATAACTGTATAATGTTATCCTATTATTTGTAATCCTAATAACTACAAATTCATCGTGCAATTTATATGATAAATGTTTGTAATAAATAGGAGAATATTATATTTTTATTTACTTAGAAGTGACGGGTTAGTTTAAAAGGAGGACGGGACAAGCCGTCCTCGGGGACGGTTAAAATTTCCGAGTTTTTTCGAGACCTGGTTTATAGAATTTAAATATGCTTAGTAAACTTTCAAAAAGTTACTAAGTTTTGACATACGCACGTAATTCCAAGTTACTTGGCATTTTAAAGTGGCCCAGCACTTTAAATAAGAGAAAACTTACAAGATCTCATCAAGATCGAATTTAGACATTGCAATTAATTTTCGTGAAAAAAATGGAATGGTGGAAGAAAGGAAGTTTTGATTTTTGTTTGCGTCCGTCCATGTTTTGTTATCTTTTTAAACATTGCTATCAAAAATGGCTTATAAGACACATATATTTATTTTGCGTAAAACGCAGTAATAATTTTTATTTTTTAATATCTCTTAATTATTAAGAAGAGCTTTCTTAATCACAATTATAGGAATTTGAAACTTCCTAATCTCAAAATCTAACTTCAAATTTAAAACGTCGCTTTATATTTTTAGTATTTAAATAGTTGGAACTAAGTCAAAGGTAAAATCTTATATCTTGATGTTTCTAAAGATTCCTTCCTTGATTGAACGCTTTAGTTCTGTAACTGAAAATACATCAAATAAAAACTTTTTTTTAATTTACTATGAAATGAGTAAATCCTTTGGGGTAATGAAAATAGTTTTACTGTAGTTGAAAAGTCTCTTCACTGTTAATGTCTTATTAATTAAAAACTAAATGAATTACCTACTTTAAATAGTTTCTATTAAATACATTTTTATAACAAGTTTGTATTAATATACTCATTATTTAAGATTTAAGATCGATTCAAATCTGCTTTAAAATGGATGGAAAATTAAATCTTTTTAAATCATGCTCATATCTTTAATTTAAATAACATCTAATTTTTACCGTTCTTGGTTTGGTCATAGAATCAGTTAATATATGATAATAAGTTTTAAAAAAAAATACATAATTTCAATTTGAAAAGATAAACAAGAAATCTTAAATAGAGAGAATTATAATGATTACAGTCATTCCATACAATTTCTAAGTTTTTTGATCCTTTGCACTATATTTAGTAAAGATTTTATTACTTTTTTCAATATAATTTATTAGTTCTAGAATTAATTTTAAAGGATATATATATTATAAACAATAATATTAGGCGTCTTGAATCAAATGACGTGTTGAATTCTCTAAAAAGTGGATTTTTAACATGAAACCAATAATTTTTATGTAAGTGTTTTACAATCTTTTAAATTGTATACTAACGGATACTTATTACAGGAAACGGATTACATTTACTGATTACAACACTGGAAAAAAGAGTTTCTCAAAATAGAGCGAATAAGTGCCAAAATATGAAAACTCCACCTATTCGAAATCGAACTTGCATATTTTGAATTTTGGCCAAAGTGTATTGTCTCGAAACTGGTGTGGGGGATGAAATGTAAGATGTTTGCTGGTTGCTTTCAGGATTCGATCCAAAGACATCCGGGTCCGCAGTAGGATTCTTTATCCAACCTAGTTTTTCAAGCAATCCTGGGGAGAGTAAGGAAGCTCTATATAGTCGCCACAATGACACATCATGACACACTAATTTATAATTTCAGTGGTACAAAGAGCCCACGAACATATTTTTCGGACATTTCTCCCTTAACATAGGCACTTGAGACTAGGCAGTCTGCTCAAAAATTGAGTATCTGCTATTTCAACTTCGAATTCCTCGGGGTTTTCAAATTCATCTATTATTTCTTTCGTAGCCATTATACATTTTACGCAATCTTTATAAACCTTTTTTTAGAGTAAGGAAACTTGTGGAGTTTTTGCTAAATCTGCTCTCCATACAATAATTTTAAACTTTTGCTTACCATTATGAGGATAGTAAAAAGCTTTACAGTATGTTTCAACAAAAAATGATATATTATGCGAAAAGTAGTCCAGTGAAACACCACAGATGGTGTTTCACATTGGTGTTGTTATGATACACAGTAAGAACAATCCTGAAAAGTTTCTGATCATGTGGGGAAGCTACGGTGCGTGTAGATTTCAAAAACGTTTCTTTATTTTTTAAAGGCCCACAAGAAAATAAAATTTTATTTTATTTTCTTGTGGGGTTAGGCTATCAACAATGTCAACTATAATCTATCAAATGATATCGCAAGATCGAATCAAGTTATCATGTCTTATATACTAGTGAATAGTTGTATTGGCAGCTACGCTACATTACTTCTTCACCAGAATTTTATCGGTGATAGGATTCAATGAATTGATCCTATGATTGGTCCTATGTCGAGCGTGTGAACAAGACTGAGTAGCAACAGTATGAGGAGGACAATATTGCAGTCACGAATAATAGTCACAATTGTTCACAGTGAATCATCTATCTAACTAGGAGTGCTTAAATCAAAGTGCGTGTTTCAGTCGATGCAGGCGAGTCACTCATGTGGGGCAATGGTGCCGACAATGTCCTCCGTCATCTATCAAAAGGTACCTCCTGCAAGAATCGAGTTAATGTGCCTTATATACTAATGAATGATGATTAAATAGTTGTAGTGGTAGTTACGCAACATTACTTCCCCACCCTGATAGAATTGAGTTATCATGTCTTACACAGTAGTGAATTGGTATAATTGTTGTGGTGGGATCTACACTACACCCTGAAGCTGAATCGGGATCCATGCGTCTCAGTTGCCTACTTTTGATACGATAAAAAATTTTGACACTCTGAATACAGCATTTCTAAAGTATTTTTTACCGCAAAATTTTTAACCGTAATATTATAATTATTTGATTGCGATTTTACAATAAATATTACGGTAAAAACTACTGTGTAACAGATTTGGTTTTCTAATATTGTGGGGCAAAAGCAGTTTTTTTTTTTTTTTTTTTTTTTTTTTTGCAGTGAGTAAGTTTTAATTATTTTTATATAATAAACGTGTTTTGCTTTTAATCAAGTTCAAAACGTAAAGGTAAATAATTTCAAATTATATTGAATTTAACTTGTATATACCAACTAGAAGCTCCATCAGTAGTTTTTGATTCAAAATTTCTTCCGAACATCAGATAAAATAGGTTTTATATTTATAGAGAGTTCTCGCTCCAGAACTTTTATTACTAAATGAAAAAAAAAAAAGTAAACACGAAAGAGGAGATTAATGACACTGCCGCTATTACCTTCAACAAAGTCTACTTAAGCTTGCTCTGAACCATGACCTGTTGTTGACAAGGATGTCTCCTAAACTCTACTTTTTCCCTCGCAACAAAAGAAAATATTTTCTTTCCACAAAATGATGATAATGTCCCATTGCTTATAGATTGGATAATGGAACTAAGCTGAAAATTCTTGATGATAAAAAATTACTCTTTTGGAAAGATGAACAATTTATTTCTATAGTTTGAGAGTTTAATGAAGTGTATTTATAAAAAAAATAAAACACTGCTTTCTATTTTCTTATCCATTCAATATATAACGATGTTTTTAAACTTAATAAAGAGTTCGCCGATTATACATTGCTGAAAACTATAACTTTAAAATAACAAAAGATACTTATTTTTTATATTTTAAAAGCATTACTATTATTTAAGAAAATTTTTGAATATAAATTTGAATTTTTAAAAAATTTTAATAAAAAAACATTGATCAGTAGTAAATGATCAAAGTACCATTCATTTTAGCTTCATTAACATGTTTTAACATGTTTTAAAATAGCCTGTTCGATAGGGCACTGGGCCTATGTCTGAGAGTTCGTGGATTCGAACCCCGCCGGCCGAAGCCTCCCCGTGTAGTAAAGTGGCTGATGCACGTTAAATCTGTCGAGTCGCAAAAGTCCTCCATGTTCCCATAACAAATCGAAACCTGCGGGGGTATTGGATTGGAGATCGATCATTCTCTGATTGAGGTCAAAATTACGATCTGTGAATGAATAAATGGATGTAGGAATGGGTCCGCCCTATGAATTGGTGTGACGTATGGTGTGGCAGAAGTCGAATTATTGGCCATAGATGGCGCCACTGGAAAACAAGAACAATCGCCCCCCCCCCTCTGCCTAAACAGGCATACGTCAACCGTCAACAACAACAAAAAAATTAACTTTTTAATATCAAAATATTTCATTCTCGTGTTTTGAAAACCAACAAATAATAAAATATATGATTTGACTAATAGTGCAGAAATATATTTAATAAATCTAAAGCTAATCTCAATATATATGTGGCTTTCAAAAAATTTAGTAAAAAACATTAATAATTCAGAAAAAAGATTGCTTGAGGTTTTACGAGTCAATAGATTTTTAATAAAGTTTATCGATTAGTCAGCACACAAAATCAGCAATATTAAGCCACGTCAATATAATTTTTGTATCAAATTGTATTACTGTTAAAATTATCTTCAAACTTTTGAATCTTCATATGAATCTTACGACAAGCACTTTATTAAATTACAGTCAGACTTAAATAATAAATATTGTTTCAAGTTAATAAATTGCTTGGTTGTTAAAATTTCAAATGACTTTTAATTTTCAGTAAAATGACGCAATAATCAAATGGAAAAAGTGTTATGATGCAATCTTGAATAAATTGTCAAGGTTTGAAAGTTCAACATAAAAAATAAATGTTCTATTTGTCAATGCTCGGAAAGTCTTGATGTTAAATAAACACTGTTAAATACTTCATGCTAAATACCTAATGTATTTCTCTGATATTAACTTTTCCAAGAACTAAAGTTTTCATTTATTGTTGATTTTAATGAAATTACATTAAGAAAATATAACATAATATACATAAGTAAATTACTTTATTTCTTTTCATGATATAAGTTTTATTTTTTTATATACAACCGTCTTTGAACTGCCAACTCACATTTTTGGAATTACGGCTACCAATGTTCAACTCCATAGCCTTGTAATTTTGCACCCAATCCAGAATACAAGGGAACTTCTGGATCAAATGTTGGGAGAAATTTGCCTTCATGGAGGGCATTTTGATGGAACTAACCCGCATGTGCGTTACATGGAGAGGAAAACCACGAAAACTTCTGATGGTTAGCCTAGTAAGGGTACCAAAAACTCATTATCCGTCTACCACTGAGGACATTTCACGTCATCGCTGTAGTCGGTGCAAGCCGGATGCGGAATTCGTATCGACCAGCCATCGCCGGGATCGAACCCCGGTTCACCCTTTGGATGGCGGGCTCTCCATTTCTTGAGCCATCGCATCTCATGTTAGCAGTTTTGGAAAAAATGGAATAATAAGCAAATCTATCATTTATGTTAAAATGTAAAAGCAATGAAATTATTTATTAATGCTTACGAAGTTTTGCTATATTATGGAATTATTTCTAAAGAAAAGGAGTTCTAATGAAATATTTATTTTCATACAATAAATTGATACTATTTCGGGATTAAAAAATTAACTCCTCAGATCTATTGATATTTTTTGCTACATTTAAAACAAAATAGTTATTTTTTTCAGGAAATATTATATTTAAAATGATAATACTGATATTTATTTTCAATCAAGAATTTCCTTCTCATATATCTACCAATCATAACTAATTTAATTATTTCAATTTTTAATTAAACGCTGTAAAAGCAAAAAATAATTTTATATTATGGTAGTTTTATTTTTTATTTGATTTTTTGGGTTTACTTTTGAATGACAAATACGCTTTGTGATTTTTTAATTTGTTTAAAAAGTTTGCATTTAAATGTTTGCTTTAAATCTAATAATAAAGTAGAGAAAGAATCGAAAAAAGAGTGTTTGACTTAGTTTTAAAAATGATGTCTGGTAATATTAATTTATTAGAAAAAAAAATTAATTTTTTAATATTTTCAGAACTTTTGAATAATTCATGATATCCTAATTATATATATTTGCATCTGATGAAATAATCATAAATGCGTGCAACTTCATAAATAATCTTAATGAATTAAATATTTTTATAAAAGTCATAATTTTTTAAACGAAATAAACAAGCCTTTCTATTAAGTTCAGAGAGGAATAATTAATTTTTATTTCTAATATAATCGTAAACATTTATGTCAAAATTAGGTATAGTTGGAATTTAATAATATTTATTTCTCAGGGAGTTTGAAGAGTGGGTGATGTAGTTTTTTTTTCTTATTCGTCAACAAAATAGTATCAAATGCCGTAAGATTCAGGGATGAATCTTGATGCTACTTGACATTTATGAGAAATAAAACAAGTTTTGAAATAGTAAATCAGTTATCACAATAAAATAATTGTAAAGGGGACTGTATATTGCTACGGGTAAGTACTAGCAAGCCTGCTAGGTAAAATCGAAAAAATTCATGGCAAAGGGTGCGTTTCTTGTTTTTCAGTGGCGCCATCTTCATCCAAGAATACGACTTCAGCCACACACACACACAAGTCACAGCCTGGTTAAGAGAGTGGATTGATTCATACATCCATTTACTCATCCACTGATCATAATTTTGACCCGAACCAGCGAATGATCAAGCTATAATGCAGTACCCCCAGACATATGAGAACAAGGAGGACTTTGTGACGTGATAGATTTAATGCGCACCAGTCACCATTCACTACACAGGAATTAACTCCCCCATTAGGGATTGAATTCCCTACCAACCAGGATATCCTGGCCTATTAATTAATTTTATTTTTAGATGCAATGTATCTGTTATAAATTTTTGCTGATTAACGATTATAGAAATTAAAAAAAAAAAAAATGGAAAAGAAAAACATCGAAAATACAATTTAATTTTAAACTTACCAATTTACACTTTAAACTTACCATTTAACCAAGTGTTTTTAAAAAAAATTGCTGATTAAATGATATGTTTGAACAATAAATATTATTTGTAAAAAGGAGCAGTTGATATTATTATTAATTATTTTTGTAGAGCTAAGCTATATTGTTCAATGTAATTCTCTCTTTAGTAAATGTAATCTCAATGTAAAATCTCTAGTTAAAAGCCATTATATACATATATATATATATATATATATATATATATATATATATATATATATATATATATATATATATATATATATATATATATAAATATATATATATATATATATATAATTAAATATATAATATCTATAATAAATACTATACCATAAAATTATATCATGAAAATTATAAAATAACAATGCTTAAAGTTATCTAGTTCGTAAATACCTAATACCTAGTACCTAAAGTTAAAGATACCTAGTTCGTAAATTTATTTAATTTGTTTCTTAAAAGCAATATTTTTCATGTTGCTTTTATGTTATTAAGTTTATAAAAAATATTATTTAAACGAACAAGTGCTACTAAACACTTTATACATCTTTTTTTATTCCTATTATTTATTCAGTGTCCAAAAACTTAGTTTATATCTTCCAATTTTAATAGTAGTTGTTTTTACAGTATAGGAATTGTTTACCTTCGAAGAATATTAGAGATATCTTGTCTTTAACTGTTTTAGTAATTGACTAAGGAACTAGTCTATTACTACTAGTAGGGTTAGTAATAGACTATCGAACTAGTAGGGTTAGACTAAGGAAAATTTTTTGTTTTCTGTTGCATTAGCTTTTTAACAGATTTTAGAAATTTTAGAAATGTTTTTAAAATTCACTCGATTAAATGCAATGTGTCCCCACATCTCTTTTGCAAAAAAGGTGGTAGGAAGGAGGTGGTAATGCATTTCAATTTATGATGCGATACGATACGTTCATGAGTTGATGCGTTACGATATGAAATTTAAGTGCATAATCAGTCATTCGTAAGTTAGCCGTATATTTTATTTTATTTTGTAACCGCCGTTGAACAGCAGACCCAATTTTTAGTTTGCGGCTACCAACGTTTATTTCGTAGTCTTGAATTTTGAACCCAATCCGTAAGTCAAAGGTGCTCCTGAATCAATTATTGTGAGAAAATTACTTTCGCAAAAGACTTTTTATTGGAACTAACCAGTATTTTCGTTACATGGAAAAGAAAACCATGTAACTAAAACTAATGGTAATTTTGATGGTAAGGGGACTCCAACCCATGATCCGTCAACCATTAACGATATTTTCACCTTCATTTCATTTCATGAGGTTCACCTCATTGAAAAACAAACACTCTATCTTCTGAGCCACCAAGGTTCTTGTTACCCTTATAGTTACTTATATATAAAGAAACTTATATCTAAAATGAATCTTATACGAACTTATATCTGTACTTATGAACTTATATATGTAGGTGGATGGAAAGTCCTTAAGGTATTTTGGTAGTACCCTTAACCCCAGGTAGGTTTGGGTACAAGGTATCTTTTGATAAGTATAGAGTACAGCAGTTTTATTAAAAAAATGAAAGTATTGCAATATATCTGTAGTTATTATTTACAAAGAGAAGAAAACTCAATTATCGAAGAAAATTATAAAAAAATATAGATTCAAATTCAGTATTCTGCTTAATCAAGTATTTTCGTGAGCCAAATTAAAAACAAATACCACATAACTAAGCCTCTAATATATTTTTATTAAATGAATAATGATAAAATTTTGAGACTTTGGTTGTCTAATTGATCGACAAGCAATCAGTTTAGGAAGGGCTACAGTGTCTCCCTTTAGACTTAGTATATAGAAATGTTCAGTCATTCTAGTGTTAAAATGACATTGCCCGAGCTAATTATTAAGCATATCCAGTTTTACGTCAGTTAATGGATTAAAGAGTTCCATTCGTTTAAAGAAACTTTTAAAGAAAATCTTTTGTCTGAAATTAAATCAAATCTTAACTTACTTAATGATTGCATTCTTTACTCGAATGCATATTAAATACTAAGAGTTTAATTTGGAAATCAGATGGAGTTCAGTAATGCTTGCATTGCGTTTTAATTCATTATTCTTAAAATGTTTATTTTAGTAATAAATAATTGGGGTTTAAAGATATTATGTTTCTACTTTCTGCACTAATTGAGCAAATTTTGAACTCTGTCCTAATAAGATATATTGCTCGAGTAAATATTTTGCCGCTAATTACAAAAACATCCTCACAGAAAACTTTGAAGAATGTATTTTCTTAAGCGGGAAACCAGTCAAGTGTACTTTAAGTCATTATTCTTTCATCTGGAAGATGTTCGAGGCTTTCATTTTAAGGCAAGAACTCTCAAGCTAAACGCCAACTTCTAGTAAAGTTGTATTTTGTACCGAAGTTTGAATAAGGAGTAAAGTGACAAAATATGAACTCATAAGAGGACGCCATACCAAAGAAAATTTTTGTCGCAAATTCCTTTTCTCCTTCATTAATAATCTAAAATTTAAAAGAAAGAAAAAAGTAAGTTCATGCAAATCAAGAGTTTTTCATGAAGTTAAAATTAATAAAAAAAAAAATACTTCTAAATATTAAAATGTAAACAAATTATTAGAAGAGAACTTTTCAGTTGCGTCATCCCAAGTTATCATCTCATAATTTATTTTTATTTGTATATTTTAAAATTTTCTTTTCAGTATTTGAAACTTCATGGTTCACTCTAGTTTTATTTGAACTCACTTTTTCTACCATTTAAATGTTAAACTAATAATGAAGGATAGCGAGAAATTCTGACTGAAATTTTCTTTAGCTGTACTTCATCCTCTTAAATCTAAAGTAAGTAATTTATCTGTTATGGCTTTTACAGTGAAAAAAATAATTTGTAATAGAAAACAAGTTTAAAAGTAATTTGTAAAAGTAATTTGTGTTAAAAAAATGTATAAATAATAATAATAACAAATTGTACTTATAAAAATGTTCCGAGAAATATAATTGAACGAAGCTCGGAGAGGATTTTTTTTTTTTCATATTTAAATTTCATTGACTTCAATTAGGCTTTTATTCAATCAATCAAGAAAAATTGCAACAATTATTGAAAAACTACGAAATTCAATAAAATGTATTAATATTATTAAGATCCTTCACGCTGGAAGTAAAGTACGCGTTGAAGTAGAGGAAATATTTACAGACTGTTTTGATTATTATCTGGTTCTTTATTCATAACAAAGAATATAAAAAGGAGAAGTCCTACTCTTAGAATACGTAACTAACGCTAGGAATTGCTCTGTTCGGTATGCTATACCAGAAAAACAACTTGCAGTGTGAGCAACATACCCAGATTTAACAGAACATTACATGATTTAAGATCCAGTGCATGCGCATAGAGAAGCAAAGTGACTGTTAGGAGGTACGCCACCTGTGATCAAATTGTTGAGCAACTAAAATTGTAGGGTTGGGTACGCAGCTTCCAGCCGTTTTATATTTTCTTTTTAAGTCAAAATATGTTAGCAGATCTAATCAGCATGGATGATATAAAATGTTTTCAAAGGAATATCTTTATTAGCAGTACAGTATCATTTATCAATAGTGTAAAAATGTAGAACAGACCAATAATAAATATGAAGAGAAAGCATTTCCTCTTCTTCCCAGCCCCGGTAATAGTTGGGAAAAGAGGAGGGTGGAAACACGTGTGAAGAACTTCAGCTGCTGTACTTTTAAATATTGTTTATTCCTTTATACACAGGGACAACTCCAAACCTTGGGGGACTGGTTCACATTATGGATCAGATGAAATTTTAGGACCATCCTAGATGATCTAGACCAGGAGTTTCCAACTTACATGAGGTCGGTGCCGCAATTCAAAACACCAGTCAAATGGCGGGCCGCAACTTTATCAAAATTTTATATAGGATTCTTTATGTTTGAAGGAACATTAAATATTACTGTCAGACTTTTATCAAGTGGTAAAAAACAAAAGTATTGAATTACAAACTAAAAAAAAAGTAGATTTTTAATTCAGAAAAATTTTTTTTGCACCATTCCTATATTAAATTTCACGAAAACGAAGAAATTAGGTTTTTTTTTTTTTTTTTTTTTTTTTTTTTTTTTTTTTTTTTAACGTACTTTAAACCCATATAGATTTTTTGCAAAAATTGTCCTCAAGAAATGACAACTAATATATTTTAGTTCGCGGGCCACAAAAAAAAGTTTTCGCGGGCTGGATGTGGCCCGCGGGCCGCCAGTCGGTAACCACTGATCTAGATTATTCAGATGACAAAAACTCAATTCATTTAGATGTATCAGTTCTGAAAAGATAACTGAAAAGTTTAATAAATATGCAAATCAAATTTGTTTACAAATTAACAGGAATAAAACAGATATGAGAATAAATGCGAAATTTAATAATAAAAAAATAGTCTCACGGAGTCTTAGAGCAATATTAAATAAGCTTGGAGGCATCAATGTTGATATAAACCAAAGAATCATAAAAGTCCATAAACTGTTTCAGAAGCCTTCAAAATGATCTTCAAATATGAAATTCATTATAATAAGTGTTTTTAAAGCTGTTGTTCACTCCTTACTTTTGTATAACGCTGAATGGTGGAACCTCCGTAAAACTGAAATAGAAAAATTTGAAACATCCTAGAAGAAATGTTTAAAAATTAAAAAAAAAAAAAAAAATTCGCAACACAATTGCTTGAACACCAGAGAGAAAACGTAAAAGAGGAAGTCCAATAAGGCCAAGATCGATGCATCAAAATCGGTGCAAAGCAAAGCGAAGAATGGGATGAGGCAAAAAGACTGGCTTAAAACAGGACAGCCTAGAAAAATTTACTGGAGTGGAGAAGATAGGTAGATAAAAAACAATATTTTATTATTAATTTCAGCAAAATCCTTATCGCTTCGGTAAAAATTATCGAGATTTTGATTCTCCTACAGAACTAGAAACCAGGCAATTTTGACCAGTTTTTGATATATATTTTTTTGTGTTAGAATTATAATATATTAGTGTTAGAATTATAACAAAAGTAGCATTATTAATTCCGTTGCAAATTTGCATAGAGTTAAGCCTTTGGATGAACGTACTACATTTTTCCGAACACAAAATTGAGTGGAAAAAGCTTTTTTAAATCTTTGAAAGAAATTTTAGTAGATTCTCGATTTTTATTTTTTTTTTCAGACGCGCTATTGATGTGGCTATGTGTCATTTTTGATCCTCAAAAACAATCAGGTTGAGGGTCGTGTCATGTGTTGTTTGTTTCATTGTTTCTTTCGAGATTTTTTGTGTATAAAAATATTTCATTTTATACAGCCCTTTCAAGTTTTTTATCTGTGAAGTAAAGGCTTTAGAAAGGCAAAAATAGTTTGATGATAGCTAAATACTTTTTTTTAAGTTTGATATTTACAAAAACATTTTTTTACTCTTCTGATAAAAACTAAAATATTAATATAAATAAGCAAGGATAAGAAATGTTATACAGCATGTTTATAAATCACATTTTTCTTTGAAATCATTAATAAGAATGAAATGTATTATGAATACTTGACAACAAATTTATTAATAGTTCACTGTTTTTATAAATTGGCGATATTATTTTCTTTCTTTCAACTAGTAATTCGATTTTCTAATTAAAAAAAATATATCATACTTTTATCGAGCAACATGACAAACTCAATTTCTAATATATTAAGTTTCGTTTGAGGGAACTTCTTGTTTAATAGGTTGTTAATTCCGGATCATTCTTTTGTGCGAAACGAACTTCGCAACCTCAGATAAAACCACATAAATGAGGAGAAACGAGTACTTTGCATAACGAGAGTTATGTATATATCTTAAAAATATAGGTTAGTTAAAATAAATGACAAGCTCCGAATCATCTTTTCCCGCCCAACTATTTTATTGAATATTTTATAAAATGATTTTTAAATCAGCTTAATTTTATCTTAACTTTTCCTTAAAATAGGAAAGATATACTTGGTGTTAAAAAACAAGTAATAATTTAAAAGTAATCTTTTCTTTTATTATTTCAAAAGAAAACTTTGGATTTCCATCTTTTATGAACTATCGATCTTATTTGTGAATAAAAAACGTGAAATGTAGCACACTTTTATTGAATTACGAGAAGCACAAAACCTCTAATATCTCTTCTTGCCTTTGAATGCGCTTTCAATATTAGTCAAGAGGAAGTCAGTTTCGGAAATTACCTTCTTTGTAAGAAGCAAACTTTGTCGCATTTAGATTAAACCATACAAATCATAAGAAAAACGATCTTTTACTTGCCGTATAACGTGAGTTTTCTATCTGCTTCTAACAAAACAGCTCTATTCATAATATATAGATTAGTTTCTTTACTTCAAAGTAAGAGTTCTTTTTTATTACTTTATTCGGGAAGCTTTTAAATAAAAGAGAAAAAAAAGTTCTTATAAGCGGCTCTCTTTGATCAGAAGATTAGATGAACAGAAATATTTTATTAAGCATCCGAACAAACATTTATCAGATTTTTCTGACAATGAGATCCTTTTATAAGACCTATGGTATCGTATTCTTCTAAATATTTTTGTTAAAGAAACGTAATTCAGTTAAATATTATTCTATTCACGGAAGTTTTTCTTGTTCAAATTTATTTGAGGAAAAGTATTATGCAACTTATTTCAATTTAAAATATTATTTAATTTGAATTAAATGAAACGTATTCACATTTGGTGTAATTCCTTATCGCATAGTTAAAATGAAGCTATTTTTTAAATAAAACAGTTTTTTCAGATTAATATGAGATTTTAGTTTTATTCATTACGAGATTTAAATTGTTATGGAAGTAAATAACTGTAAATTATTTGAAATATGAAACGGAAGCAATGGTAAGAAAGCTATCTTACCCCACGTATATATATATATATATATATATATATATATATATATATATATATATATATATATATATATATATATATATATATATATATATATATATATATATATATATATATATATATATATATATATATATATATATATATATATATATATATATATATATATATATATGTGTGTGTGTGTGTGCGTGTGTGACCGGCAAAGTATGAAATAATTTATATTTCACACATTTCCTAGGCATTCTATAGATTGCCAAAAACTGGCAAAGTGTAAAATACATTTCCGATTCATTTCATATATCATTTGGCAAGGCTCGGGACTTTTAACGCGTGGTTCGTTACTTTTGATTAATAACAAAAAAATTATTTTTTTACAATGCTACATGGAAATGGAGGAATTTAAAGAAATTTACCTGGAAAAATTTAATGAAATGTAATTCAAAATGTCATTCAAGCCTGCCATGTTGCAACAAGTAGGTTGATTTCATATTTTTTATATGAAAATTTTGTTTCCCTTAATAGGAAAGGCTCAAATTTTTTTTTGCATAACTTTTTAATTTTCTTTCCACATCTTGAATAAATGTTTTTCAATGGCACTCTGATTAGTTTTTCAGAATAACATTTTTATTTTTTAAAAATGCATGTTACTGTGAATGACTGAAATCGGTAGTTTTAAATTTATTCGATATTTTAATACTTACTGACGATAGATTAGAAGAAACATCAGTATAGGGTATACAGGGCAAATGTATACCGGGCAGTGGCACTTGACCTTAAAAAACATCAGTGTAGGGTATACCGGGCAGTGGCACTTGACCTTACAAAAACCATCAGTGTAAGGTATACCGGGCAAATGTATACCGGGCAATGGCACTTAACTAGAACTAGTATGACTGGACCTTTGTTAAATGTCCGAAATATATACTAGGTCTAGCTAAGTGTCATTGCCCGGTATACCTTACACTGATGTTTCTCTTAAGGTCAAGTGCCATTGCCCGGTATACATTTGCGCGGTATAACTTACACTGATGTTCTTTTAAAGTTAAGTGCCACTGCCCGGTAAACATTTGCCCGGTATACCCTACACTGATGTTTCTTAAGGCCAAGGGTCATAGCCGGTATACATTTGCCCGATACTCCAAACACTGATGTTCCTTCTAATCTATCGTCAGTAAGTATTAAAATATCGAATAAATGTAAGTATATCCACGAATAAATTATTATCAAATCGGGTGTAATAAATATACACCAGAGCGACTATGTGATTGTCAACATTCACCGGTGAAAGTCAACAACCACCGATTTTTGTCATTCACAGTAACATGCACATCATTTAAATAATAACCTCATCAGGATGATTATTTCATACTTTGCCAAAAAAACGTCAGGCATTCTATTTCTATACAATGCCAGCGTTTCATACTTAACCGGTAACATACATGTATATATATATATATATATATATATATATATATATATATATATATATATATATATATATATATATATAATTTCCAAGAAAAAATTATGTTTTTAAACAAGTAATAAGCTGTTTTGTAATTAAATTTAAATACGTTTATGGCAAATATGATAAGCATATAGAACGTTATCTATTTGCTAAAATGGTATATATGATATTTTACTTGCGTCTAGTATTTTTTTTACTATTTAACTGTAAATTTTTGATCTTCAAAGATAGGATGGCTTCCTGTATTAGATTAACAATCGCTAAGAAGATATAAAAAAAAAAAATACGTATGGTAAAAGCACTACGCATGCGCTGTAAAGTACAAAGCACATTATGAATGACATGCATTCCATTTAGGAAGATAGATAAAGCAGTTAAAAGAAGAAAATGGATGTTTCTATGCAGATTATTTTATAAAACTTTTAAAAAACTTTCAACAGCATTGCTAAGCTTTTACATGATGTTAGGGCTATTCATAGTAAGATCTTATCATGACCTTTAAATGACTAAAAATGTGCGAATGAAAAATAGCCGCAGTTCTGTGAAAATTAAAAATACTTTTGATCAAAATTTATATTTAAATTTTTAATGCTTAGAAACTTACTTTAACGTTGCAGTTTTTGTGTTAAAAAATAAAAAATGAGAATTATTCAAAAAAGTTTAATTGAAGAAAAAAACTTTTTAGTTTAGTGGAACTTTTTTAAATGTTTAAGAATTTCCTTTTGTATTTAAACTGTTTGTCTGTTTATCAGCAATAGATTATACGTAGTTTTAAAGGTTTTCAAGTTAAAGGTTGCCAAAATGTGACTCATCGATTATAACATTGATTATGTATCGATTATAATAGTAGGAAAATTTACCTGATCTTTTTGTAGCTTCAGAATCGTCCTGATATTTCGACAGCAGGTGCAAGAGATATTTTTTACTGATCTAAAATCGTTCAAAAATTTCTGTTATTTTCAAGAATGAATTAAAATATGATTTTTCCCAATAGATTTTGAAATTAGGCATTTTTTCGAACAGAAGACTTATAATTTCCTATGAGATAATGTTTGTGATAGTAGTGCAAGTAAACATATGTTAGATAAAAGCCAGAGATTATAGCATGCTTATAATGGTGTTTTATTCTTTTTCATCCATTAAACGATGCAAGCTCAAACTACTCTTCTGAAATGTTTTTCTATAAATTTAAACAGTGAAATATCAATGATGATAATAAAGAAAACATATTACTATGTTAATTTACTGGAGGAATCGCTTGATTGTGGTGAAACAAGATTATCAGACGTTTGGCTCCGTATATAATCAGAAGCACAATTTAAAGTGCCATTTTTGTTTGAACTTTATATATTTATCTTTTATATGTTTATCTTTTATATACTTATTTCGTCATTTCATAGCTTGCATTTTTCTGGAAAAGACAGTAAATAAAAAAAGAAGGACATAGGACAAAAATCATTGCGTCATTCTCAATCTTTGAGTGTTGTGTATGATTACGTAGTGTTGATTAATACTGATTTATTAATTATTGACTTTTTATTCCTTGCACATAATAGATATTCATCAAGTTTATATTTTTTTGTCACAAAGCATGATATAAAATAATTATGTTGCACAAAATTAAATAAAATTCAACCGAAAATTGTTTAATATCAGTGCTTTCAATGAAAGATTTACTGCATGCGGCAGCTTTACTCTAATTAATTTTGTTTAATTCACTAGACAAAAGGACATGAAAAAACACCCTTAAATAAGGACACATACTTTCTTGCAATATTTGCACTCATAAAACTCGCGGAAAACTTTCAATTGAAAATATTTGGAAATTCAATTGATCTCTTGTAACTAAATCACCAATTGCAAATTTTCAGTTATTCAAATATATATTTGTGTACTGTTTTGAATAAAACCTTCTGCCAGCACTATTAAATAAGTAAATATACCTATTTAAAATTTTGCAGAAAATGAAATGTTTTACGGAAAACAATAAATTTCAACAGATATTCTGCTATTTTATTAATTGCTAGAAGGTAGAGTTGTATAATCTAATTTTCATGATATTGTTTTCTTGTCAAACTGAATGTTTTGGTAGTAATTAAATTAACTGAAGGTTACAATGCATTTCAGTCTAAAGAGAATAGTGATGTTATTCGTTTAAAAGAATCAAAAAATGATAAATTATTTATAGTTTCATATTTTTAGAATTTATAATTAGGTTTTATTATCAATCTTTAAAAATAATTTTAAGGACATGTGTTACTTTTAAGACGGAATACGCACCAATCAGCTTAAATATTAGAACTGCCTATTGAGAAACCTTACATTTAATGTATGTAGTTGATAATAGGTACTATATGCTGTATTGGAATTCAATTCAATTTTTCTGGTCTGAGCTAAAGATTTTCTTTATAGTTTTCTAGTTGCTTTGCAATTTTTTTAATTATTTTTTATTTTTATTTGAGAACAGAGCTAAGGTATGCCCCCGAAATGCATTTCAATACAAGATAAAATATCAAGAGTATGAAGAAAAATTCTTACTATTGTTAGACTTTACAAAATAAAAGCTAAAGTGTGTGCTTGTTATAACTTGAACCGGTATGAGGTATATGGAATATGTACTTGTGAATGCCAGTTAGCTTGAATATAGCCTCTTTTTCTTGTGAACTTAGTCACATCCAACATTCAAAAAATGTTCTACTTCGCAAGGAGATATATGTTTGAAATATTCCAAAAAATAAGTTGCCGTTATGTTTATAATACATTTCATTCTTTTCCCTATATCGAACATGTTTTTAAGGCAAAAAAGCTTAGTTACATTGTACTTGCGTTAATAAGAGGATGTTTTATGAAATGAACCTTAAAGTTTTATTTTACTATTCACATTAGTCATTTTTATGGCATTCCAACTTATTCAGCATAATTTACTTCAAAAAATATTATATGCTGGTGAATGAATTTAAGTTCATGAATATTTCAAGAATATGTAAATCAAAATCTCAGAAAAAGAAAATTCTGAGTTAGGAATGGATGGTAATGAAGATCAGTTATAACATAAGTTTTATTAAATATTTAAAGAACTGCTTCGAATTCAGTGTTCTTTTTTTTCCAAAGCAAGAGCAAGTTCTAATATCCATGCTGAAGAATTAATGAAAAAGCAAAGTGTGATTTTTTCGATGGACACTGTTTTGTTGCATAAAACCGTATAAATTTAAAGAATTATTTAAATATATGTTTCAAATAAAAATAATAATGAATCCAATGCATTTTTCATGAGTTTAAAAACCCTCGGGTTAGGTTTACATATAAAAAAGACTTATTTCTAAGTTTTTTTTTTCTTTTTTTAATTTCAAAGTTTTTTAAATGCTGAAGAGTATTTGAAAAACATATGAAGAATGTGAATATATATCTATACATAAATACGAAGTAATAGAATTTAAACGATATAAAAGTAAAACAGTTTGTTTACGATTAAAACATCCAGTAATAAGATCTTCCTGGAATTGTATTTTTTTTAATTTTGTGTATGAATTCTCATTCAGATATTACTATATTATGCATATAGAATTTATTAAACATTTATGGCTCAATAGACACCGGACGACAATTCTTAAAAGCACACTTTAATTCAAAGGCAATTTAGACAGAGATGCTAGTGTGTTAATTTTTGATAATTTTTGTTTAGTAATTCCAAAAATAATTAACTAAACTCAATTCCATTTTCAGACAATTTACTTGCTTATTTAATTAATTAGAGCTTAAGATAATCGATACATAAACATTAATACTTACACATGAAATGACGTCAGGGATCTAAGTAAATCTAAGATATTTATTTTGAAAATATAGGGATATTATATTTTTCTCGGAATCGTTGTAATAATTCTTCATAGTACTAAAATATAGTTTTCGATAATTCTGATACAAATTAGTCACAGTTTTATTTATTATGTTCAGCGAAAAGAAAAAAACTTGGTTATTTGGTTAGAAATTTTATCCGCAGTCAAATGAACTGGTCAACTGTTCGGCCGTCCATGTGCTAAGAGAAATTATGTATATATATATATATATATATATATATATATATATATATATATATATATATATATAAAGAGTGTGAGAGAGAGAACCATAATAAGCTAAATTCAATTTCATTAAGAAGATATTTGTTTTAATCATTATTTTTGTCAACAAAAGTTTCTCATGCAATTACCAAAACTGACTTTCTGCATAACATAATTACATGAAGAATATTGTTGAAATTTTGTTACTCTGAATTAAACATTCTAGTTATATTTTATTATATTTTAATGTTGCTAAGTCGTATAATGGAAATACGGAGAAAAATATTTAGACTGAGTGACTTTTGTTTGACAAAAATTTTTCACTAAATGGATGAAAACGCTTGTATGTATGCGATTAGAAGTAGAGGAGAAGAAGGAAAAAAAATAAAGTATTGAATTTTTATGGCGGATCGTTACACGTTGTTTTGTTTTCACATTATTCAACTTTTTGGTTATATATTCGTGTAAAACAGATTTCAATGGAATGTATTTTATTTTATTATGCAACTAATATTTTGCTATAGAGTCAAGCACTTTTAAACATTAGTGGTTGATTACATTTGTAATAAATTAGTTTAAAAAAACTTTAAGTTTGCTTCGAGCTTAAACTTTGAAATGAGTAAAATACATACGAAAAAAATATTTTACTTTAATTTAGCTAAAAAAGAAGACAGGATAAAATATGAATTTAGTAAAAATATTTTGAGATTAACTCGCGTGAAATGGAAGCAACTCATTTCCTTTTACATTTTTTGGTGCTAGAAAGATAAACTTTTTTTTTTTTGAACAAAAAGATAAGTTTTAAATTTTTTTTTCTTCTCTTTTTCCCCGTTTTCTTATTCTTTAATAGCATGCATTAGAGAGGAGCGAAATGTGAGTTCTTAACGATAATACATTTTAGAATATTTGTTCCCAGCATGTTTTTACTACTTTGCATTTCAAAAAAGGAAGAAAAAAAACTTGTGAATTGCGGGGTGAGAAAATTTGTTTCTCCAAAATCGATGCTATAATGTAATTCGCTACCTCTCACTTTTTTTTATATCAAACTCAATGGGTGTGAATATTTTGTTACTAACTTATTTTTTTAAAGTTTTTAAAAGAAATGTTTTAAACCAAAAATGTGTCTATCTCAAATTAAAGTAATTAGCTGACTATTAGTACCGCAATATTTTTTATAATATATCATGAAGTACAGACTCTAAAGATTTATCTCATTCTTTTAACTCTTAATCGAAAATTAAAGTAGCTTGAATGGTAGTTTTGTGGCATATTTAATCATATATTTCATTTTATATTATTGTAATTATTATTACTGCTCATATAAAAAGAAAAAAAAAGAAAATTTATCGAAATAAGGAGTGGGGGATAGAAAGGAAACTAGATAGAGTATATTTTTTTAAGCGAGCAATCTATGATTATGCTTCACTAGTCAAGAAAAAGGACCTACATTATTAACGTATTGCTGTTGATTAATTTACGGCGTTAGTATAAATTTGCTTTATTATATCAGCTCTCTAATGTTCCCTTGTTTTTAGGCTTTTAAGCTATCCTTATTTATTGGTCTTATAAGCTATAAAAAATAATTTTAATATAGCGTATTATACGTTTATTAAATATTCATCCCCTTAACACAAACAATAAGAAATTAACCCAACTGTAGTAATGCTCTCTTTCGTTTCGGTAACCAATCCTCGTTGTTTAAGACCGGGTACTATCCGGTCCGGTGCTCCTCTTCGAATAGTGTCGATGCTGGACGCCAAAAGCTACGTTACAGTGGATGAAGAAGATAACTGCAAACGTTTTACGATTCCCAAGACAAAATTTTTTGCAATCCTCTTTCCAGAGCACAAGCATGCTTATTTTCGTAGAATTTTAGAAAACACTTTAACAAAATTGTAGTTTTTATATTGCTTTAAAGACTCTCTCTGCCTTTCTCTTTAAAAAGTAATTTACACTACTCTTTGTAAGGAATTTTGGTCTGGCTCTCAGCAGCTCTGGGCATTGGGGAATTTTTTTCTCTCTCTCTTCCCTTGACTACGTTACATGAATTTTACATGCATAATTTTCTTAAATTGCCATATCAAATAGAAATGATTGCTAGATGTTACCTGAAATTCTAGTAATTATATAATTCCCATGGAGATAACATACGTACCTGATTTTGCCCCAACTAGGGTGGTATGACTATTTCTAGAAAAAACGAACATTTATAAAAAAAGTTGTGTATTTATAGCTTTTTATGAATGATATATTGTACTCATCTAAACAGTAAATGCATTGATTAAACCTGACAGTTTCTTGATCAGACAGTTCAGTTCTTACAGATCTTCGAATCCTTGCTACATGGTATTACCCTACTTTTCTCTATTTATCTCTTTTTTTTCCAAAAATAAATAATAATAATAATTGCTTCGAGCAATACCTTCTGGTTCTAACATAAGAGTTTATTTTTTTTATTTTGTACTATGCTTGACTTTAGTAACTAAGTTTACGTTCTGAACATTCAAAAATTCATTCTAAGCAATAAAATTATATCTACTGAATTCAGCTTTGCTATACACATTCCATTGAAATTTTAACTTATGTTTATAAGGCAGCTGTAACATCATGTTATACGAAAAAATATGTACATTTAAATTTAGAATATCTGGAAAAAAATCTGCTTTTTTGCATCAAAGAAGCAGATATATATGTATATGTATATATATATATATATATATATATATATATATATATATATATATATATATATATATATATATATATATATATATATATATATATATATATATATATATATATATATATTTATATATATATATATATATATATATATATATGTATATATATATATATATATATATATATATATATATATATATATATATATACAGCAAAATAAATAAAATAAAAAAAACTAAAAAAAATTAGGAAAAACAATAAGTATCATTTATTGCGCATAAGCTGCAAGTAAATAGAACTCATAAGTTTAAAATGAAGATAAAACAAAGGTAAATTACAGAAAAATGAAAAAAAGAGGGGGGGAAATAATAATAATGACAAACAACTGGGGAAAGAAAAAGAATTAATTAATTAAAAAAAAAGGATAAAGTTTTTTTAAAAAACTGGAAAATATAAGATATAATCTTTTCATCAGCCCACACGATTATATCCGAAAAAGAGTGCTTTCTAATATTGTATCAATATAGCCAAAGCAAAATATATCAATACAATAGTGTAAGGAGCACTCAAAAAATTTTTGTACGAAAATTACGACAAAAACAATTAAACACAATAAGTAAAAATAACACGTAAAAACAGAAAATAAAATATAAAGGTAGAGCAGAATAAAACAAAATCTATAAAGCGAGCAGTGAAATATAGCGAACTTACATGAACGAGAAATTTTTCAAGAATGATTTAAAATGTTTACGTAACAAGATTGCCAGATTGCAAAATATGAAAACAAAAGCGCAAATTGAGTGTAACTAGAGGAGTTTAAAGTGCGTTCTTTAAAATTATTTAAAATTATTTATAGTCAAATTATCCAGTATAATATTACCTCGCGCACATCCGTTTTCTGACCCATCCTTGGTAACTAACAAATCAAACGGACTTCAGTAATGCAGCAAGAACGCACTTTAATCTCCTCTAGTTACACTCAATTTGCGTTTTTGTTTTCATAGTTTTCATATTTTGCAATCTGGCAATCTTGTTACGTAAACATTTTAAATCATTCTTGAAAAATTTCCCGTTCATGTAAGTTCGCTATACTTCACTGCTCGCTTTATAGATCTTGTTTTATTCTGCTCTTCCTTTATATTTTATTTTCTGTTTTTACGTGTTATTTTTACATAGTTTTATTTTTATTTTTACTTATTGTGTTTAATTGTTTTTGTCGTAATTTTCGTACAAAAATATTTTGAGTGCTCCTCACACTATTTTATTGATAAATTTTGCTTTGACTATATTGATACAGTATTAGAAAGCACTCTTTTTCGGATATAATCGTGTGGGCTGATGAAAAGATTATATCTTATATTTTCCGGTTTTTTAAAAAAACTTCATTCTTTTTTTTTTTTTAATTAATTAATTCTTTTTCTTTCCCCAGTTGTTTGTCATTATTATTATTCCCCCCCCCCTCCTTTTATCATTTGTCTGCAATTTACCTTTGTTTTATCTTCATTTTAAACTTATATATATATATATATATATATATATGCCGTAAACTTCCGATTTTCAGCTCATCCATCTCTAATTTTTTATATAAAAGTTTACATATCTATTATAAACAGCTTTCTTCCCATTCTCTCTTTATAAATTTTTTTATTCCTGTATGAAAAAGCCTATCATTTTTTTTGCTGTTTTTTTTTTTGTTTCTTGGAGTTGGTGAGAAGGAGGTTAAAATAAAACAGGCACAAGCAATTCGAACGCTATTGAAAAATTGAAAAAAGAAGGTACAAAATAACGTTCGAAACACGCAAATTAGTTTTTATTAAGAGCTACTACTCATACATGACTTTCAGTAACTGCTATCAGTAACAAAACTATAAATAAACAACTGACTACAATTGTAATTTGGTCCATAAATTATTCGAGGCTCTGCTTCATTTTTTAGGGGTGTAAGTGTTATGTGTGCTGCACTCTCATTTGTTAGTTATAAATTTTGTAACTAATAAGAGTTCTAATAATGCGTTACATGTTGACTAAATAAATGACTTAGGATTATTAATTTCAATTCGCCATATGAAGGCAAGACAAGAAAATAACTAAATTTCTTTATTTGCTATGAACACAAAATTATTGTTTTTAATAATAAAAATACGATCCAGGAGAAAAAACTTATGGGTGCCAAATTTATTCATTGAAGTTTGAACTTTATTCTGCATTCGTATTCGACAGCTGTAAACCAAATCGCAAGTTTCCTTGCTCTTTATGAATGCCTCCCCATTTTCACCCTTTCAGTGTCAATTTTTAATTAGGTATTGCACATTAAGAGCTACATTGTTTATATGTAGACCTATTATTTGATTAATTATAAACATTTGGGCTACCAACAAGAATGTGTGCTAGTTTGTTGTTCTTAAAACTCTTAAGATAGTTCTATAGATAGTTAAGATCTCTATGAATTTATTTTCAATTCTAAATGCTTATCATTGCAAAAAAAGTGAAATGCTGTTATAAAAATACCATTAAAGAATTGCATTTCTTATTTCCATGTATCTTATAATCAAGCATATACATTAAGTAGTAATTAAGAAGAAAATGTTGTTATAGTTAGTTTTTTTTTCTTGGTAAGTTAGTAAAAATTACAGAAAATTTAGTAACATATACTTCATGCCCACACTAACAAACTTTCCTGAACTTAACATTTCAATGAAAATTGTTTTTATCTTAAAAAAAATAAAATCACTTGCAGATATCACCACGACAAATTCAGGAGCAAGTAACGACTTCTTACTTGAAAAATTCAAATAATCTCAATAAAAGATACAAGACTTGTATTTATTTAGTATCAATAAGAACATGAAAATCTATGAAATACTCGGAATATTCTGGAAGGAAAAAACTTTCTTTTAGAAGAGTAACCATTCATCTGAACTCGTTTCTTATTCTAAAAGAAATGACCTCGCATCTCCCTGATAAGAAAGAAGTCCCTATTTCTCAAGGAAACCTTGTTATATTCGTAATATATAAATTTGGTTTAGGGGAAGCAAATAAAAAGACTGATTATATTTTCTTTCTATATGTCTGAAAGCTGAATGAATTGTATTTCTGTGCAAGGATGCTATTTATATTTATTAGATCTAATATAGAAAGAGTGATGCTGAATAAGATATTAAAAAAAATATTGATTACTTTATCTTACTTGTGAATGCCAAATATGTGTTTTAGGAAGTTAATTAAAGCAAGTGATCTCTTACATTTATACCTCCTGTTTTGTAACATTAGTAAATAAAAATAAAAATTCCGAAAATAAGTACTTTCGCTCATTGTAAGAGATGGGTACTCAAATTTCATGTAACCTTCTTCGTTTTTGACGAAACCGTTTCCTGGTATATGCATCAAGCGAAAATTTCATCAAAGTAACGAATTCCGTCAGTAGAAAATAAATATTTCGTCATTTAATTTTTTTCCAAAGAATAAATAAATAAATAAATTAGTGCCTACCGTATCTAACTTTCCTAATACTGGCCATCATAGTCTGGATCAATTAACATAACTCTTATCAATTAACACAATGATAATAACACAAGAATGACAGATAGAATAAAGAGATAAATTGCACATATGTCCGAAGCGGGATTTGAACCGGGGAGCTTCCTTGTACGAGCCAGCTCCCTGACCACCATACAAGACGTTTTTAGTTCTGCATTTTATTTTTGATCGTCTAGTCTTCATCTTAGTTTCTTCATTCTAGTTCACAATCTTCCACAATGCACTACGATGAGGTTACGAGTTCAGGAAATATTTTCTCCATCTATTCAAAAGTTCCCGTTTCGTCACATGATTTCGTGTAGAAACAATTCTCAAAATTAATATATATATATATAGCTCAAGGCTTGCTGGAACGCAAGAAATGAGAATTTTATTTTTGAGAGTGTATGTAGAAAAATCAGACATAAAAAATCTTGTAAATATTTTGATATAATTTTAACAACAAAAATGGAATTTAACAGTTTTTAAATTAAGATTAAACTATTAAACTTATAAAATGTAATTTAAATGACATTTCCAACAGACATTTGTTTCTGTAATAATATGTGTGCCTTTCAATTAGTTAATAACCTATCACATTTAGCTGAATTTTGTAATTATTATCGCTAGAGAATATCGTAAAATATTTGAGTAAGCAATATTTAAATGCTTGATTTTTCAAATAATCTGAACAAGCAACTTAGGTTCTTAAGTTTCAAGGGAACATGAGAAGTTTTAATTATATTTGAGGTACAATTGAAAAGTTCGTTTCTAAGTAATTTACCATATATGCGTTAGAAGACCTTATTCTAAAAGAAATTGCGCTTCTGATATTTTGCATGATACAGTGTTAGAATCTTCTCGAAAAAAATGGTTAAATCAGAATTTACTTAATAGTTATTTCACCATATTCAAACAAAACAGTCGATGACTATAAATAAGATGGTATTCAAGCTATTAACCGCGAGAAAACCGCTTATTTACTGTTTTCACCTAGTATTAAACAACAAGAATTTTATCACATCAACTGGGCCCACATAATGAAGTCACTTGGTTTCAAACAGATATGCCGAGATCATAGCCGGAAGAGGTAATCTGCCAATCTCAGAAACAACAGAAATGGTTTCGAGTTCCATCATTAACACACGAGGATTTTCTGTGTCTTGCAATTCCCTATTTGTTACTTTGGGCTATTAGAGTACGAACATCTCCTTCACGCGGAGATGGCTGCTGAAATATCTGAAATGCCAAGTTAAATTTCTTTCTTGTGGTTTTGAAACCATGCCAGTGGTAAGTGGTTAGAAACCATCTAGTTTTGTATTCATGGTTTCTTAATCATACTAGTTTTAAATGGTTTTAAGATCGTCAAGGTAAGAAAATATTGTTTACCGTAAACTTCATGGTTAATTGGATGGACAAATTGCTAAGACTTTTAAGAGTGCGGAATTTTTTTTCTTGAGAAAATCTTGTTATTGAAATGCAACAATTTAATTAACGGTTCAACCAGCAACTGTATTTTTTTAGTATTGTTGGGAAAAAAGAAGACTACTTAAACTATTTAACCGGTTTTTTTTTCTTCTTTCAAAGAAAATTCCGTTTTTTTCTAAACTATTCCAAAATAATTTCTCCTTCTCTTTTTTATGATAGAATTTAATTTTCCTGGGGAAAATCCTTTTATAGTAATAAAATGATATAAGTTAGGTTTAAGCTAAATTGACTTAATTGCTTTTTATGAGAAGTTAAATGGCATTTCAGCAGACAATGATAATTTTATTTCTTAATTTTATAATCAATGCATAATGATACATAATATTAATGAACTATATTTAAATGAAAAAAGATGTAATTACAAATTATATATTTCATAGATACCAATGAAATTGGCATTCTTTAAGTGTTTGGAATATTTTATGTATATAAGAAAGTTTTTTATTTTAAAAAAAAAAATGCGTTTAAACAAAATACACTTTTATTAAAGCATCAATCCCTTAAGTTTCAATATTACAAACACCAAGCAGTTAAATTCGATTTTATTGTATTTTTCGTCTGAGTTTTACAAAAATTGATCAATGAATTTTAAATCTCATTCCTTTTTTAAGATTGTCTTTTGCATCAACAATTTAAGTCAAAAGTCCCTTAAAATATTTAAAATAAAAGGAGAAAAATTTTTAGATAAGGCAAATATTTAAATTTTTCATTTCAACAGAAAAAGTAGTTTTTTCTCGTATGAATCAGAAAAAAATTTATACTAATAATTTAAATTTTATTTCTAACGCAGTTTAGCTTTTATATTAATGTTATACGTATCTTTCAACTTTTCAAAAAGGTAATAAAGTTTTCATATAAAATTTAATAAAATAAAGAAAGATTTAAAATATTTTATAAATTAGATCAAAAAAGAATTTATTATAAAAAAAATAAAACGACAAATTGAAAAAAAAAATCATGGAAGTAAATGAGGAATTATTCATGATATTACATTAGAAAAGCAACTGAATTTATCGTTAACTTACAATAAAAAATAAAATTACTTTCTAGGAAAAATAATGTAATACCCAGAGGCATGAGAAGAAGTAGTAAATAGAAGAGCAATCGTTAGAGATATTATTCTAAGTATTTTGAAATTAATAATGTCATCTTTGAATTCAATCGCTTGATTCTTTTTTCCTTTAAAACATTTTCTTATATATTAAAATGAAAGTTTAAACATTCCCCCATGACATTTCAGCCTTTGCTTTCCAATGTTTCTAGCCTTCCTATATAAACGGGAGTTTTAAAAACATTGATACTTTTCTTTTTCTCAAATTGCTTAAACGTGCTTTAGTAGTTCAGTATTATTCATATTCCCTGGCGGTATAAAACATTCAAAGCAAAGTTTAAAATCGAAGAAGAGAATAGGGAAATTTAATGTGAATAGCAACATATTGCCTAGTTGGAAGAAAAATTAAATTTGTAACAATATATTTAAATATTCCTTTGTATTTAAAGAGTTTGATATTTTAATGATACATTTTTTATTTATTTTTCAATTAACGAAAACATAAAAAAAGTAAACATTAAAATTGTTGTATTTATGATTTATTGGGCTTTTTGTTACAACCTTAAGTACACAAAGTTCCATATTTTTTACCGAGAAAAAGTATACATCGACTGGCGCCATCTGTTGAATAATATTAAAAATAAAATTTGTTAAGAAAATAAAACATGCTTCCTAATTGGAACACAGGAAACTATGAATTTTTCTTTTCTTTTGTTTCTTCATTGATAGATTTTCGATTTGTCGGTCATATTTTTGACTCCCGATATCAATAAGGAAGAGATATCCCGATATCAATTTAGACCACCCACCTTTTTGATAGCTTTTGATGTAAAAATCTTTTAATAGCTATTAAGATGCTCTATTTTTTCCTAAATAACTGGATTAACAAAATTTAATATTTTTTTCACTATTTATATTTAATGCAAATAATTATACTTATATTTTATTTTATTTATTTTTACATGGGACATGATAGCTTGGTCGGTAGGGTGCTGGACTCCCGTTCTCATGAGCGGATATTCGAATCCAGTTGATCGAAGAATCTGTTGGATCACAAAGTCACCCGTGTTCCCATTACAAATTATACATCAGGAGGCACTGGATGAAAAATAGATTGTTTTCTGATTCCGGTCATAATGGTCATCTGTGGATGAATGAATGGTTGTATGATTGGGTCTACCCTATAAACGGGTGTAACGTATGAGTGTGGTGGAAGTCGAATTCTTGACCATAGATGACACCACTGAAAAACAGTAACAATCGCATCACAATTACCTTAACAGCCTACGACCACAACATCAAAAAATTTATTGTTATAGATATTTTTTTAACAACTGTTACTAACAACAGTACAAAACAACTGTTTAAAACTAAGAAAATAGCGATGCGATTTAAAAATAGTATAATTAAAAAAAAAAAAAAACTTACATTTTAAAGTTAGTATCTTGTTGATGAAAGTACAAAACAAGTGATTAGATTATGCACACATAGATGAAAGCTTAATACAGTAAAAAATTCGTCTTAAAAATACAGCATTGTTCTTTTCGATATATTTCTAAATGATATACAATAAAAGTTGACTTATCATGTGACATGGTCCCATGTAGATCACCAGAGTCAAGGATCACAAGCAACGGGGAGTGAACAGATGAAGGATCACTTTGCAAAGAGACCCAGGGAGCTCGTAACCGGTTCACATTAAAATTGTTCAACTGTAATGTGTTCGACTTCACTCGTCTTAATGCTTCGACTTAAATTGTCGAGGCATGTTTTCAGATCATTCTCAGGGATGTCCAGACCGTCATCAATAGTGCATACGCAGCTCTTGTGCAACGTTAAGTACTCTTCCTTCTTTTTTAGGAAAATCGGTTTCAATTAAAACACCCCTCAGACACCACAGTCAAAGCATTTCTGAACATTTATAATAATATATAATGGTACTCAAAGTGCAAGTACTTTTTCTCTATAAAGTGTTTATAAAAAATAAAAAATAAAAAATTAAAAAGATTGAAATGTTTAGAAGGATAACGCATAAACAATCCAGTCATCGCACTCTGAAAGTGAAAACTATAGATTCTTCTATCTATTGCAGACATTTAGTAGAACTTAGCTTTAGATAAATTCAATATTGATTGCTTTTAATTTTTCTAAACTAGCCAAAGTTTTGCAACTTAATACAGACTACACAAAATGAAAAGCACATAGTACAAAATTTACAAACTTAAATGAATGTTAATAGAAACAAAATATTACTGACAGATTTTTCTGTAAAAAAAAAAGAAACGTTATTGTAATACATTTCTCATTGAATGCATTATTGTTTAAGAAGTTATAGATTGTATCTATTTCAATTATTAACAAAAATTAAAGTCTTAATTAACGATTACTATCTTTATAGTATTAAATTTCCAAAGTGGAAGTTTGTTTCTCTAAAGATGCCAGAAATTCCTTAATTACTGCACGTTTCAAAAACTTACAAATTAATTAGAAAAATACTCTCTAGTAAGAAAATTTATTCAATTAGTGTCAATTTAAATAAACTCTTCGAGTAAGAATTCTATCTGGTTCTAAAAGTAAATTCCCTCGCTTAGGAAAATTCTTTCGTTTTCCAAATCAATTTCATGTTACGTCAATTTTAATTTGTATTGTTTTGAAAATATTTGTATAGTAATAAAAAAAATATTGTTGCTAATTTCATTACACACTTTTTTTCAGTTTATTTAAATGAAATTTTACTTAATGGGACATTTTAATGTTTTTTATAAAATAGATGATTAAGCGTAAAACTCAACTTTATATTGGTGAAAATTGTGGAAAATATATATTTAATGAAAATGTTTACTTACAACTTATCCGAAATGTTCAATACGGTGTCGCGTGTAAGTTAAAAATGTTTGTAAACTACTTAAGCAGTAAGGTATTGCTCATTTTGAGTCTGAAAATTTTCCAATAACGAACAAACATAGCAAGAGCATGTTTAGTTTCTTCCAAGAGCATGTTTAGTTTCTTCAATCAGTTACTGCAAGCTGTTTGTATAAAGTAAATTAAAATGTCTTTAAGCAAATCATTTTACACTTTCATCAAGTCACTTATTTTTAAATAATGGTGAAAAAAAATTTAAAATTAAATAACGTTTAAGCAATTGAGCTTTTACGAATTTCGACAAAGTTTCTGAAGGGAAGATTTTAATTTTGCCATTTTTTTATTATTTTGATTACTCTTTGCATTTCACTGTTAAAACTTTGCCATGCCCTGCATTGGTACCTGTTAAAACAGCGTGTAAACACTTAGGTGGTCAAGTATAGAGTCCAAAAATTTTCTAACTATCACCAAACATTGCTAAGGCATGTTAATTTCTTCAGCAAGCTGATGTATGATGTCACTTTAAAGTAAACTAAAATGGCTTGAATTAAACCAAGAGTCAATCAAGTCTATGACTCATATTTAAAATTACATCCAACTCAAGGCTTGTTTTTTCATGTGAATTTGAATATTCAGTATAATTTGAATTGTTTAAGTTTCATGAATTTCCGCAAAGTTCCTAAAGGCAACATCATTTTTTTTTTCATTTGTTTTTATATTTGTTTTAAAATTTGTTTTTGCATTCCACTGTTAAAACTCTTCCTTCACCTGTAATGTTAAAACAGTGCATGAAATACTTAATCAGTCACGTATTTTTTGAGCTCAAGAACTTTCCAATAATGAATAAACATAATTAGGGTTGTTTAGTTTTTTCAACAATTCAATGCATGATGTTTCTTTAATTTAACCTTTTGCTTACGGCAGGTACAACATTTGGACCACATGTGATGGTACAATATTGTACCCCGTAAGCAAAAGGGTTAAGCAAAATATTGCTTCAATCAAGGGATTCAAACTATTAATTAAGACACTTGATTAAGTTTTAAACTGGTATCGAACTCAAAGTTTCCTGAAAAGAAGCCAGAAATACTAGTATTACGCAATTTAAGCATAGTAAGCAGAAAATGCCAGTTTTCCACAATATAAGTTTTTTTTTTTAAATTACTACTTTGAAACTATTTTTAAATTAACTACGCTTACAGAAGCGAAAAGCGAATCATGCGATATATAACCACAAATTACTATATTTTAGCGGTTGTCGGCTCAGCTATTTACTGTTTTATTTCTCATTCTTATTTCAAAGGAAATTCTAGAATTCTGAAAAAAGCACTTAAAGAAAAATATATGCCACTTTGATCTCTAAAAGAACAAAACAAACTTGATTGTGGATCTGCCAATCAATGTCCTTTTCCAAATGCTATTTCCAGATACAATTTACAAAAATTCTTGTATCTGCAGAAAATAAAGTGTCACTTTGAACAGAAAGAAAAACAATTTTGTGTGACAATAAATTTCAAATATTGCAGAAATAATGTTATTTTAAACATTGAAGCCAAGACAATGCTCACGGAGTAAAGTGTGAAAGAATATATAACTTATTAAAAAGTTTAAACAATGAAAAAATAACAGTCTTTGTGAAGACATTTTTAAGAAATTTATTTCGTTTCTTCAGGCTTTTAAACATTTCTAAAAGTATTTCTGAAAAAAGTTTTGAATTTTTTCATAGTTTGTTTCAATTTTAGTTAAACATTATTAATACAGTTTTAAAAGAGAAATAATATTTTGTCTATTTCCTTTAATGTTATTATTTTTAATTTTAAGCTGAAAAGGGGAAATTTATCAATGTTTTAAACATTTATGTACTTCATTAGTTCCTATATATAAAAAAAAATTATTAATGACTTTAATAGCACCTTTAGTAAATTTTTTAAATTATAACTTAAATCATAAAGGGATCAACGGGACGGGAATAAAAAATATATACAGTGTAACCTCCAGGAAAGACCACCCCTATGTAACTCTATTTACTACCATTTTTGGAAGGCACTTAATTTTTTTAATAGACATTATGTTGGATAAAACTTTTAGGAGAAACCATCAAAACTTTTCTCAGTGACCGAGCAAACATATTCACCAAATGTGGAAAAGATCAAATAAGGAAACAGGAAAAATTATCGAAACAAAAGAGTAGATTCAAATGAGTTCAAAATATTGTGAGGGGCTCTTATTTAGAGAGCTCTTTTTGATGATCTCTAAAAGGGATTGACAACCTCATGTTGCAGTCACAGTTGCTAAAGACGATGCTATCAATGTTTTATTCTTAGAATTGAAAGGTAGAAGAAAAAATCTAAAAATTTCAAGTCAGTAAACTTCTCATTGTTAAAGCTAAATTTTTGATAAAAAAATTAAATGCAAACTTAAACGAAAAGCACAATTGTTTATTTATTTAAAACAGTTCTATCATTCATAATTGGTAAATTTGTTTTAACTCATAATTAGGGATCATTTTTATTGACGCTAAGTTTTATTCATTGATCCGGTTTTCATGCTGCAACACAAGAAGCATTTCTGCAATAAAAAAGAAAAATGATACAGACAAAATTGAAATCGTTTACGAAAAATAATGTAACTTTTATAGCATTTTGAAGTCAATGGAGGTATCTCCTAAGAACGACCAACCTCCATTAATGACTATTTTAATGTGGAACAGACAGTGGTTGCTCCTGAGACGTTTCACTGTTATCAAAATTTCAAAATGATAACAAATAAGAATGGTTCTGTCCTGTATAATAAGTAATGTGCTGACAAAACACAGTGTAAGTGTTTTATATTAAGCTTAAATAGTTTACAATGCAAAGTGTATATTCTTTCGTTCAGTAATTTCGCCCCAACCTAACTTCACATGCTCGATTTAATGGGCGTGCATTAATTTTAATTAGCATGGTGTAATAGACATTCAAAATATCTAGATTGGAAAGTTTTGAATTATTTTGCAGCATATATGGAGAGATTCAGGCAAAACTGTATAGATGAATAAGACAAGTATAGTTTTCTCAAAACTACTGCTACCTTTTATTATAAATCACATGAAACTTGTTATAGACAGTCGCCATTTTTTTAATGATGAGCAGTGCCAGCTATTTGCTTGACAACGTCATTATTTAAAAAAAAATACTGAATGATTAAATTTAAATATTAAGATCATAAGATCAATACTGACTGGCCGAATAAATTAATCAGTAATCAACACGTGTAAAAAATTGAGAATAAAAGATAAATTTAAATCCCATGTAGAGACACTATATTATAAGAATAATGCTGCAGTCAAAATCTACTCTTAAACATTATGCTATAATAATCATTCATAGTGATCGACAAAACGGTAACTCGTGCTGCAAAATAAATTAAGATTTTAGGGTTAGTACAAAACATGTGAAAAGCTCAACTCTCTAGAATCAAAAAAAAAAAAAAAAAAAATTAGAATAATCTAAAATCAAATAATTAATTAGAACGGAAACATCAAGGACAATTGAAACAGAAGTATACTTACAAAAACATTTTTATTGTCTCGGCTATCGTTCAACTACCATAACTGCTTATACACAAAACATGCTCATTATTAAACTAACTCACAAAATAAATCACCAGAGCATGTTCATTCTGGCTACAATATAAATTATTTGCTAAGAAAGCAAAAAATTAAAAAATATTATTTCAGATGAAAAAAGATTAAAGTGCATGTGTTTTTTTCTTTTTTTAACAAGCACATACATTATCAGATACTTCCACACTCAAAAAAAAATTATACTCTCAAGGAGTCTCGAGCAGCACAGTCCAAAAAATTTAGCTATGGGGCGAACCTCCCTAGCCTCACGAAGTCCAACCAACCAAATCCTGTTTCAAAAATCGCGGTAAAGATGAAATCAAACTGATGCCACAAAAAAGAAAAGTTTTTTTTTTTTACGTCTTCGGCTTATCAGCCTTACTCTTATTCGCCGCGTCTTTAGCGGAATTCCAAGACTCTCCCTTCTTCATCAGATTGGCTCCTTTACCGTCCCATTGTCCAATAAGAGATGATTGTTGCCCGAATGATAAGCTCTCCTCAGACACTGCATTCGATGTTGTTCTGTTTACAAACTGAAACTAGAATGTCTTTAAAATATATGAGAAAAGATTTGTGAGTTCTTGTGCGGAGGTGTGATATTATTATTAGAAAGTGTTATTACAATAAATGTTAAATTCCTATTTAACAACCAGATTTCAAAATTTTTATTTTTATACTACCAATCTTACTCGTTAGTTTGAAATAGCTAAAACATTGATTTTAGCTATTATTTTTAATTATTACTATATATTCGGTTTCGAAAATTGCAAAATTTAAAGTACAAAAGATTATCAAATACATGCTAGACTAAGTCAAATCCCATAAAGTTTGGGCGCAGTATCTCAACTGTAAGGGCTAGGAAAATGAAGCCTGTGATAAAGGATAAGATGGTAAATGAATGTTTAATCTGATTAAAATTTATTATTTCAAAATGAACCCGGTATTATACGAACAGATTGGATAAAACTGGATTTTAGGGATCTAAGGCAATTCAAAAAATAATTAATTTACTCTGATTATATTAAGAAATATCAATTTAAGAAAATTTATTTTTGAATTTAAGAGGCTAAGTGATGATTAAAAACACAATACAAGCACTTTTATATTGGAAACTGAATAGGAAAAATAAACTAAGGAAGTAACTTCTGTCTACTTTTCCAATAAGTAAAACAGGCGTATTGATATTTGAATGTTTTGGTAAAAAGTAATAACTTTCATTTCAAGGCTTTGTTATTTTAAGATAAAGAGATAATTTTTTTTCTTCATAATATTAACTGAAAGGAGTGAGTCATAATAATGCATTAAAAATATTTAAAGAAAAATAAACCGATTATGAAAAAAAAAACAAGAATGCCACAAAATAAAATGTTTTCGATTGTAAACTTTCATAATTTATGTTCATAGAATGTAGTTAAGCATATGCAAAAAGTTTTTAAATCATAATTTTTGGAACTTTATATGTTTGTTTAAATTACTTTTTTTTTAAAATTAATACATTTAATTTATTGCCTTACAGTTTAATTAGTTTAGTGAGTCAAAAAATAAGATGCATTTTAAACAATGATCAAAGTCTATATACTTTTTTATACTTCTTAAAAAATATGAAAACATTTCTTTCCTGAAACTCGCAATAAATTTGCTGATTTCACTTGGAAAATGAATAATTATGAAGAAACAGTAAGAGTTAGAATTAAAAATGAACAATTGTGTTTTAAAATTATAATAATAATGATCACGTTTCACTGTTGATAGCTGTGAAACTGTGAAACAAATTACTGTTCTCTGTCATTTCCCCTATCATTTTCAAGTCTAAAGAGACGCATTAATGCATTCACACAAGGGAATGTTTAGTGGTATGACAATAAATGATAGATTGGGTGTATGTGACTGAGTGTTAATTAATTTTGGGAGAAAACATGTATTCTAGCTTTGCATGAACATGACAATCTGCTTAAATTGTTAATAATCGCTGAATAATTTGGTATGTTCAAAGCAAATCCATACTTAGCACTACAAACGTTACGTATTTGAATTTATGATTTAAATGATTGAAGTGAACAGTTGGCGCATATATTTTGAATTGCAACATTGTTTGCAAACTTGCACTATATCTTGAATACTATCTCGTACGTATTTACTAGTAATTGTAAAGAATTAAAAACACAAAAAGCTATTACTTTTTGAAATATGTATTGTAAAATGAAATGTTTAGTAAAATGAAAATACGTCTCCGGTTCCATTTTTTCGATATCATATTTCAAAATTAAGTGCAAAATATGTTATTAGAGGGCTGTTCAGCTATCTTATTTTTTAATTCAAATGTCTTATATTAAAATTGTTTCTTCCTTGTAACTTACTAGATTTTTTTTAGTTCTAAACGCTCATTGAAAAATTAAAATTTTAAGCATTTTTACAGGATTAAAAACTGAACTTGAAAAAATGAAGTAATTTGTAGAATATAAGCAATATGAAGTGAACATTTCATTAAAACGTTCTTCACATGGCACTACAAATATCATTGTTATTATTGCATTTATCATTAATACCAGGACAGCTAATATGCAATAATTTACAATTCTTACTTACAAAAAATAAAAGAGTTGATACTTGGAGGCCTTTGAATTTTTAGGAGATATGGTTAAACACTTTTAAAATTCTATGATTAAATATTTTTGTTTTATTTCATTAGCAATCATTTGGTTTCAGCATAAACTGCAAAAACGTTTTATATGAGACGTAACAAAAAGTGTTTAAACCTTTGGAAGTTTGATATTCTCATTTTTTATGCATGCTTCTCAGCCATCTAAATAGTGTGGTTGATTGGGCTTCACCTACTACTGCGGGGGCATGGGTTGGATGTTTAAAGGTTGTTTGTTTGATAGGATTGCTTTTTCTTATCACGGGTCTCAGTGGTTGGAATCCATTCTGATAATATGTCTCGCGGTCTCAGCGAACCATGCGATGACTTCGATTCAGCGATTACTCCGATTACTTCGACCATTCGCCCGTTGATTTAAATATTGATATGCATACTATGTCACGGCTATTGGTATGAATGAATGGTATGGAAGAAATGTCTTCAGATCCTTACTAATCCCAGTCAGTCAATACCACATTAGCTATTATCATTCTTTAGTGGGACATTGACAATAACAAGCCATTGAGAGTAATTGAAACATTAATCTTTAGCTGATATTTTAATTATTTCTCTCATGAATAAAAACGTTATTAACGTTGTACTAGAGCCGCACAATGGGCTATTGGTGACGGTCCTGGAAACACCCCTGAGGATGATCAGAAGACATACCATCATAATTTTGATCCTCTGCAGAGGGGATGGCACTCCCTGCTTCGGTAGCCTGACGACCTGCACGCGAAGCCGAGTACTTTAAGGTAGAACAGTTTAACGAGCACCAATACCGCTCACCATCGGTCCCTACGCACACCGAACCAAGTGGTCACTCACCCGCAGACTGACCGCAGTGATGCTTGACTTCTGTGATCTGCTGGGAACCGTGTCTTAACGATCAGTCCACTGCGGGACATTATGAAATGTAACACTCTAAGGACTAACGGAAGATTTCAGTGCGTAGCATTTGCTCGTTTCCACGGACGACTTTAAATGTTTTCCATAGAATATAATTTTGTTTGAAAAAATTAAATAAATAAACATATATTTAGGCTTATATTCATAGAATAAAGCTTAGCAACCGTTAATTCGGAACTTTCTGGTATCACATGTGCGCCGAACACCACATTTTAGTTTATAAAAATTTTTATATACCAGTTTTGGGTTTTTTTATTTTTTATTTTTCTATCATGGTTAACTACGCGTTCTCGATTTGATACACGATTCTCATTTTTAATAATTTTGGTTACCACTTTACGAATTTCCACAGTGTACTCCAATCTACTCAGTGAATATGCAGCTTTTTATTTTTTTCAAATTTTTAAACTTAAATCTAGAAGATAAGAGAGCACCTGTTTAAATAACAAAGACACATTAATCTTCAAGAAGAACTATTTTACGTGAAACTACTCAGCATTTGCTCTAAATGGAGGTGAGAATCACGAAAAGCTCTCGTGGTTAGCCTGATGCCTATTGAGCTCTGATATGTTTTTACCAAAGAATAATTTGCATAAGCACGGCAATCTCTGTTAATCGGGAGCAAAATAAAGTTTATCTATTATTTCTGTGTTTCGTCATATGTAGAATAAATCCGTTTCCGCCGATTTTTATGAAAAAATAACCATTAGTTTTGTCAAACATAGAAGTTAGCTTATCATTTTCAGTGTTACACTTAATATTTTAAGCAAATACACACATCTTAAAGACTATTGATGAGCCCCTTCTTATTTACAATTTAAAAATATTATTTCGAAAAATAGATTTTTTTTGTTAATAGATATTATTGATTAGGTAATTGGTGCTGTTTTAGTATGTACTATGTACATGCTAAAACAGCACCATACGTATCACATATTACACATACGTATCACGATACCTACTAGAAGTACTAGAGGAATAGGTTATTTACAGCCTACCGAATGGGATAAATACAGGAGGAAATTGCTGATTATGGTAAATTTTGACTATCAGGTTGTTGGTCTCGAGCTATAGAATTAGGCCAAATTCTTGTGTCCGCATATCTCTTGTTTGATTTTGCCAAGTTTATAATTACCGATTTATTGAAAATTTAGTTTATTTCAAAAAGAAAAGCAAGAATTCAGCTAGTAACAATTATAATAATAAACTGAAAATGTTACTTAAGCATAATATAATATTTATTTTCCATGCAATTTTGCTTAGAAACACTATGGAATTTCTTGCTAGGGAAAGTTTAGTAGGGAAAGTGTTTAAGTGTTTACTAGGGAGTGTGTTTAAAACACGAACGAATGCGAACCAGAAATTTAAAAAAAATAGAATTGAATATTTAAAAAATTTTATATTGAAGCTGTTTAAGGGCTATTTTTTCTTATATATATATATATATATATATATATATATATATATATATATATATATATATATATATATATATATATATATATATATATATATATATATATATATATATATATATATATATATATATATATATATATATATATATATATATATATAACAAGCTACAAATTAGTCTCTTCAATCTTTCTAGGTATATAGCTATGTTCAATTTCTCTAGTGTTAATATTTTTTTAATAAATAACATTGAAAGGTCACATTAAATGAAGCATAAGACGTATTAAAAAAACGTAATTAACAATAACGCAATTAAAAAACGTATTAACAATAACTTGAAGTTTAATCAAATTTTTGTTGCAAATCAAAACGTCAAAATCTGTAACTAAAATTTACTTAATTCTATAACTTGCACTAACTATTATCATTTTAATAATAATAAAATAAAATGCATTTGTGTCTCTTAAATAAAGAATACTATGTCTGATAAATTCTATTAGTTTTCTTTAAAAAAAATAAAAAAAAAGGAAAAACAGAAAAGAAAAGATTTTAGAAGGATTTCTTTGCTTCTAAATCCATAACATATGTACCCATGGAGGAAAATACACTACCGTCAAAGAATGTTCTTCGGAGCGGTGGAACCCGAAAGAGCATCAAAATGTTTATCTTCAAAGCCATTTTCATGCTTCCTTGAATTTGAGCTAAGCTTTAAGACTGAGATGGGGTATTTAGAGGAAAGAGTAAACTTTCTTCCACACACTATTGACAGCATTGCAGTAAATATTTAGCCCAGTTCACCATAGATCAAAAATATTTTTCTTCTATTTTCCTTCTATTTTTACCCATAAAAGGATTTGATCATGGAATTGTAAAAGTTGCAAGTCAGACTGCAGAGGCGCAGAAGGAGTGTTGGGTGTTATTTTAAATTTATAAAAAGTAAAATTATTCTGAACATATTCCACCAAAGGAAAGAGAATTCACTTTGGTTTCCGAAAGAAATATTTAAGCATTTTGAATAAAATTGTAAATTGTAAAAAAGGATTTCAATAAGGTAGGTGAATTCTTAAAGATAATTAATGCCGTGTTATTTTATGCATTTCATAATTAGTATTTTACTTTTATTCCTGTTATGAATTTTGCATTCATTCTTAATTTTTAATCCTTTTCTCAATAAACGAAACAGCAAAACAACTAATTACGCACTCTCCGATAGCGAGTGATTTTTAAATTTCATTTTTATAATCTTCTTCTTAGCAGAACAGTCTTAATGCATAGCTAATTATTATTCAGGGAATTATTGTTTAATACTGATTCAAAACCTATTTTTAATCTTCTTATCGAAATATCGTTTCAGATGATATCATTTTCCACATAAATGTTTTCCGTTACAAACTTATTCTAATTTTTATAAAGTACTTTTTTTTCCGCAAAATTATTTGAAATATTAATTTTAATTATTATGCAGTAAGCCCAAAATGATTGATTTTTTGTATTAATCATTCCAGATAAAACACTAATTATGGACAAATCTTCACAAATGCAAGTTAAAATAAATAAATTAATTCAAGAAAACAAAACCAAGTTGAAGTTTTCAAATTTTTTTTGTAAAACTTATAAACTAAAATCGATGGTTTTTGTTTTATGTTAAACATCGTGTTACTTCGTAAAAGATAATGACACAATGACATAATTAACCGTATTTCAAAATAAATTGATTCCCCTTATAATAAATATTTCTTCAACTGATTGAAATTAATGAGAAGTAAAACAATGAACATACGCTTACAAATGAGTTTTTGGTGGTTTTGAGGTTGAAAGGTGTGAATAAATACACCAGAGGAAGAAAATGAGACTATGTTTTACATCAAAAATGACCTGATCAATAAATCTAAATATCAACATTATTTATTACCTCATAAAATTAATCTCATTTATAGCTCAGCAATACGTTTAGATGAAATCGGGGAGATTATTCACATCTCAAATATATTTACTTGCTTAAAGTCCAGAAAAAAATAACGCGTGCACCTCAAAAACAACCTCTCTAAGCTGGTTGCTCTGTGGTAGGTTTCTATCAACCTAAAAACATTCTAAATTGTGAATAAAATATCTTCATACACCTTGATTATAAACCTTTTAAGGTTGGTTTTTGAAGTCAACTTCAAAAAAACCTCAAATCATCATTGACACCTCAAAACAACCTCACACAAAATTCAAAAACACTTAAAATATTTGTAAGAGTAGATTGTATTAAAAGCCACGGTTGTTTTATATTGCCTATTTTATACCCTTGGTGATGCCATTTTGACCTGCTTAAAGATAGGAATAGATTTTAAAAGTACCTGAAAGCACACTTAAGTCACGTGTATCAAGCCATGCAGACATACTAACAATCATAAATATCAAACTTTTTGCTGCAATATGTGTCCCAATAGACATTTCTTTATTAGCCAGCAATAATCAATTGCAAAACCAGTTAAGTGGCTTTCGTGAACAAATATTTCTTAATTGTCCGAAATGTTCTTCAAACCAATTTTGCACAATGTAGGTTCTGTAACGTGTAGCATTGAATTTTGGCAAATTTCTTCTTTAGTTGGGTATATGTTGTCAATACAGGTTTATCCAACGGATCCAGTGACTAAAAATACCATATTTGACCCCTGATATAACCATACTTATCCCATGATATAACCATATTGGAATGGGTATTAATGAACATATGAACTATTAAATAGCAGTAAATCGTTAAAAAAATTAAAGAAAAAAATCAATGTGAGAAAATGAAAGCATTGGCAATTTAGAACCAAAAAGAGATATCTAAGTCTTATAAAATTTATTTCATGAATTTTTTCATAGATTATTTGTGCATGATTTGATGAAAAACCTAATGATTCTATTTTCATATGATTATATAGGTACAAGAATTTTCATCGGGGAAAGGTCATATTGCTTTCATATAAATCCTCTGCGAAATAACTAAAAAAAAAATAATTTTTTTTATTGAGAAGATTCAGTTTTGCATTATTGCTGTTACGCCATTTGTCCAAGAAAAATTCAAATAATTTCAAACTCCCCACGATTGCTTCTCATTTTATGAGTCGGTCATGTAAGTGTTACGAGAAAACATTCAATAATATTATGCTCCTACAACTTGCTTAAAGAGTTCTTAATTGGCATCTGAATTGAAGAGTCTGGTTGCCAACAATCACACTTCGAAACTATCACCATCATTTGTCCACACAAATTTTATGCTAATTGTTTCTAGTCATATTCAGTTCAACTAATTTGCTCACAAACCAAATATAAATTCTGAAACAGATAGTTTGCCAATTTACTCAACTAGAACTCTTTTAAGAACAAAATGGCTACTCATCTATCCACAGAAGGTTTTTTTTAAACATCTAAGCAAATAAATAAAATTTTTCTTGCTTATTTTTCCTTATGAAAAGTGTTGAAAATGTTTTAAAGTATTTTAATGGATCATAACAATGCAACATATTGAGATTAAATACAAACAAAAAGGTTCAAAATCTGCATATTTTCTGTAATTTTACTTGCCCATTTAGCTGTCACAACAAAATTGCATTCCTTAGATTTCTTTGCAAATGATCTGACAATACAATTTTAATAGAAATACTTATTGTGGTTAAAAAAATGGATGTTAATAGCGTACTCTGTATTTCGACTTTCTTCGAATATTTCTATGATAAATTATTTACTTAAAAAGTTAGAATAAAATATGGGTTATTTCATTATATAATCAACAAATAATAATGTTAAAAACATAAAATTATTTCTAACCGTCGTTGAGCAGCAGACCAAATTTTGAATTTATGGCTACCAATGTTCAACTACGTATCCTTGTAATTTTGAACCTTATCCAGAAGACAGAGGAATTCATGAATCAAACATTGGGATAAATCTGACTTCATCTTCAAGCGCGTTACATGGAGAGGAAAACCACGAAAATCTACCACAATTAGCTTGACGGGAAGTGGACTCTAACCCATGATCCAACTAATACTGTGGTTAGTTTTCGTCAGCACTTTGGCTGGTGCGAGAAAGGGGTGTATTTTATTTCGCCAAGCCATTGTTGGAATCAAACAAGGGTTTCCTCGTTGGCAGGTGATCGCTGTATCCTTTGAGCCACCACGGTTCTTTTTTGAACATTTTATTTTATTTCATATTTGGTGTTTAGCAGGCAAGGCAGTTCTTAGTTTACATCTATCAATGTTCAACTCCCTAGTGTTGTAATTTTGAACCCAATCCAGAAGATAGGGGAAGCCTTGCATTAAGCATTGGGACAAACTAGCCTTCGTAGAGGACTTTCTGATGGAACTAACCCACATTTGCGTTACATGGAGAGGAAAACCCCAATACTGTCCCACGTCTGGACCGACGGCAAGATACCTCTAACCCATGAGTCTATCATTGAGTAAATTTTTCTTCAGCACTGTGGCGGGTGCGAACAGACCACCATGCGGAATTCATATCGACATTTTTTTTATTTTTTTTATAACCGTCGTTGAACAGCCGACCCAACTTAATGGGTTTACGGCTACTAATGTTCAACTCCGTAGCCTTGTAATTTTGAACCCAACCTAGAAGACAAGGGAACTCCTGGATCGAGTATTGGGAGAAATTTGCCTTCGTGGAGGACTTTTTTTGATGGAGCTAACCCGCATTTGCGTTACATGGAGAGGAAGACCACGAGAACCTCCCACGGTTAGCCTGACGGCAAGGGGACTCTAACCCATGATCCGTCTACCACTGAGGATATTTCACGTCAGCACTGTGGTCAGTGCAAGCCGGATGCGGAATTCGTATCGACTGGGATTCGAACCCGGTTTGCCTCATTGGAAGGCGAACGCTCTATCCCCTGAGCCATCGCGGCTCTCATATCGACATTTTATTTTATTTTATAACCGTCGTTGAACAGCCGACCCAATTTCATGGGTTTACGACTACTAATGTTCAACTCCGTAGCCTTGTAATTTTGAACAAATCCAGAAGACAAGGAAACTCCTGGATCAGTACCCCCAGAGGTATTGATTTGTTATGGGAACTGGGAGGACTTTGAGACTCGACAGATTTAACGTGCATCAGTCTCCATTTACTACACGGGGAGTCTTCGGCCGGCGAGGATCGAACCCACGACCTCTTGGACATGGGCCCAGTGCCATACCGACCAGGCTATCCCGGCGTGCCATATCGACATTAGTATTATTACACACATCAACACATTTTCTTTTAGTTCTAGGTTTATTGGTATATTACATTACATTGAGCATCATAATTAAAAACGCCATGCATAATTCCACGTCAAGAGCAATCCTAAAAATATTTTTATACATATATTCTAGATATATATCAATAAAAACTATTTTTATCTAGTCACATTCTATACGAATATATTTTAAGCTCAATTACATATTATTTTTGATTAAAATACTAATTATTTGAATGCATTGCGTGCACGACCAAACGATGGAATTTTTCAATTGCATATTGTTTAGTAAGCAAACATTAGGGAGTGAACAAAGGATTTTTAAAATTTTTTTTATTGATCTTTTATAGAGATTGGAGATTTTTAGATTATAGCAAAGGAACAACGAAAATGGTATAGGGTATAGGTAAATGGTATAAGATTTATATAATTACATGCTATTTGTGTTTGTTAAATATTTCTTTTTACTATAGATATTTACGTTGTATCAATTACTTTGTAACTGGTGCAAAAGTACTTAAAAGCTTTAACTTTAAAGATTTGTTTTATTTGTTTTCTGTAACAACTGTTTATGGGAAGGAGTTTTCTTTTCATTTCCTTCAAGCATTTTACGGATAACCTTTTCAGATGCGAGCCATTTCAACAAACAGTGTAATGTTAGTTTTCTACTTCAACAATTTTACGATTTTTGTACCGGTTTATAGCTTTTTTCTTTTAAAACTTATAGAATAGTATTCTTATCAAAAAACCATTACTTAAAAATAAATTTTATCTACATACAATTTCAAGGCTATTATGTGACATATATATTTCAAATCAATCTCCTAAATACACTTTTAAATAAATAAATAAAATGCTAAATTTGAGTAAACATTTTTTTAAAAAAAATGAATAAATATAAAATACCTAAATTTTTGTAAACAACTTTCTTTATTTCATGTTTTTTATTTAAAATTTGTAGTATTTAATTTCCAATAGCAAATAAAATCCAATAATGTTTATTGGAATTAAATCCAATATTGGAATTAATTTCCAATAGCAAAGTTCCTATCAAAATGATGCATTTTGTTATTTAAAATAAAATGTTATTTTCATGCAAAGAGAAATAAAATTCCGGTAAAAGTACCATGCTTTATTGTATGAAAAAAAAAATTATGGTTAAAAAATGCCAAAGCATATGGTATTTAAACTATTCAATTGGTAATATATCCGTTTATGTAGCTACGGTTTACTGAAAATTTCAAAAATTAAAAAACCAGATTTTCAAAATTATAGTTCTTATTATTTCCTGGGCTCGATCCTCAGGCCGGGCAAGGTTAACTCAGCCTTTCATCCCTTCAGTGGGTAGATAAATGAGAACCAAGCATGCTAGGGAACTAAACACTGGGGGTTCCGCGTTCGGCTGACCACCTGACCGGAACATCTGCTCCTGCACCCCAGAGCCCAAGGTCAAGAAAACTGAGATGGGCACATTAGGCCTGGGCCTTCTATGGGCTGTCGCGCCACTGAGTTTAGTTTAGTTCTTATTATTACACATTTTGAAAAGAAATACAAAACTGAAAAGTAACCGAATAAATAAATGGCTTTTGTGCCATTCTCTCGTGATAAAATTATCCAGTTCTATAACATTTACTAAATTGCAACACACTTTATAATGTAACATTCTATTGCTAATTTTGGCAAAATCATTACCAAAGCTCTTCGGTAAAAAATTAATGTGATTTCTGTTGTTTCCATAGAACCAGAAACACAGTAAATTTTATCATATTCTGGTAGTTCTGAACATGCTTTTTTTTCTCAGTGTACAACCGATACTATTTACATCAAATGCAACTTATTTTAATTCATAATTACTACTACTATCTGCTACTATAATGATTGTTGAATTAAATCAGTATTTTGACTTTTACAATTTAGCATTCAATGATGTTTATCGGTATTTGCTTTAATTACAATTCTATCGTTTGATACAGTTTCTCCCTGACACCGAATTTAATTCAATCATGGTAAAATCGAAATACACTTGAAAGGGCATCTATTTTCTATCACTAATTAAATCGTATTGATTCGACCGTTTGCGTAATAGATATCAGTTAAAAGCGATATTCTGAAATTACATTCAGAGATATTCCTTCAAATACAAAAGAACTCACTGTTTAATAAGAGTAAGTGAATATTTATCATTAATTTATAAATTTATTTAAAAAGAAAATATAAAAAAAACTTACAAATAATGAAATTACTTTTAGAAAATGAGTAACTTTTATTCGAATCTAACATGCACAAGTAGCAATGCATTTTATGATACAAAAAGTATTAGGTTGGCGCATCACGATTAACGAGATTTAATGAACATTTATAAAAGTTCATTTGATATATTTTTTAAAAGTGCTTCGTCCTCTGCTCTCGCCACTCCCTTCCCAATAATTGCTATAAAACTTTATTTTTTGTTTATTTGTAAACTATTATTTTATTATAACTTTATCTGAAATTTTTTGCAATACTGGTATAAAACTGTTTTTTTTTTCCTATGAAAGTTTAAACTATTCACTTATAATAAGTGATATAGTAAATAAAAAGGTGTAATAAAACTCTATCGGGGGGGGAGTATTGTGGTTAACTACGACTATGATTATCTATCATTAATTCACTAGTAAATAAAACGTGTTAACTCGATTGAGGCACCTTTTGATAGATAAAGATTGACATTGTCAAAAACTGCTTTCCTCACATCGGTGACCTGCGGACGTGATGTGAGCTCGCTTATCTACTAAGTAACGCCCATTTCGACTGGGACACGCCTACATCAGTGGTTGGTACCTACTTCAGCGACCAGGCTCACAATTGTGCACTTAATACAGCTCTCGAAGCTAACACTCAAAAATACGGTGAACTTAATGCATCTCACCCGATCTTTCATGAAAAATTAGCAATGAATACACTAGTGGTATCCGTTCATCGAATTATATCCCTGATAAAATTCTGGTGCGGGAGTATTGTGGCTTAATTAGCACTACGATTATTCAAGTTCAATTCACCAGTATACATGACGTGTTGACTTGATTCTATCCAAAGGTACCTCATGACAGAGATAAAGGTTAATATTGAAGAAATTTCCTTTCCCCATAATCATAATTACTTTTTTTTTTTAATTTAATGATCTAAATTATGGTAAACTAGATCATACCAAATAAATTCGTCCACAAAATGGTCTGACTACATTATTACAAAAAAAAATTTTTTCTACTACTGGGCAAAGCCATTTGTTCGCTGCCGCTCACCAAACCTGATGATTGCTACGCCATGATTGTTATTTCTCAGAATGATACAGCATTTTTCTGCGGGAATTATTCTCGTAAGATATATGCTCTAAAAATAATTTTGCTTACTTACACTTATGCGTCTTCTTCTTACGTCCAAATATTTCCCTTCTGATTCACTTACGGTACATTTAAAATTAAAAGTTTATTGATATAACAAATTTTGCGAATTTAAAACCGCAATTTTATATTTTAGCGTGCCAAACAGATGAATATATTAAATACAACTTTTGAATCCCTCGCATTGTGCATGAAGCTGATCGTTAAGTTATAAATCATTTAACGAATCTCTGTAACAATAATTTATAATAGTATATTAATATAATTTGCTCACAAAATAATAATTATAAACGGTTAATAAGATCATAGAATTGCGTTATAATAATAAAAAAATTCTCCTTTTTTTAAACTATTAATTTGCAAAACAATCAAAATCTAAAACGTCATAAAAACAGTACAGGTGAATAACTTCAAAATAGGGATAAAAAGTATGTATACGAAAACAAAACCTTTATGATTTTATGCTGATGATTATCACAAAAATATGGAAATCTATTCCCAGAAACTGGATTTCCCATTTGATTTTCCGACCTATAAAAATGCACCGACAACGAAAGAAAATTGTTTTAGACCATTCATTGCGTTTTTATGTTACATAGAGATATTAAGACCTTTAAAAGTTTGTACCATTAATCCGCCTTTTAAACAATGTCATCATCTTGGACTGTTTTGATCATGAAACATTACAAATTACCTAAGCAAACTACAAAAGTAATTTTATTTAGTTTAGGCTTAAAAAAGTGCTTTTTAAAAATTTAATCTTCTAATGATGCTATTAGTTTATTTGTAATGAACTATAATAATATTTTATTACATCAACTCTTTAAGTATGTAATTTTATTAGTTAAATGTAAGTGCTGTGTTTGTTATAAGCAAAAATTTTATCGATTCAATTTATTTAGGAGTATTATAAATATATTTATCTTAAAAAAGGTAAATGGAATATTTCGGAGTTTTAACAACTCTCAACTTAAACTTGAACTTAATTACTTGATGCATATAGTGGCCCTTCATCATAATGATTCTATTGTTGAAAATATTTTGAAATACTTAAAGGAAACTCTAATTAATTTTGCCAGACGTTACAATCCTCTTAAATTATAAAAAGACATTTAAAAGACCTTTGAAAAAATATTCCATGAGGATTATAACCCTCTTATCTTTGTTAAGTTAAAGAAAGGAAACATGTTTACACTTTTGAGAATACCAGCATAGAGAAAATAAAATTATCGAAAGTGTAAGTGTCCTAAACACAGATCTGAATTATAAAAATAATATTTAAAGCTAATTTCAACATATAACTAGTGAAAATGCATAATACGTTTTTAAATAGTAAGATTTAGTACATAATTAACGGAAAAAGAAATAAGACATAACATTATAATATATGATAATAAAATAATGAGTTAGTTAGCATTTGTTTGCCTCTTTTGGAACTCCGTGATTGTTAGAAGGTTATGCTAAGGTATACTAAGGTATCCCGAAGGTAATGCTTGAAACGAAAAATCTATAAGCTACAGTACCTGGCTAAATTATTAGACGCACTATAAGATTCTATATAAAATCATTAGTATCAGGTGATACTATACAGCTTTATTGTTTTTACGCGATTGAAACTAGTTTGCATTTGTTTACGTTCGTGTATCAATCGGTTAAATTAGGCTACATATAATATAAACTCGACGATTGGATAAATTAGACGACATAAATATAGAATATTTATTATATCAGGTATTATATTATTATATTGTAATAATTCGATCAAATTAACGCAATGTGGTCTTTTAATAATTACGTATTTTGCACGAGTTTGTACGCAATACATTTATACTTCAACATATATGTAATGGGATTGTCATGTTTATAGTCATGCCTTTAGTCATTTTTACATACTTCAAATCGTCATGTTTTTTGTACGTCAATGATGCATAATTTTTTTCGATCGTAGTCACTGCAGGTACTATGGTAATCGGTACAGTTTTAATAAGCACTAAACATACTAAGTAAGTACAGTGTGTTTTATTAATATATTTAACAGCTATTATAACGGTATCAATACAGTGAAGTTTAATTGCAGATACTGCGGAAGTAATTTTTTACAGCCCCTCAACTGGGCTAAGTCCTAGGAAAAATTGCTTGATTGTAGTGAATGTTGGACCAAACTGAACACTAAATTCAGTTATTCCTTATTTTGCTGGAATGGACCACGAAATGTTACTTTTGGTAATTCCAATGACTTAAAGCAACTAGGAAGGATAAAAAGTAAAAATAAGTAAATAAAAATTGGAAATGTTTTATCTTTATATATTGAATTGTTTTAAATTGTGTTTATTTTATTTACTGGTTATGCAGTTATTAGACATTATCAGATAGATATTGGGTTACAAGTATAAATTAGAATGAAAAATAATTAATATAATTTTTTTCTTCATTTGTACAAGTTTGCTAAATTTTAAAGAAATTTATTTTTGCGTATTTTAAATACCAAAAAAAAATAATGAATTTTAAATAATGATTCATGCTTATTCTTATTTAAAATGACATTCTCAATCAGAATATGACCCCATTTCCGCAAATCACTTACCATATTCAGGTATGTCTTCTCCTATGTTCAACGATACTCTTATGGCTTCGGCTTTGATTTAGATGAAGAGAAGCAACAATTTTATCCGTTGAACATTTGATGAGAGGCTAAAGGAATGAAAATTTGTGAAAAAGTAACATTTGTATCAGGGAGAGAGGAATTTGATATTTCTCTGGATTTTCCATCTGAAATTGTAAGGAAAAAAAATCATTGTCATAATTTTGCTACTTTTATAGATTTTTCCTTTATTTTTGGATATCCCTGATTCTAAATCATATTCCTGTTCCTCAAACAGACCTAAATTGTAAAAACATACTTCCACAAGACCAAAAAAGTTGTCGAAGGTCAGAAAGATTATAAGTTTTACTGTTAACAATTACAAATGTTTAGTTTTATACTTCTTGTATAATATGGAGTTATTTTACAAAATATACAGCTTTTTTTGCTCTTTTCTTTTAATAATTTTTAAAAAATTTTTAAATAATGTTTCACAAATTTACTGAGGATCCAGTGTTTGAAAAAAATAAAAAAAGATATGTTTCAAGCAATAATTTTCAAAATTAGGTTATATTAGAAAATTGCATATTTTTCATCAGATTCTTTTAAACTTTTTATTAAACCTCGGAATCATTTTCTTTCCAATTAATTATTTTTGTGATCGTAATTTGATTAAATATAACATTGCTATTTATATCATAAAATATTTGCATCACAATAAATTTTGCATAATAAAGAGTCCTTTTATTAACACAAATTGTATTATTAATAAAATTTGAATTTTTTATATTATTTTAAGATCCTTATGGAGTGTCAAGAAATGAAAATGCTTTTAATAATAAAGCTTTGTTTCGTATATTAATATGTATCAGCTAAGGCGGATTCACGTAAAAATATACTCACGAAACTCTAATGTATATTATTTTTATTTTACTAAATCATGTAAAAATACTAAAAAATATTAATATGATCTTAAAGAGCAGTGGTGGCTCAGAGGTTTGAGTGTATGCCTCCCAAAGACCCGGGTTTGATTCTCAGCGATGGTTGATTGATACAAATTCTGCACCCGGACCGCACCACCCTTAGTGATGACAGAAAATATCCTCAATAGTAGATGGATCATTGTTTGGAGTCCCCTTTCCGTTAGGCTAATTATTGGATGTTTTCGTTGTTTTCCTCACCATGTAAGGCAAGTGAAGGTGAGCTTAATAAAAAAAATCAGCTACGAAGTCAAAATTCTCTTAGTACTTGTTCCAAGAGTTCATTTTTCTACCGGATAGGATTCAAAATTACAAAGTAACGGATTTGAACATTGATAGTCGTAAACCCAAAATTTGGTCGGCTGTTCAACTATGGTTATAAAAAAATATATTCTTAAAAAATAAATAGATGAAAAGAAACAATACATACAGCAATATAGATTTAAAATGCCAAATAAGAGAAATTGTCTAAGATTTATCGAAACAATGAAACTTTTAGATGATACTTTTCTACTAACACTTGAGGATCAAATGTCAGTATCATCCCTTTTACTTAGATTGCTAAGATTTATTTCTGTGATTTCCCCAGAGTATTTCCAAGTGTTCTTGAAAATGATCATAATTTAACCTTCTCCACTGAAACTTTAAAATTACCTGTTTGGAAAGTTTATTTCAACTGCATTTGTTCTGAACTACTCTTAAAATATGGCATATTTGGCATTTTTGTATAATTTTTCACAGGGGATTTTCTGCGAATTTAAATATTTGTTATAATATTTTTAAATTTGAAATTGAGTAAAAGGAATAAAAAGCAATAATTGACATAAAAGTAAGATTTGATTCAATGATCGGAAATTCAAGTTCTTGGACTCAATATTTAAGTTCAAGGAGGTGACTTAAAGTATGTCAAATTATTAGTGCAAACAATATTTTAAGTTATAAAACCAGACACAAAGACGTGCTTTCTCCGGAAAAACAACCTTATTTTTTGACGAATTTGGAATTGTAACCCGTAACACATAGGGGTTGCCTCACTCTGGGAAATATGGTTTCACTAGTTTGGTCAGGATAGAGCCGTCCAAAGTTTCTTAATTTTATTTTTGCGTATTTCCACATATCTCCAGAACTTTTGAAGCGAATTGAAATTGAAATTTTTTTTAACATAGTTATAAAATTCATTTATACAATGATAGTCCCATCCAAAAAATAATTTTAAAATATAAATTTTAGTAAACATTCATAATCTTTTAATATTCTATTTAAAAATAGTAAAGAAAAGTTATGAATTATTAGGTATACAATTATTCACGTAATTTTAAAGGATGCAATTTTAAATAGCAAAAATACGAAATTTGAGCGAATTAAGGTACCATCTGCAGTAATTAATTAGCATATTTGGTATCACCTTCTCGAACCATTAAGTTTGAATCCTGTAATGAAAAGATCCGATCATTAGATCAAAAATTATTCACGGTATTTTTCTTCTTCCTTTTTTGCATTAAGTTCAAACTAATTTAGCATACCCAAAAATAAAATATATTTGGACAGCGTAGTTAAAACTTTTTTAGGTATTTAAAATATTTGAAATATTTTTAGAGATTATTTAATAATTCAGCATGAAAATCGAGTTAAAACGTCAGCATATAACAATGAAATTTCTTTTATTTGGTGAAGAAAGGGAAATTATGCATGAATCATTGGAACATCTAATCGCTATTATCGTAATTATCGTTTGATAAATTCTAAAATAAATTGAAGACTCACTATTTGAGAATAGAGCTTAATGATTATTTTACATATATTCATGTTCGTTACGTTGCTAAAGTAACCCATTTTATCGTTAAAATCATTTTTATTGTAAAATATTATACTGTAGTTTTTACTGTAATTCTTATTTAATAAGCGTGAATCACTGATTTTACTGCAATTATTACTGAAACAATTATGCTATATGAATTTTTTTTTTGTTCCGGTGAACATGTTCCGGTACAAATTAAATGGTATTCTTGAAATGAGGGGAAATACTTTTGCCAACTCTCTCTCTTCGGAAGTCTTAACGATGTTTGATATGTTACCTTTTAAATAATACGTTATAAATCCGTGGCGTTTGTTTAAATTAAAATAATTATTTACTTATAATAAGTTTCGTTCTTATAAGTGTATGTCTATGATATTTGACACATATATGAACCAGTGAAAGGTTATTATAAAATAAAATTTAAATTTCTACCACTATGTGATATTTGGCATTCTTAAACACGAAAAACCCTAATTGGAGATTTAATACCTACTATAACGACCTTATTATCGAATACACACTCAATAAGTACCCTAGCAATTTGAAAACAAATAAATTCTTGTTGTAATGCAGCAACATCACGTTTTACGCTTACTTTTTATTAAGTTTTTCTGGAAGCCACTTTTATCTTTTACTAAACTTTTTGTACCTTACATTTTTTTTCATATTTAGTATTTGTTTCTTTTTCATGTTTCAAAATTGTTTCATGGCTGTGACTAATGAGGTTTAAAACCCCTCCTAATTTTTTTACGTCTTTTTTGTTCATACAAAGCACTATCGATTATGATGATAAAGGATCCATTTTTGATCAAAAATTTCTTTTTCCCATGATTCATAAAATGTATATACCAAATACTGTCAGCATCCATTCTCTAGAATTAACACTATAACTATTAACACTATATATATATATATATATATATATATATATATATATATATATATATATATATATATATATATATATATATATATATATATATATATATATTATTCAATGCTAGATTTTAAAATATTAAGATGAAAGTAAAAAAAAGAAATTCTCCAAAGTTCTATTTTCGATTAAAAAAATAATTAAAACATACTTATGGTAATCATGTATTTTTTTTCTCCAATTTTTCGTTATATTTTAACTTCTAAACTATGATTAAAAATTAATGTACCTAATTGCTGGTCGACGTGAGACATTTTCTTTTTATTTTTTATTTTTTTTTTTTATTTTGGCTCAATTTTTTAAATTTTTATTTATATAGAATGCGTAGTGTTATAGAAAATAAATATACACATTACTTATGCATCATAAATAAGAGATCAATGAAGTAAGAGAAATATGGAAAGAAATGAAAATATATATTTCAATCACATTTTTTAAAAACAAGTTCATAAATTAAACAAATTTCTTCGAAAAACAAACATTTTTGTACAAACATTAAAACTGTTATGCTGCGTCTTTATTTTAAATAAACTTTTTCGTAATGCTTTAAACTGAAAAAAAATTAAAATAAAACGTTTAAAAGATACTATTTTTGCAATGTATATTCCGAAAACCTCTGGGAAAAAGTGAAATATAACTTCTGGATTATGTTATAACTAGTAATGAATTTATCAAAATTTATTAAATTTTCTTTTTCTAGAAATGTAAATGTTTTTTATTTAACATCAATTAAATTTTGAAACTAATTATCAATTAATTTATATGCAATTATGCACCTAAGCCTTCGTTTTAAAAATAGAGAAATATGTTTCTTTAATTGCTGTAATAACGTAACACACTTCTTTAGTACTATAAGCCTCTTATGAGCTTAAGATAATTTTAAAAGGAAAATAAAGCAATTAATTTTTTTTCTCGTACAGGGATGTTTTCGGACCATTTTCAAAATGCTTTTTTTTTGTTTAAGTAGGTTTAAGTGTTATTTTAAAATCGATACACTCTCGGTGCAATGTCAGACAAATCCCTGTCAGAACAACAATCAGAAATTCTTATTCACACACATTTCTTTTATTAACATGATTAAAAGTACTTTTCAATTTATTATGGTTTCTTATATATTATGAATTTTTATGATGTTGAGAAAAGCGAATATATTATTCTAAGAAAATTATTCTGGTAAACTTACTTTGCTGTATGGTACAGATATTTCTGATTAAAAAAGCTATGATCCTAGTTAATAAATTTGAAACATAAAGTATACGATTTTTAAATCACTCATTTGATAATTTTTCCGTTTATATGGTAACGTTTTATCGGAAATTGCAGTAATCAAAACTATAGTCCTCAATACCACTTATTTGGAACAGAATACGAAACTAAAATGCAAATTGAGCAAAATAAGTGGTTTTTTGGCTTTTATTTACCAAATTTTATCATATGCTGTAAAACTGTATTTTATTTTTAGTTTAAAAAAATTATCATCAGATGTAATCACCACCCTGCTTTTTAATATTTCCATAGAATAAGAAACATGGAAAATTTTATTATATACTTCATGTTTATACTAGACATTTTGTTCTCAGTGACATGTCATATTAATTCAAAGACATTAAAATTCAAGAAATAATAATGAAAAAATAGTAGCTTCTATCAAATTTTATTTGTTAAACTTACTTAAGTATTTTTATTGTTAATATTATTCAAGTATTAACCTTATAACTCGTAACAATATAAAATAAACAAACGTTTAATGAACAAATATTCCTGGTGTATGAAACCAACTGTTTAATTTAATATAGGAAGTTTGATTTTAAATGATACAAAGCATTGTTCCCTGGAGTAAAGTATATAAAGTATATGCATTTAAAGATAGATGACAAGCTGTTTAGGAAATGTTCAAACTACAAACAAGTTTGAATCCGCTGTTGAACTTCCATTAACAGAATATTCAGTAAACAGACTACTAGAGCCTTTGAAACCTATTCATATTATTCCACATCTTACGTTCTCTGTGGTAATTGCATAAATTTTGAAGTAAGCTTTTAATTAATCTAATCTAAAACCAATAGAGTCGATTATTTAATGAATTTCAAACACACTTTGATATGTTTGGGATTAAAATGAATAGCGAGTGTTAGTAAATTGGTCTATTCACTTTTTTAAAGTATACGTTAAACAAATACTTAAAATTCAGTGAATACAAAATAATATTAAAGTTATTATTTACTAGTTAACTATTTTTTTATAATATTTATTTTCCCATTTTTTGAAATTTAGATCAATTAGGAAAAAAAAAACTAAGTGACAGTTTGGTTGTTTTGAAGTTTTAATATTATTGGTAGTAAGCGTTAAAAGTTATTTTTTTATAAATGTGAGCAGCAAGAAAAGGTAATGTAGTTATTATAAGCTGAAACCTCTATAAAAAACGGAAAAAGAGTTAAACGTAATTATGTATCAAAATAATTCTTGTTTGCTGTTGATACCAATATGTAATTTTTTTCAACTGAAATTAAAGGATCACTGAATATGGTTATGCGGTTAAAAATAATTAAATTAAAGCTGGCTCTCTATTTCAAGATAATTTGCTTAAAAAATGCCGGTTAAATACTCATTATAGATGAAAATATTTAATGAAACAAAAAGTATTAAAAAAATTTAATATATTGTAAATATATCAATGTAATAGAAATATAATATTAATAAATTTCTTCAAAAAATATAAGTATGTTACGCATTCGAAGATTTATAGTCCGATAAACGTTATGTTTTGCAATTTGCACTAAGAAAGAGGATTATTTTACTAGATAGCTTTTTGCCAGAAGTTTGGCTCAGACTAAAATCGATGCTATAATATCTCAGTCTTGCAGTATATTCAATTAAAAGAATATATATATATATATATATATATATATATATATATTGTAAAGCTATTATCAATAATTCTTTTATGTAGAGAATATTCTCAACGAAGCAGCTCTATAAGTCTTATAAAACATACGAATAGCACTCAATTGTTTTTAAATAAATTTTGATGAGAAACATAAATATGTACACTGTGCAAATACAATATGTAAATATGTACAAAGATGTAAAAGAAACACGCATTTTCCATACATAACATCAGAGAATTTGCGCACATTTCCAAATGAAAACTTTATTTTGAAAAATTACGAGATTATGAATTAATTGTAAGTTTTAAAAATAAATCTTTGAAGTTACGGAATATAAATTACAAAAGCTAACTTTAATGGCTAATACAAATCACACGGTGTTTTTTTTTTTTGTCTTTTACTCAAAGAAATTCCGGTGTTGCATCTAAAATTTAGGAGAGAGCTTCTTAAATTGATATAAGACTCGTATATTTGCTGGATCTTTAAATAAAAGTAAAAGCTGTTTTAAGGTTTTATTAAAAAGCAAAACAATACTAGAAGATAGATAATGAAAAAAACGGGAAAAATCGTAAAAACCTGCATCCACTGGAAAAGAATTGTTGTTTGACTTACAAGATTTTAAGTGCTTTTAGTATTGCCATCAGTATAAAAAGAACTTACACTCTTAAAGAAAACTTTCATCGTATAAGCTACATAAAAATAAGAAAATGAAATAGAAGAGACTTTAGTTCATTTTTATAGCATGCGGTCATTTTTTGTCTTGTACACTTGTTCGCTGAAGCTTCTACTTGTGAGCACGATTCTAAAATACGAAGGAAACAAAGATTTTTAAGAAATACTGAAGATAGGTTTTAAGATAGAAAATAATAAACACCGCCTGTGGAAAAATCATGTCATGTAAATTTATTACATTATATTGTACCAGTTTTGAATAAAATTTGTAAACTGAAATCAAAGCAGCGTCATAAATTTTCACCTATTATGTTCCTTAAATTTATTAAATAGTAAAGCTTTTTCATCGTATTAAATATCATCAGAATTTAGCGCAATTTACAATATTACAACTTAGCTTTTATTAGCACTTTTTTATCCTTTATCAGTATATATTACATAGATTAACACGGGATTCTATAAAAACTCACTTTTTATTGTTTAGTAAACCAGTATTTGTTACAACATAGTTAGGCTTCTTAAACTTGTTTAAAATTAAATGAATTATTTTTGATGGATTTCTTATTTCTTAAATGTATTTTTCACCAAGCACAGGGGAGAAATGTGATAAAATCGACGCATTGTATGGTTATGACATTTTAAGTAAAAACCATACTTCTGGTATTAAAAACCAAAACATACGGAATTTAAACCTTTCATTTGGTAAATTTTTGTTTATATGGGTACAGTTCACTGAAATATTTGGTTTTCAAAATAATAGTCTAGTCCTTATTACCACCCATTTAGAAAAAAATACAAAACTTAAAAGTAAATTTATAAATAATGAAAATAATAAATGGTTTTTATGTCATGCTCTTAGGTGTCATGATAATATTACAAAATTTCACCAGATTTTATCATATATTATAAAACCATATTTTGTAGTTAATTTCACAAAAGTAGTCACTAAAACACTTCGGTAAAAAATAGCAATCTTCCTAGCGTTCGTTTAGAGCCAGAAATACTTTAATTTTTACCATATTTTGGTAATTTCGACCATACATTTTTTCTCAGTATTGTAATTTGGCCCTTTTTTTTGTAATTGCCATATTGCATATTAAAAATCCTGCGGGGGATATATTCACAAATATTCTACTTCGATTTGTATTATTAAATTTTAAAGGAAGAAAAATATGCACATTATTTCATTTATTCAAGGGAAATGAAAAAAAAAAATATTCAGGATTGTCATTAAAACAATTAACTTAATTAATAATATTTTAAAAAATTAAATAAAATAAAGTTCCGTGTCAATTTCTTTTTATCAGTTGCTTTATTTTGTATTTTTAGCTTCTTTCAATCCACACGTTTTTTGGTTATTATTAGTGTTTCTTAGTTATTCCAAAATTCTGAGTTTTCAATAAGTATATATTTATGCATAAACTTTATCAGTCTTTTATGTGATCGAAAATTTATATTTAAAACATATTCAGTAGATTTATTAAGATTAAAGATTCTGCTTAAACTTTCACTTTTTAGTGCTAAGATTTTTTCTTAGTAAAAGCTGCAGTCCCTTCATTTGCATACTTTCAGAAACTTTGATTCTTAAAAATTCAAGTAAAGTGTCAGATTATGCTAATGCAAGGAAGTTGTGAAATGACATATTTCAGTTAATTTCAAGTATGAAATATCTAAGAAGTTTTTTGCTTTTTATAAAAGCCTCGTTTTTCTAGGTTACTGAAAATTAATACTTACAATATCAAAATTCAACAATGCTCTTAATATTTAGTCATGAATTGTTTGTCTATTTATTCATTTTAAATGCATACTATCGGTAATTAAAATTGCACATGTTTTAAAGATTTCATCATAAAAAATTAACTGTTAAACATTTTGTATTGATAATTCAATAACAGAACTTTAAGAAATTAGCAAAGTTTATATTTTATTTAATTTTGTCATTAACATGAATATAAAGAAGTTAAATAATGAGTACAAATATTTTTTAAATTACTTAATTGAAAAAAAAATCTGACTTACTACATAATAATTATTATTTTAGCATAAATAGTTTTAATCTAAATTGAATAAATCCCTTATATTTGAACGTTTTTTTATGTAATTAGGCTATTATGTATTGGGCATAACAAAAATTACATGGGTGTACAATGGTTAGACATTTGGAATCATGCAAGAAATTCTAGATAATAGATATTTCTAAATGAGTCTCGTTAGATCAAAAAGGGCTTTAAGTCTAGTTTGTCCCAATATTTTATCCAGGAGTTCCTTTATCTTTATGGTTGGGTTCAAAATTACAAGGCTACAAAGTTTAACATTGATGGTCTTAAACTCAAAATTTGATTAACTGTTCATCACTGGTTATAAAATAAAATGAACAGCTATGAAACAGTTAGATCACACAGAATCTCTAAGATAAAGATTAAAAAAACCATGGATTTAGTGTAATTTTAAGTTTTTTTTTTCAGTTATTACCTAAACATATACTCTAATACTTAACAGTTGCATCTTTGTTTTATACTTTCTTCCGAAAAATATTAGTATTGAAAAAGATGTAACAATACATTAGAAAGTAGCAAAGATTTCTTGTATAAACTATCTATTGCTATTTTTCACTTGGTTGCGGATTACTAAGGGTTTTTAAGCATATCAATATATCAATGATCAAACTAATTACCTCTAGTTGTTCACCACGGAGGGAGATTTAATTCTGGTAAATAAAACATTTAATTCTGGTAATTGAAAGAAAACATTTGGCATTTATCTCATTACATTTTTTTTCGTTCGTGATTATAACGATTTACTAGGGAAATACTGATATTCATAATTGTAGTTCCCATTAACACAAACTTACGATTAAATCTACTTTATAGCTATGTAGCCTAGATAAAACTGAAAAACAAAATTTATCGAATAAATAGTTTTGATTCTATATTGGGAAGTATAATGATAAAATTACTAAAATGTTCTGTTGGACTATTTAGTAATTTGAACTTTTTGATGTCTAAGCATTTTATTAAACGGAATAGGAATAGACCTTATCCTTTGTTATTGCGGATTTATTGAAATGATCGACGATAGATATTTTTAATTTAGATATTTTTAAGATAGATATTTTAAGTTTTTATTAATTATTTTTAATTTTCCCAATATATCTCTTATTTAAAACAAATAGAAAATGAGTTAAATGATGCTTATAAAAGTTTAAAAGACACTATTTTTGAAAAGATCAGACTCTGTTGATTGCTCGATTTCTGTTTTAAGCATTATTTCATCGCAAACATAAGTTGGCATTTTAGCAAAAACAAAAAATGGCTTAAAAAACGCTTTTGAATTATAAACACAGATAGCACAAATCAGAGAAAGGCTGCAAGAATAAGCATCCAGTGATCAAACTTCCTAGAATTTATAGCAAGTAAAACATGCATAGCAACATACATTAAATGCTCGGATGCGTAAAAATTACGGATTCATTTTCTTTGTTTTGTGTTCTTCAGTTTTACGCAATTGTGTTTTTTTTTTTTTTTTTAATTTAAAAAAAAGACAATCTATGCTTTGAATTAAGCTTAAAAGTCAGCATAAACATCTAAACCAAATAAATTTAATTATCGTTACACATTTAAGGTTAAGGTAGTATTCAAATACGCTTCCTCTATTTTAAAATGCGTTTGGTGGGAAAGTAAGACTATTTAACATGAGAGTTCCCTTTAGAGCGAATAATTAAAAAAAAAATGCCAAATATTTTTTTTAAAATATTTTTTTTAAATTATCCCCTACAAATGCAGACTTGCAGACATTTTGAAAAACAGATTGTTCATATTTTGAAGACAGAATAGGACATCTCAAAGAAGCATCTGTTTTAGCGTGCACGTAGCGGTTTCGATTCTCACCGTATTCTCTAGGTATGTCTTAGTAATACTATTCTGTATCTTGTACTACGTGTTCTAATTACTTCTATGCCACACGGGAGGACATGCAAAAATTTTGTAAGAAACACGCAAGCCTGCATATCTATACATCACAATAAATAAACAAACATAAATTAACATATATAAATAAACATATATATATATATATATATATATATATATATATATATATATATATATATATATATATATATATAACAGATATAAATAAATAGATGCTAATGTTACTCATATATATATATATATATATATACGAGTAACATTAGCATCTATTTATTTATATCTGTTAATAATCAGGAATTATCAGGTGCGTAACATTTAATACACTGATTATTTCAGCCTTTTACACGCAATTGCATAGTTGAAAAGTTGTTGTAAGTTATAGCTTAACTTAAACACAGCTAAAGGACCGAAAAAAAGTTAACAAGTGTATAGTGAATGAAATAGAATCTTAATGTATATTTAATGTGAATTATCTGTTAAGTAATGTTGATAACATAGAATAAATCAGAAACTTTAATTATTAATATTTATTAATTATTATTTAATTTAGTAATGAAGTGATTTTTTTACAAAATAAACCTTAATCTATCAAGGTTTAATGCTTTTTGAGTTGAAGCTCATTTTTTTCTTTTTTTTTCTATTTCAAAATTGGTAATGACTTTTTCGTAATAACATTTCCGTGCGCAATATAGTCAAATTTCTTACGAAGAAAATTCTCTAGTATCTCGACATAAAATTATTCTACATTTGAGGCAATTTTTTTTTTTTTTTTGAAACTCTATCCTCAAAAGAATATTTTTCTTGCAAGGTAAATCTTAATATCCCATACTTTTTCATTCATTCCAACCATATATCATTCGATGCAACTACAGTAGTATATAAATCCGTTACCTCCATATTTCCATTTAAAGGTGTTGACGCATTCAGATATGTAACATTGAAGTTACTGATTATTTCAGCCTTGTCCAGCAACTTGAATAGTTGTAAAAGTTGTTGGAAGTTATAGCTTAAAATAGAGACAGCTAACTGACCTAAATTAAATTTAAAAAGAGCTTACTGTATAAAATAGAAGTTAGAGAATTTTTGCGTTACTGTTTAAGTTACCTACTCAAAGATAAAATTATTAAATTTTAACAAAATCTGCTATCAAAAATTTTATTATTTACTACAAAGTATATTACTTAGGATAAAATATAACAAAAATAATAAAAGGATAATTTATTGTTAATTTTCCATTAAGACATTTTTATATAGCCTGAAAACACTATTAATTTTATCATATTTTTAAAGTTTTGGCCATAAATCTTTCTTAAAGCATATTCAATGTGGATTATTTGTTAAGCAATGGTAATAACATAGAATAAGTCAAAGACTTTCAGAATGATATAAATTATTTAGCTTAATAAAGAGATGTTTCATAAAATAAATCATAATCTGATAAGGTTTTGCATTGAAGCTCATTTTTTTCATCCTTTCATTTAAAAAAAAAAAAAAAGAGTAATGACCTTTTCGCAATAACATTCCCATGTGCAATATAGTCAAATTTCTTATGAAGAAAATTCTCTAGTATATTGAGTCGGAATGATTCCACATTTGAGGTAAAAATTCTTTGAAACTCTATCTTCAAAAGAACATTTTTCTTGCAAGAGTAATCCTAATATTCGATACTTTTTCATTCTTCCAGCTTAGAATTTCTTGAGAAATAGGCTGATTTTAACAGACTTTGAAAAATGAGTTTTCGATTTCAGTAAGTTCTTTTCCCGGGAAATTAATGAGATACTCTCTTTTCAAATCTTTAAATCTTTTGACATCCACGCATTAACCACAGAAGAAAGTAATAAATTTTTAAACTAAGTCCAAGAACTTTTTTTAACGTATGTGTACCATTTTCACTATCACCGAACCAAAAGACGAGATTTTTACTAATACAAGGAACTGCATAATCATTTCTTGAACCGCAGGGCTTAGCTAACTTTAAATAAAGCATGCAGTTTAATCATAAGATTTTAAATTATTTTTTTGGACTGATTTCATGTGTAAATTAGAAAATAGTATAAGATTAGGAATTATTATACGTTTTTTTATTCATTTGAAATGGCTTTAAAGTATCTAATGTTTTCTTTGGCCCAAAATATACTTTTAGTTTCTGTTAATAGGGAAAAAAGAAGAGCTAAGCTGGCTGCATATTGCCTAAATTTATAGACGTTTTTTATTTATTTATTTTGAGGATTTCTAATTGATAAATCATAATTGCCTTTTTTAACAAATAAATTTTTTAACAAATAATTTTGTAACAAATAAAAAAAACTACTTTTTTTACAGACAGTGTCTTGAATTTTCTAATATTTCCCTTTAGAAGAAGCATATTTTTTGTGAGGCTTAGGGCTATGTTTTATTTATGCATTGCAAGGTAGATATAAACTAGTTTCCCGTAGCTAAGATGTTGAACTGACTTCAAAAATACAATTTAGAAGGTTAAAGAACGTAAGAGTGGATAACATTTATACTAATTTAATTAATTGTAAGTAAAACAACTCACTCAATTCTGAAAAAAACACGATAGGAAGTTTATGTGTTACCATTTTTTTCCATTTATTAAAAGTCGTTTATTTTAAATATAATTTCAAAAAAACTACATTTTAAAATGGTGTAGGAAATTGTATACCTTACAACTGTTTTTCGAGTAATATGAAATGAGATAGTTAAAGTAATAAATTATTGTAAAAAATATTTTTTACTCGTAATTATATTTAGATAAACGGATTTTGTAATTGTGTACAAAGCTTTTCACTTAAAATTTCTTTAAGATATAATGAAACACACAAAAAGAAAAAAAATTAGCTTATGGGTTCCAATCTTTGGACCGACATTCTGATCAAACTATTAAGATCAAAATTTTTAAAATTGCTGCTCTGCCTCATAATTTAAGTCGGCAAAAAATAAATTTCATTCAGAAAAAGATTCATAATGATTTTTATGTCGTGAAAACCCAGTGATTAGATTCAAAGTAATACGATGCGTTTGTTTTTGCACATTGTACGCTAGAAAGCAAAAATATTATAGTAAAATTTTTCAATCTATACAAACAATCTGAAAAACAAATATTAATAATTTATTTTTGCTGACGAATTGCACAAAACGAAATCACAGTGCTTCTAAAAATACACTGCATCAAACCAACTTTCTAATTATTTTGATTAGACTTACTAACAACATAAATAGCAAGTTTCAATAGATAATAAAGAGCTAATTAACAACGAAAATAGATTATTGATGATCACTAACATTAACAATATGAAAATAATTATTTTATTAATTTTATTACTATCTGTAAAAATGCAAATTAAAGCTTGTAGGTAAAATTTTCTGCATAGGATTTAAAATTGTTGCATGGAGTCGATGCTTTCAAACACAATTTTATTACGCTAACCCGATTTTGCATAAATAAAGTGCCGAATAAACTCGATATTGTTACTATTACTTTTTACAAAATTTTAGTGCTTTACAATACCAAAAATTGTGGCAACTGGCTGATATCAAAGTCATATTCCAAAGAGCGTTCCATTACACAAATAAAAGTTTCTACTAGAATATTCTCTTGCACTATATGGTGTATAGTAACTGCCATCAAACACCATGATTGTTATTTAGTTATAATAAAATTTATATTAGCAGTAAGATAAGCTACACGTAAGAAGCAGTAATTATAATACATCTACTAAGTCATTAAAAATAATAGAAGACAAATAGCAGAGACAAGTAGCAGAGATAAGAAGACAAGTAGCAGAGATAATAGAAGACAAATTAGACCTAGGTTCAACAGAAAAGAAGTCGGTAGAAATTAGGCTTTACAAAATTATTCAATACCAATTAAGATACTTGAAAATGAACATTTAAAAGTCCTTATTATACAGCTAAATATTTACACACGCACTTTTAACAGTGAATTTTAATTTTTGCATATAAAAATCAACACTGAAAACTGACGAAAAGACTCGCCTCGTTATCGATTTTTAACAAATACAGACGAAATGAAAAGGCACTTACATTGGAGTTTTTGTTAATGAAAATTTCTTAAATTGTGTTGTAACGACGAGTTACTTTGGTCTAGACTTTATGCAATTTTCGATGTTCAGAATTTTCATACATGTTTTTAATTGTACATGTTTTTAATTGGAAGCTCGATTTGATGTAACTCAAGACAAAGTGTTTCTTCACTCAATTTTTGGGGTTGTTAAACACCAAATTCGAGAGATATTACACCCCAGTTCTTACAGTGTGAATGAGGAAAGTTAAAAAAAATTTTGTGAACAATATTTTTATGCTTTTGTATGATTACATCCTAATCAGTACTATGTTGCAAAGTAGATAAATCATCATTAAAATGTATCTAAAAATAAAATAATATGTTTGAAATAGATAAATGATGTACTTTTTTGATGTAATATAATATAATATTATCAAATCTTAATAATTTTATAAAACCCAAATATAAAGATTGACTGCAATAAATAATGTTTTGACATTCTTCATTCCAATCATAATTTTTCGAAAGTGCTCACGGTTCATGAAATCTGAATCAAGCGTGAACAAAATTCTCACTCAGTGGACAAAACACTTTCTGCGGATGTGAACAGTTTTGTCATCAATCTTTCCGCAGAATTCAAACTCTCTTGTCATATTCTTGGCTTACTTCCAATTTGGTCAACAACATAAACATCTTGAAAATAGAAACAAGTGGATTATTAATTGTTCTTATTCTTTAAGTTTTAACATCTTTCATGATTGGTCCATTTAAAAGTTTAAATGATAATTTGTTTTTTACATCTAAAAGTAATAATTGCTTTTTATATAAAATTTGTATTATTTAAAAGTTATAAATCTTTCAGAAATCGTAATTTTGAATCGATCTAAATAATATTTGTAATTTAAAAAAATAAATACATACATCAGCAAAAATTAATTTACAGGAAGATTATCATTTGTTCTAATTTCTTATGCTTTAACATCTTTCATAATTTGCTCAAATGAAGCATTTCAATGATAAAATATATATACTCACAATTCTGAAAGTACTGATTCTTATTTTTTTGTTATAAAATTTTATTTTTTAAAAGATTGTTAATTTTTCAGAAATTGCAATTTTTAATCAATCTAAATATCTATTTTATATTTTAAAAACTAAATATCTATATCACCAAAAAAGTTTACCAAAAGATTACCACTTGTTTTAATTTAAGCTTTAACATCTTTCATACTTCATTCAAATAAAGCATTAAAATGATAAAATGTGTTATGCTCACAATTTTAAAAACATTCATTCCTACTTTATATATCAGTTAAGTTTCAATCTTTAAAAATTTAATCTTTCAGGAATTATAAACTTAAATCGATATAAATAACAATCTCCTACTTGAAAATAAATACTTGCATCGGCAAAAATAAATTTATTACGATTTTTCATAAAACTCAGACTCTACAAAAGTTTTAATATTATTCAATTTGAAATTTATCTGTTAATTATGTGATATTGCAACAGTTTAAAAATCAGGAAAAAATCTTAAAAAACATATCTATGTATTTATAACCTAAATACATAACCTATGTATAATAACCTATGTATTTATAATCTAAAAAAACATATATAAGACAATTTTCAAAAAAAAATATGATCTCTCAAGTAAATATTTATATAATATATTTTTTAATACAGATTTGGCAATCTTTTTAACGGCGAGAAAAAAAAGAAACATGATTATATCAATCGTGAGGATTTGTAAAATAAGTCGAAATACTGTTTAACGTTTTTAAAACTATTAATAAGTTTATATACTAATTTAAATGTATTTATTATAAAATGTTTTGTGATATGGTAATATCATAACATTACTCTATAATAGCATAACTTCACCTTCAGTTTAAGTCGTTTAATTTAGAATTAAATATATAACAAGAAAATAAAATATTAATGGATTGGGGAAAATAAATATATTATAATTGAAGAATTCCCTTATAAAATTTTAATGTTGTGCTTTGACTAAATATGTTTTGATTTTCAGGTGAGAAAAAGCCATATCATGTGGTTTATCTTTCTAATTTGAAGTCATGGACAAAACATCAATTTTATTCGATTTTGATGCTCATAGATTTTTACATATACTAAAGCTATGTTAAACTCAAATACGATAAAGATTTTAACAATTTTATTCAAAAAAATGTTTCGAACGAAAAAAAATGTTAATTTTTTAAGAAGTGCAAAAATTCAATATCCATTGTTCTCTATATCAACTCAATTTTTAACTATATTTTAATGAATAATCACTGGAAAACAGTAATTGGTTATGGAAATAAAATTCAATACGATTATAAAAAATTTTCATATTTACATTGTTGATTATCTAAACACTTATATAATAATTTCCACGTTGAAATTAATTATTAATTAATCTATCACGAGTAATTCCTTCAAAAAAGAGGCAAACACAGTTTCTGTCGTTAACGTTTCTGTTAAGTTTAAAATTTCATAAAATTTGAAAAGCATTTCACTTATAATTTGCTCAATATTCTACTTAAGAAGTTCTGAATATTTCAATAATAAATAAATATATATTCCCTAAATAAATGATTCCTCTTTTAATCCGATAATCATTTTTAAGTTTCTTTAATATCTACGCATTTTCATAATTGAATAATTAATTTCGCAAAGTATATTATTTCTGACTTGCGAGTATTGCGAGCATAATAATAATATCTAATACGTGCAGTAAATTTTTAAAAAAGTTTTTGAGCTTCATTTTGATTTGTTCGAGAAAGCCAAAAAAATTAATTTTGAAATGCTTTCCTTTCAATCATAGTAAGATTGAATACGGTTGATTTTTAAAACCCAGATTTTTAGTTTTGTTTTAAATGATATAGTTGATTTCATGAAATTGTTGCATTTCTACATTCTTTCTGTTGTTACATTTCTTTTTGATTTAGCGCAATCTTGCTTTTAGTTCATTAGATTAAATAATTAATTAATAATTTCTCCAATGATTTAATGTAATGCTAAATATAAATCCCTTGCAACGTGTTTTGAACACACTGCACACTGATAAATACCTTGCTGAATCTACCTTAATAAGCATTAAACTTTTTATGTATTCAGGGTTTGTCTTGGTTTCGTAATTACACCGATTTTTATTAGATTTTTGAAATTTTTTAAAGGACACGTTAAGTATGATATATTCAGAATTTTTAATTTTTTATAAAGCTTAAATCATCTCTTATAAATAGCATAAATATTTTATAGATAGCATAAATAACTGTATAAAAATGATACTAATTTTTTATTTATTGAACTTTAGATTTATTGTCACAAATATACTGTCCAAGTTTTAAAAATCTTGAGAGTTCACTTTGAAAACTTCATTAGCTTTAAGGATAGAGCTATGCAACTCATAGTAAAACCATTTAGAACAATACTGCTGTGATGCCCATTAGTTTATAGCCATAAAGTTGTGTGAATATAATATTGCAATCATCTTCCTTTTTATGCTTCAATATATTGTCTTTCAATTTGGTGCTCTATTATTTGTGTTCTCTATGTAAATGTGTTTATTTTTTATCTTTAAAGACATTATATATTTACTTTTAAGGACTTTATATATTTACCTTTTTGAATTTTTATTATACTTTTTATTTTTGTTTGTATTTTTAATATATATTGTATTTTTACATGAATGGAATTTTAATATTTTTAGCAGTAGAGAATGTTTCATTGAACTTTTAATATTTGATTCATAATAGCAAAGGTGCTAAAAGAGTGTAGCCCTCATTTACTTACTTTAAAGAAATCATTAAGGGATTATTGGTTGCCATTTAATATTTGTCTGTCAGCCGTTTTGAGTGAACTTAATCTAAACATGGCTTTCATTTATATGCTATCGGCTTTGTATGGAATGCTAGCATTCAATAAAATACATAACGTTCTTAGGCAAAGAAGGAAATATGATAACGTTTATAAATTTTTATGTTGCATTTTTCATAAATAGATGTATTTAAATTTTGAAAGCCATAGATTATATTAAGTTATATATTGTAAATTATATTATACATTTATACATATATTGAAGTACATTATTGTACTTTTATATATGTATACATATATTGAACAAAAATGGTGACTCTACTGCTTTGTCTTGCGAGTAACTATTGAAAATAAAAAACATTTAATTCATAAAAACATTTTGTATATATGTATATAATCCTAAATTATCGCTGTATCAATATTTCGTCATATTCATATTCTTAAATCAGGTACATAACACAGTCCTGTAAAATATTTTGGGTTTTATCAAAAAGTACACACATGAAATCAATTCCTCACATATTTAAATATTTTATTTAAATATTCTTATTTCTTTAACTAAATACTCGTCACGTGATAATCAAAGAAATTTACTTCATTCTATTCATTCATACTCGTTCATTTCTCGATATACTTATGGACACTTAGGTTCATGTTTAACGAACGATTATTTATCTTGATATTTAGAGACAACGCTTAATGCATAGGTGAAATCATTCTTAATAATGATAAATGTTTTAGAAGATTCATCCGTGACTAAAGTCATAGTGGCTTAATTACTCAGGAAGCTGTCATTAGTGGAAGATAAATGTTACTCAAATGTTTGAGATTATAATTTATGTTACTCTGAATGGCACTGAGATTTTGATAGGTTTATAATATATATTTCAGAGAAAATATCATAAGCAATAAAAACAGAATTAAAAATGCATAATCAAAGAACAATAATCAGTTAAAAAAAAGTGAAATGATTTTATGTATTTAATTGAAACTGAATTTTGTACTGGAAAAACTTTCCAATGGTTTATAAAAAAAATACGTATTTTAATAACAGAATTACGTATTGAGATGTGAGTTTTGCATATATGACAGCAAATTAAAAGTAAAAATAAAAACTTGCACTTTCAATGAATATTTGTGAAAGAAAACTACTTTGTCAAATTTAAACAAAATAATACTGTGATAGATATTTATGCAGAAACTCATTTCATCATTTCATAATCATTTTCACAAAAAAATAAGCATATGGCTGTAAAAAAGAAATTATCAATAATACAGATAAAGTTATATGGATTGGAAGTTAAAATAAATTTTCATAAACATTTCGGGATGGGAAAATACGGAAAAATATGGATTGAGAAAACGTAGAATTAAAATTTTAAACGTGCATTTTAACTGATCATTTGAAAAAGAAAACTAATATGAAAAACGCAAAGAAAGTAATACTGTAATATATAACTATGTAGAACAAATAATGTGCGTGTGCGTGTAAAATGAAATTTTTAACGACGCACATAAATATGTGTGGATTAGAAGTTAGACTATATTTTAGTAAACATTTTTGGAAGGATAAAAACGAAAACACGAATTGGGGAAGCACAAATTTAAAATTTTAAATGTGCATTTCAAAAGATAATTTTAAAAAGAATAGCAAACAGAACAAAAAAGTAATAAATTATATAACTATGTAGAATCTTTCATTTTCACAAATAATGTGCGTGTGTGTGTAAAAAGAAATTTTCAACGACGTACATAAATACATGCAGATGAGAAGTTAGACTACATTATGATAAACATTTTGGAATAAATGATTTTATTTTTAAAATTGTATTTTTAAGTGTATGTTGAAGATAAATTCATAAAAAATAGTGGAGTTAAAAATAAAACAATATCTTTATTAAATTTTTATATCTGATTTATGTCCAGATTTTTTTAAATAGCTATTGGTTTTGATATGTAAGTGTAAATTTCAATACACAAATAAAATATTGTATTTGTACGTGCTTCTGTTGGCTGCTATGCATCTGCCTACGACGGTGAAATCGAGGCTATTCTAATTGCCTTAAAACAACTACAGTGTCGTACTGACCAATTTTCTAGCGCAGTCATCTTATCTGACTCCAAAGCACTTCTTGATATTAACTCTCTTGATATTTGGGGTAATGAAAGGGTTGATTTCTTGTCCAAGAAAGGAGCAACTATTGCCCAAGCATCTCGTTGCTCCATCTCTCTTTTAAATTGATGGCCCGAAACCAATTCCGGAACATGCTCTCAGAGAATTTCCGTTAAAGCAATACACACAAAACCTGGTTCAACGATATTTTAACTATCCGAAATCAGCCCAGGTTTAAGGCAGTTGCTCTCTTTAGACTTGTAACGGACCATGACTGTCTGGCTAAACATCTTTTTAGTATAAACATTTTTGACTGTCCTAAATGCAAGCTCTGTCGCCTTAGGGAGGACATGGATCTGCCCCATATTTCAGTCTGCTCAGCGCTCATCTCCACTACTGTGTGTGGACGCTACTGGGAGGCTAGGGCCCGTATGGGTTAAACATGTCACTATGCATTCTATTCTCTTTACCTCTTTTTGCCTTGTTTTTCTTGTTATTTTATCTTTTTGTTCTTTTAAATTTGTCTGCCATTGGAAATAAAAAAAAAATTATTTAGAAAACAATATTGCTATATTTTCTTGAAAAATACTTAAGATTAACCTAATCTGTTCTATTGTGCAATTCCTAATCTTTTAGCTTTTCATAATGATTTAATTTTAAAAATTAATAATATCTGTTTTTAGTGGATGAAACAAAGTTATGTTGACACTACTACTTATTAATTAATACGTACGTTTCATTTATACGTAATACGTTAATACGTACGTTTCATTTTATGTATCTATCAATAAATGCTATTCATCTGAATTATTAATGGAGTTTGTTTCATAAATGATTAATGGTCATAGAAATCTTAATGCTTGTGTTTCATACAGTAACACCAAAAATAATGTAAAAAACATCAAAAGAAACTTTACAGAAAATCTTTATGAAATTTTTTCCTTAGAAATTTTTTAATACTAACAGACTACTTGAATGAGTGGTGTGGTTCAAGAGCTACAAAATATTTTGAATCCTTATTACGATTAAAATATTTCATTAATATAAAATTTTTGTTCAATAAATTTTTCAAACAAGCAAAGATAAAAATGTTACAGTTAAAAGTTACAGTCTCTGAATAGGGCGTCCGTTACAGTTAAGAAATATATCTCTAACATTAAAATTCGCTTATTTATTAGTAAACTTAATTCAATTTTTTTAAGAATTAATTTTATATTTATATTCCAAAGAAAAATATTATAAGTTATCTTTTGTTGGTAAACAAAATCACTCTCTTTTTTTTTCGAGAATAAATGGTTCTAAAGTGTTCAGAAATACCGAGTTTGAAATACCTCACCTTATATATCAATTTTTATTAAACATCAATTTTTATTCGAGGCATGCAAGGCCAACAATACTTCTATTAATGCTATTTTTTATTCTCAAAATATATTTAGAGTCACGTACATGAGATGAATCTTCAAATTTTTAAAATGTTAACACCTTTTCGCTTTAAAATATGGAAAAAATCGATCTACTCTACACTATTTTGCTTGATATCGTAACAATGCAAACAAATACGAAATTTCCATAATATTTTTTTTTATTAGATGCGTTAAAGTATTTGTTAAAATATGCTACTATACTCTGTTGCAAATTAAAAAAAAATCTTTGTGGTATAGGATTTAAGTTATCATCCGCGACTGCATACAGTTCCGTTTTATTTCGTTATCAAATTCTACACTTGCACTTGTTTACGTTAGTGTATCAATTGGTTAAATTAAACGATATATAATATAAATGTGAAGATTAGAAGATAGAAGATATATTATATAAATATGGAATATTTATTTTATCAAGCATTGTATTAATATATTATAATAGTTAGATCAAATTATTAGACGCACTGTAGTTGTTTTAATGATTACGTGATTTGCACGAGTTTATATGCAATACTTTTATATTTAAGCATACATATAATAGTTTTTTATTTAGAAGATTTTTTATATACTTATATACTTCCTTCTTGTATTTATTTTCAACGTATTTCATTACAATGTTAACCAATTGATACAGGAACGTAAACAAATGCAAACCGGTTTCATCCGAGGAAAAACAATACAGTCAGTGCGTCTAATAATATGGCCTGGGACTGTAACAGTTCTGTGATATATATATATATATATATATATATATATATATATATATATATAATATATATATATATATATACATATATAATATATATATATATATATATATATATAATATATATATATATAATATATATATATATATATATATATATATATATATATATATATTATATATATATATATATATATATATATATATATATATATATATATATATATGTCAGAGAATTATTAAAAAATAGTTATTCTTTCATTGTCTTACTATAATCTTATACTTGGCTACATATTTCAATTATTATTTAAGGAGAACGTTTTTAATTGGATAAGAAAAAACAATATGACGTTTCAAGAGCAATGGATTTCATTGAACCAGTAAAATTGGTGAGTCTTATGCCCTTAACAAATCAAATGTGAGATAAAAAATAGTAATTTTTGTTTCGCTATAAATAAAAGCGTCTACGAGCAGCAAATATTCATTATTCTTTTATCAGTTTCTTTAAATGCGGACAGAAATATGCGCATATTCGTTATGATTTTTAGACATAATTTTTTTATTAATTCTTATCACTTGTTAATGATTATTGTTGTTAATAACTATTATTATTATTAGTAAGAAAGAAAGCAGAGTCGCTTCAAGAGTTAATAATATTGATATTTCGGACGGGAAGCTGATATTTCGGGTTGGTAATGTGTTCGGGCTGGGAGCTTTGCATTACTTCAGCTTGAACTTAGATCAAAACAGGCGCTCTCCATAGAAATAATGATTTTATCTCAACTTGTAACAGAGTATAAGCAATATACATTTTAAAGCAAACTCCGTTTTTTTTGTTTATTGAGTACTGTTTAAACATTCCACACTAATTTATTTAAATTTTCTGCATTGTTTAAAAATCTGCTTACACTCTTATTGAGCCGAATTAGAGTGCACTACAGCTTTTCTCCAGCAGCTCTTCACATCTCACAGCTAACAGCAGCTCTTCAAATCTCATCAATCGTTTCCCAACTGACAATTTCTCAAACAAGATTGTATATGTACAGTCCCCCCCCCAAAAAAAAACGGACCACTTTGAATAACTTTTGATCTAATGACCAGATCTTCTTCTAGAACTCAATCTTTCAGTTCGAGGGAGTAACCTGAAATAAAATATGCTAATTAATTAGTGAAGACGATATTTTAGGTTAGAAAATCAGACAAAAATATGTACTTACTCTGATTTAACACAGCTTCTTTTTTACAGATTTTGATTTCCGATCCTAAAATCGCAATCTGTAAAAAAATAATCCCAATAGTTTGGTTACAGTCAGGTAAATCAGTTTGGACCTCTTATTGTTAATTTTATTTTTTGTTTATTTCACCGTATCTGGAGAACTTTCTAAGTGAATTCGAAAAATTTTGCACGCAATTATAAAATTAACTTTTAACTTTTAGCAAAATTTCATTTCATTCTATTACAGTCGGAAAAAAAAGTTATGCAATTTTTCACATCATTTTAAAATATGCGATTATGAATGGCAAAATACAAAATTTCAGCAAAATCAGTCGAAAAGTTCCTAAAAATTAGAATTTTAATAAATTTCTACTTTTAAAATTCAATTCAAATTATGTATTGAATGTATACAAAAAACATGTGTTTAAAAGAAAAATATATTTGAAATTTTTAAAAATTTATTAAAAAAATTTAGTTAGTGATTTAAAAAAAAAAAATACAAAATCCATGATCATATCAAATTTTGAATAAAAGTACGAAGTCATAAAAAGGAATAAAGAAAAATGCACATGCAAGAAAAACTACATACATATGGAACTGTATCGTAACATTGACAGACATTGAAACTGCATCGTATAACGTTATAAATGTTTTTAAGAAAAATATTAATATTCATTCAATTTCACTCACTAATTTAAAAGTTCAATATATCCATGATATTAATAAATGAACAATCATGTCAATTCATGTCAAGAATATGAATTAAAGAGGAAAAAATTTTATAGTTATAGTTGTGTCCTCATTAATTTAAAAAAAAATACTAAGACAGTATGTTCTAACACTAACTTTGAGTACTTTAACTTTGAGTATTGCATGTGAAAAATAACTACTTAGCAATTAACAATACTTTTTATTAAGAAATTTGCGTCAAACGAAATTGGATTCAAGAAATTTCAAAAGTAATTTCACAAAAGCTTTCTGTTCTCGTATTTTTAATTAGTTATTAAAATTAGAGTACTCGAAATTGAATAGATCAAGTATGAAAATCGACATTTTCAGTTTTTTTTTAAAGCTGTTGCCAATTCATCTCACTTAATACTACGACATTCAATAATCAATATTTAATTCAATCAAATGTAAAGAATAAAGCTTGAAGTGCAAAAAATTCAATAATCGGTTAAATTGTATCGGTCAATTAATGGCCGGTCAAACGCTATCGGTCAATTATGATCTAAAAAAAGACACTAATAATTAATTTCCTCGTTGTGATAACAATTATTTTATTTTGCAAGTATCAAGTTTAATTTTCATAAATAAATATAGATGTTGTAATTTTGGTTCAAAATTCCAAAATCTAAACTTTATAAACTTTTACCTGACTACTTTTACCTAACTTTTTACCTGATATAAAATACTTAAATTTTATGTACACGTACTTAGTGAGGTTAATGTTATTCTTCATCCTAGAAATGAACCATATTGTTTTTAATATTTTAAGAAATGATGCAAAAGGAATATTTATTTTAACCAAGTTTTTTTCATAAATGTTAGAATCAGAAAATTGCTTCACATTTATGTTAACCTCTCTTTGAGAGTAAGGCCTCTAAATCAGACATCAAGTGTCACTGCCTCGTGTATCAAATAATTTGAAGAAAACAAACTATGACAGGTACCTCATTAAACAGGAAATAACTAATAACAAATCGGTTTGCTATACTAACACTGTTCTCTAATATTTAAAGTTTTTTTTTTTTTTTGTATCGAAAAAACAAAACTTAAAGAGCAGAATAAATTGAAGTACTGGTGTATTAAAATTTTCTATGAATTTGCAACTTAAACTTGAAGTTTAAAGTTATTAAAACAGTAAATTTTCAATTAGAGTCATTTGTGTTCAGAGTTCAACATGTGTTCAGAGCTCAACACTAAACTTACATTGTTCAATTGATCTGATTTTCTCTAAGTGCTAACCTTAATGGTTCAAATCAGTGACTCTAAGTATGCTATTTAAACATACTAACTATTAAATAAATTATGGAACCATATTAAAAAACGTACTCCGAATAAACAGTTTATTTTGACGGATTTAGATTTTGACTGATCAAATATTACTTTTAAGCGCAATCTCAAATCTATGTTCCCAATAGTTTAGTCAGTCGAAAAAAATGAGCCCTTTTATCGAAGTTTTACATTTGAGCGTGTTTCGCAATTACTAGGTCATGCTTTTAATCAATCGTTTTTTTTTTTTTTTTTTTTTGGAATTATAAAATTCATTCATTCCAACATAATTCCTTGTAAAGCATAGATTTTAAAAATTAATTATTATGTTTTTATTTATTAAGAAAGGAAAAATTGCTTAATTGTAAGGTATACAAATTTTCAAATTGTTTTATTCTAAGCTACAAAAAGCATAATTTGAACAAAATCAGTTGAACAATTCTTCAGAAATTAAAATTTAAGCCTACGGTTTTTTTGAACATTTCTAATTCAGAACCTTTTTTTTTTTTTGCTATAAATTCACGCTCTTTGCTCATGGTGACATAAACTGTACTTCATGTATATATTGCTGTTGGAAAAATTTGTTTTGTCTCTTTGTGTGTCATGAGTATAAGTTTAGGTGAGTATAAGTTTTGAATCTGAGACCTGCCGAAATACTAAAAAAGATTTTGCCTATATATGCTAATAATACTAGACTGCTTTATTTTAATAAATGTTAAGTGAACAAATTTAGCCGACTCACAAAGCGATTTAAAAGGAATTGTGAAAACTCATAACTGGAATGAATGAGTTTTTTTAAATTTTACTTATTATATTTTAACCGAAATACTAACAAAGGTTTTTGAACAGGAATTCAATTTCCATTCATGTTTGGTCACGTGATAGTTATCACAATCGTCGTTTCTAGAGATATACTGTCTCTGAAAGAGATGAGAGGTATGCAGTAGCAGTTATAATGTTTTTAATAGCATTCAAATTTTTTTATATTTCTTATAGATATTTAAACCTCCAAAGTTTTTCTTGATAAAAATATCCTTTAGATATTTTGGTATTCTTTAAATAAATGCTCTTCGTTTCAAAACTTGCTAATACAATAAACTAAAACTTCAAGTCTTGTGCTAACACAGTCTGCAATATTCAGCACCATTAAATGCTTGTTACAAGATTTGTAACGTCCCTTTAGCCTTGTTTTTAACTCAAATAATTGTGATTTGTGACTATCCTTTTTTCATTGCACTTGCTCGATTTCTGACAAATTGTCAATTAATGTCTCTCTTTGTACTTACTGGCGACAGCTCTCTTATAAAATTTCAATTTAACAGGGCGTTAGGGACACTCGACTCTATCTTCCAACGACATTGCTTTGTTTAATTATCTAACATTTAACCACCATTATTTATAAAGAAATAAATACATTTTTAAAACTCCTTGAAAAAATACTATTTTGGAAATAATTACATTAAATATGAATTGAATAATCTGCTCCAGTGATGTCTTATTGTTTCTCTCCATTATCCAATCTCCTATTATATATATATCCAAATCACTTACGGCAATTAACATCATCAAATGCATGAAGATACTCGTGTTATATTTATTAATAGAAAGTGCCGTGATGTTTTGATGAACTGGTTATAATTACTTATAGATAATTTCTAATAATAATAATTTTTAACGTATAGGCAAAATGTAAAATGTCATGATTTATAAATATTCTTCTTAAATAACGCAAGAATAATGCTTTAGCTTTATAGACAGTTGTATAGTATTTCTTTTTGCTGATTGGTTATTTAAATTCTTAATTAAATGCTAGATCACTTTTTTTATTCCGTTTGCTCAAAGTATATACATAGTTCACCAAGGGAAAAAAACTAAACACAATTGCAAACTGCAACAGGTAGCAAAAATTAAAACAGTATCGCTCATTCGAAGTGTAATTGCAATATGAGAAACAAAATTATATTTTTGGAAGATGAGTTTACAGACTTTTTATATTTTAAAAATGGAAAACAATGAATAAATTTTATGCTTGCATAGTTAAAGAAGATTATTACAGGCATATTACATTTTCTTTGTACATTTCATTATGAGTTCATTCAATATGCATTTTTTAATCAATATACAATATACGTTTTATAGTTTGTTTATCAAATCTCCATACACATTTTACAATTTGTTTATCTAATTGCATTACACATTTATTCTGTGAAAAAAAGTTAAAAACAATAAAAAACAGCTTTGCTAAATCATTAAAGTATTTCTCAACTTAGTTTTGAATTTTGTTTTAATGAAAAATTTAAATGCTACTTTTCATTTAAATGAGTTTGAAAGTCTAAACTGTTTGATTACATGGAAATTTATCATTCGTGTGCACAGGTACGTTTATGACAAATTGGATGCCAGCAATTGCAATGTAATATATAAACATTAATAAAATAGATAATTCGACTCTGTATGAAAATGAATTGTGAATTTTGATTTAAAGGAAATTACTAAATGTATCTTAAAATTAAATGTAGGAAAACTGTACATGATTATTTTTGTAGCAAACTCTCATATTATTTACAGTAAGTACTTGAAATACAGTACTTAAGCAACAGGTAAAAGAAATATTCCTCTCAATCCATCATTTCATGAATTTTTATTTCTTTATGTCATACTTTTATGCGTTTGTTTATATCATTAACTTCCTTATCTGAAATGCCTAATTACATATATTTCCTATTCATAATTTTACGTTTAAATATTACTAACATTATCATAAGCACTTGTTAAGCTTGTAAATAAACTTTACAGCTTACCAAAATTTGTTTTTGTAGGTTTTGAAACTAGTCACTATGAGTATTTTTTATTGTTCAAGGAATCTTACAATTAAAATAAATTATGGATCATCGCGTGATGTGTACATTCAAAGTGTGTACATTCAATGTCTAAATGTTTTCACAAGATCTATTTTATTGTAAAAACCATCAGAAGTTTACGATTATTCTTCTCATTTTGGCACAGCATGCACGATGGTTAGTGAGTGATTATGGTATCTCATATGTGATGAACTTATAGATTTAAATATTTTTATTAAATTCCGTACTATCTCGATACGCACAGATGCACACAGAGCAATGTCACTTATGTTACATGTAAACAAAAAGATAAGCGTTGCGAGCACATGAAACTAAATTATATTAATTCAGTATGCTCAGAGGAGTAATATACCACTCCTACAATTATCAATGCCTTTATAAGTTAGGCAATATCAGCACGATCAGAATATAAACTTTATTAACGCCAGCAAACAGCTTCGTTTCTATTATTAGGTTCATATCAGTGATAAAATTTGTGAGTAAAATTAATAGAAGTTAATAGTAACTAATTTTGCAAAGTAGTTAAAAGAAAATTTTATATAAATTTTATATTAGACCAGTTATAATTAATAACGGTAAATCCCTGTCTATTGCTATGCTATACTAAAAAGCAATCAATATTGCATAACCAATGCATTCATTAGTTAATGTACAATATTTCTAAAAACAATTTTTTCTAAAAGGTATAAAATATTCATTTTTCAACAAAATGGCTATTCTTCATGCTTTTTTAGAAAACACTATACATTATTGATTATTTTTACATTCGTTCCGAATAAAATAATATAGATCCTTCAAAATCCATTTAAAGAAAGAGGAATGTCACGTTGTTCTCTCGAGTATTGCAACAAACGTGATTTCATAGCTGCCAATCAATGTCCTTTCCAAAGTGCGGTTGCCAGATCCAATCTACCACATTTCTGAATCGTCTGGAAACTGAATGTCATTTTGTTCGGAAAGAAAAATAAATGTGTCAAGCAAAGAGCTTTCAAATACTGTTGAATCTGTATTATTTATAACACATATGTCATTTTGCTTAGAACAAAGGCTCTTAAAACAGTAATATTATTCACATAGCTCCTTGGTACTGACAAATATGCATTTAGTTTTAAGATCATTTCAGAATGTCTGGGTTTGAAGCTAAAAATTTGTTAAAGAGTTGTATAATAATTGTTTTAAATAATGCAAAATATTATGGATTAAACTTTTTAGTAGCTTAACATCCTTTTACGTCCTGTCCATTATATTATGCATACCATTATATTATGCAATAATATTTACTACTTGAAGTATAATGTTACTTAACTAAGAATGTGTACTAGAAGTAAAATGTTTCTTAAGAGAAAACTATAAGTTTTGCTATCTGATAAACACTCAAGACAAAATAACTTGTTTAATAATATTTGTATTCTGAGAATTTCATGCGAATTAAATTACTTACTTTACGTCTAGTTTATCATGAATGCCCTACTTTCTTTCTTTATTGTTTTATATATTCATTTTTGTGACTGTGAAAAATTTTACATTCCAAATTTTGTCATCTTTCTGATTATCTTTAGCATAGGTTCTAAACCTTTTTATTGTTGCCACCCCCTAAAGGAGCAAAAAACATTTCAACGTCCCCCTTTGTGAAAATCCTATTATTTAAAGCATGGGGACGGAGGGACATGTTATGAATTATCAGAGGCAAAATTTTTAAGCAATTTTTTTACGCTTTAAATTTGTTTCGTTTTTTTAAAAATGTATAAATTAACTCGATAAATTTCTCACGGCAGATAATCGTAGTCTACTTGTTATGATCAAAATAAATACGTTTAATGAATAAAGTTTACAACAAAGAAACCTATGATTAAAAAGAATAATTTATTCTTAATTAGATAATTAAAACAAAAACACCCAAAATGATTTTTTACACTAAAAAGTAGTATCAACGAAACATTCAAGTGACTATGTTAGTGGGATGATTGTACGTTAAAGAATTGGTACAGAACCAATTCCTTATTGTTCGGTTCCATACTTATAGTGAGATGAAGACGCAATTACCCTCGTTGCTGAATTTTGAGTCGATTTCTCCTTTCTGTGACAAGATCCGTAACAGCACTGAATCCACGTTCAACAAGTTAGGAGGCAGGGAAGGCAATTAAAAAATTTTTAACGATAGTTTACAGTCCAAGATAGGGAAGACTGATGTTACCTTAAAGCAAAATTATGTGAGACGATCACCATTTCAAAGTTTCATTAGTTAAAAGTTCGACCAATTACTCGTAAATCTGAACCTCTGCTGTTTCAATATTCACAAAAGGATTCACAACCCATAAACCCATTCAGGGACTTCTAGGGAACAAAACGTCTATAAAATGGTCAGAAAAGTCCATGTGCAAGGAGTCAAGGTGTTGGTAATATTCTTGTGCATCATCATAGAGATTTTGCCTGCTTGGCTGAACTCATTCCGACCAAAATTCTGCTTCCACAAAATGAGTCTTTTAGAAAGGCAGAAATAACTGATTTTGCAGAGCAGATTGAGCTCGTCACCTTGAAGTTGTAAATTAACACCATTAAATTTTACAGATAAATCAGCTAAAGTCTTTCCATAATTCTAGCAATCTGTCTCTCAGAGCTACATTTCTGTTTTCGAGGAACTCAAGCACAGAGTCTAAAAGATTCCAATACCTATTGAGACAGAAGCTTTTGGAAAGCTCTCGGTGTATAGTAGCAAGCGATTAATTTCTTCATTGTTTTTCTTGCATAGTTGTCTGAATAATCAATCGTAGAGAGCATTACAGTGAATTTTGTTCACAGCATATTGCGATGATTGATGCAAACGGTCACTGAGATTATTTCCTGAGTTTGTGAATCACGCAGTGCACATTTTCTTTAATTTATTGTTTTTATATACTCGTTTTCGTGACTGTGATAATGGAATTGTAAACTCCAAATTTCGACATCTTTCTAATCATCTCGAGCATTTAAATCTCTATAAAAGCTAAAAAATCTCTATAATAGCTCTCTAAAAATTTATCTGAAAACAATAACACACTACTGGCCATTAAAAATTCTACGCTACACCAAGAAAATATGCAAATGACAAAATGATATTTATTGGGCACATACATTATAGTTGGAAAAAACAAGTGATTATATTTTCAGGATATTTGGATGTATCGATACTGAGGAATCAATACTCAGAGAAGCCTCCCCAGGCAGCAATAACAGCAATTACTCTCCTGGGCATCGAGTTGGACAGAGATTGGACAGCATGGATGGATACCGCATTCCATACAGCTTTAACGTTAGGCCACATATCATCGACCATAGTGACAGATGAGTGGTGGCATACCAGTCGATCGGCAACCATTGACCAGATGTTTTCGATTGGTGAGAGATCAGGAAAACGTGCAGGCCAGGGAAAAAGGCGAACAAGCTCTGTATCAAGGAAGGTCAGGACAGTGAGGGCAACATGCTGTTGTGTATTGTCCTGCAGAAACGCAGCGTTATGGAGGCCTCGAAGATAAGGCAGAGCAACTGGCCCTAACATATTAGAAATGTAACGAACGCTGTTCAAAGTGCCAGCAATGCGAATAAGAGGTGATCAAGACGTGTATTCAATGGCACCCTATACCATTACTCCAGTTGATTGGCCAGTATGACGAGGTCGAATGCTATCTGCCAATGGGCGTTCTCCCCGATGGCGTCGAACACGGATTCGGCCATCATGATGTTGTATACAGAACCTGGATTCTTTTGAAAATACGACGTCATGCCATTCCTGCATCCAGATTCGTCGTTGATGACACCATTGGAAGTGCTTCTACCTGTGATGCAGCGCCAAGGGTAGCCGAAGCCATGGTAGCCGTGTTGACAGCCCAGGCTACTGCAAACGTCGTTGAACAGTTCGTGCAGACACTTGCTGTCTTGCAAATGACCCCATTTGTTGATTTAGGGTGCGTGACGTAGCTGTACGTTCCCTTACGACCATGTGTATAACATATCTGTCTTCTCGGCTGTTAGTGGAAGGGGGCCCCTGAGATCCCGCACGGCGTTCAATAAAACCGTCATGAACCCTTCGATTCCATATTCTGTTAATATTTATGGGATCTCGACCAACCTGTCTAGCAATACTTCGGTATGATAAGCTGCAATCCCGATTGACCACGATTTGACCTCAATCAAGACACGTGTTGGTTGGCATTTCTCCTTCTTATACGAGTTATAACAAAAACTTTTTTGCCCAAGAACAACGCTTAAATTCAATTTATGTATGAGAAACTTATTGTCAAATCTCTTCTTTTATACACATTGTAGGTGTCGCTACCGTCGCCTGCTTTCCATTAATGCGCTGATAAGCTAATTATTTCCATACCACAACATGCTTTATCCGTCCTGCAAATTTCACTTTCATGGTGTGTCGCCTTTCTGGTGTAGCAATTTTAATGGCCAGTAGTGTATTTACAACTGGATATGTAAACTTTTTTTACTATACTTTAAAGAATAATTTTCTTTTATGGATAAACGATCATAGCGAAATACTTTTATTAACAATACTTGCGTTTTCAGCATTTCATACAAGTGAAATGGGTAATTTTCAAACTGCAGCCACTTCTAAAAGGCTGAGTTAAGTTTTTTACATAAAATAATTATCCAAAATAATACGTTGTAATAAATTTTATTCTCCGTTTATTAATTGCTGTATCATTCATTTCAAAAATATTTTTGATTATCTGCTAGACGTTATGTTGTTGTAGATTTAATAGAAAAAATATTTTTTAATGTAAATGTGGCAGATATTAAATATCTGCCAATGTACCTATAGTCTACTCACGTTAAACGTATTCTTAGCAGCAAAATGTCTTGGGCACTCATTGGATCAATATTCATTATTATTTACTCAATGAGCGTAAAAAGGGTCTATTTTTCCGATATTGGCCTTTTTTAGAATTATCAGATTAACTTGATATTTTATATACATTACTCAGCCAATATCAGCTCATTGGAATGACTGAATAAATAATAAAATGGAACTGCCCATTTTACCCGATATTTTGCAGCCACTTCTCAAACAATATCAGCCCTGCGTAAAATGTCGAGTCCTCTATTTTAAAAGCCATTCAAGTACCAATATTTCATTTTATTTTAATACCGTCGCTGAACAGCCAACACAAATTTGAGGTTATGACTACCAATGTTCAATTCCGTAACTTGGTAATTTTGAACTTAATCCAGAAGACACAAGAACTCCGTAATCAAGTATTCGAAGAAATTTGCCTTCGTGGAGGACTTTTGAGGAAACTGATCCATTTCCATTACATGGAGAGGAAAAGGCTAACCACGGCTTGACTGACGGCAAGTGGACGTTAACCCTAGATCCGTCTAAAACTGAGGATACTATGCATCAGCACTGTTGTCGGTGCGAGCATGGTGCGGAATCCGAATCGAACAGCCATCGCTGGGATTCGAACCCAGATCACCTCATTGTATGACAAATGCTCTTTCTCTTGAAAAACCATTATTAAAAAATCTAAACATTCCAATATCGGTCCCTCGGTTTATGCTCCTATAGGACCTATGTTGAACATATTTTGAGTCCAACTGGGGCCAAGGAAAAATTGTTTTTAGGGATGTTATTCTTGACAATTATAGTATATGATAACAAAAAAATTAGCATTTTTTTCTGAAATTTATTATTTTAATTTTTACCTCAAAACTATCGATTATACCTGATTTGTCTATTTTGGTGAAAGGTTGTTAATCTATGCTAAAAATTTATTTATATGGTCAAAACGAAAATAAACTATTTATCAAACTTGAAAACTAAATTTACCGTTTTTATTCCCAATTGCTTAGTAAAAAACAGCTTTCAGGGGTCTGTCTAGATTTTTCTGAGTGGTACCTATTTTATGAAAATTTGGAGATAGTTTGTGAAAAATTAAAAAATTATATTAAAAAATCAACACAAAAATAAGGATTTATTGTTTCTTAAGGGATACAAAAATAAAATTCTAAGAAAAAGTATTTCTGCGAAACTACCGTTTTTCCTAAAGTTGAATTTGTGAAACTACCGTTTTTCCTAAAATTGAATTTGTGAAGGTACCGCTAAACGGCAGTAAATTCGGCCTGGACAGACCCCTGACTTTCTTAACAAAATATTATAAATCATCAAGAAAAAATTTTCTTAAGAAAAGAAAAGAAAAAAAGATTTCCTTAAGCTATTTGCCTAACCAGCTTCCCTTCAGAAAAACAGAGTTTAATTAGAAAACTCTGTTTATGTACTGCTCAATAATAATTCATATCCAATGTTTCAATTTTTCTAATATTAAAGAGAGCTTATAAATAAAAAGGAAAACCGAAATGAGTAAGTTTTAATCTTCACAAATAGAATATATCAGCACATCTCTATTTATCACTAAACTGTTATATTTGGAGTTAGTGTCATGCACTGATGCATAACATGAAGGAATGTTAATTGCCTGACATGCAATGATGGATGCGGAGTTTGGGATAGAGTATTAATTAATTCTGTGCAAAAGCATATATTTAAAGCTTAGTACGCTTATGACAACCTGTTTGACTAGTTAATAACCGCAGAGTTGTTCAATATTTAACAAGCTGTATACATTAAATGTATTACAACTTTTAATCCATCGAAACGGAATTGTGAAAATATGAATATGGTACTATGCAATCGTATTAATATAAAAGGGAATTTTATGTAAATAATATTTCTGAAACTTATTGTTTGAAATAACTTTATAAACATATATTGATTAAATTGCGAAACAAATACTTAAAATCAAACGAATTATTTAAATTTTTTTTCCCACCATGTACACACATATTTTGTTGAATAGTGCAAAATAAAATATTATTTGAATTTCTCTTACGTTTTCACGAATGAAAGAAATTACTTAATTTAGTGACGAAGTAACATGGATTTATAAACTATTATTTAAATAAAAATCACAGCATTTAAAAGCATTCTTTTAATCTACAGCGAAATAAATAATGAGTTTTTCCGCTATTACAAGATTTTGAAAAAAAGACGATTTTTTCCAAGTGCGACAAGTAACTGACTTAGCGTAAACGCAATCCACTGTAACAAAAAACTTAAAAATTTTTGATGATTTGTGAAAGTTTTAAAAGAATTTTCACAGAAAAAATTCATATTAATAGCTTTACGTAACATAATTTTACGTATTAACTTGATTTAAAAATTTTTATTAAACAAAGAAAAAGTCGTAATATTGAAATTAATATCAGAAAATTTATTGTATAACAATGCAGTATATGACGCAGTCATCAATTATAAACTAATAATAATAAGTATATATTTATTATAAGTATATATGCTTAGTATGCTTAAAATGATCAGTATGAACTAACTATTTCTTTTTAGTGCCACTGAAAGGCTCCACTGCAATTGGGCCAAAAACAAAGCAAGTTACGATGATCTTACAATGAAAAACGTAATACATTAAAGTGTTTGCAGTCCGTAAGAAATACTAATTCTAAGTGAAAGTGCAAGTATAACTAGACAGACACTCTCTCCCATTATGCAACTACACCGAGAATATCTTTTCTGTAAAAAACATCGTAAGGAAACAAATTTTCAGGCAAAAAAATGCTGGTAATAAAATCCAAAATATACTAAAACCATTAATTCGGCTGTTATGCATTTCATAAGGTAAAGTTTTACCGAAAGAAACTGAAAAGTAAATTTAACAGAATAAAGGGTTTTAAGCCATGTTCTAAGGTATCATGATAATTTATCACACATTATTATTTCATTTTTAATGGCGGGCACTTGGGATGTATGGTCCCATTGGCCTCATATGCCAGGACTGCTACTCTCCTCTCGTTACCCAGTGGGCACATGTGGCGGTGGAGCAGCGTCACCCACAGCACACAACCACAAACCCGTTTATAGGGCGTGTCACATTCACACGGTCACACAAAGGAGAAAGGACATAGAGCACAGATAGAAAGAAACATCCAGGCCCTGAGCGGGATTCGAACCCGCAACCATCGGCTCCGCAGTTAGGCACGCTAACCACTCGGCCACCTTGTCGGCATTTATCACACATTATTAATCTATATTTTATTATTAATTTCACTAAAATCCCTTACAAAATGGCTACAGTTAAAATTACCGAACTTTTAATTGTTCCATAAAGTCAACAATACGGTAATTTGAACCATATTCTGATACTACTAACGCATGTTCTGATATTCTGATACTACTAACAACTAACTAAGATACGCATGTGTTAATTCGTTGCTCAATAGACTTCATGACTGTTTACTTTTTATACTTAAAGATACTAAATAATGTCTTGTTTAATGAATTCAATGATATTTTGAATGATAACAAGTAAACATATACACTCTGGTTACATCATTGTTTTTACGCGTAAAGATATATGAACCTATAAATTTATTTTCTAAAATATATTTAATTAAAGTGATCTGACTGCGGAGTGGTTAAGAAGTTGGTTAAAAGTCTAACTGTAAAATACTCAGTATACAAATAACTAATAATTACTATATACTAATACAAATAATGACTATAATTTGTAAAATACTCAGTATACGAAAAACGTATTTTAAAAAATTTGCTTCGAACAAAATATTAAATAATCTAAAAAAAAATCAAGAATCATTGATTAGAAAATTCCGATACATAATTGTTAAATGACGAAAACTGTAATAATTTCTAATTAGTATTTCCACACTACTTGGTAGAAATTATTTTACATAAATCAACATTCATGTTTTAAGGATAATTTACGAATCCCGTTAATTTATAATAATTGTGTTTCTCCTTTGTAATTAAAAACAGCAAGTTCTTTTTTCTGAAATCCTGTTAACAAATGAAAATTTATGACGTGCTTATGGAAGCTTTTTTTCTTTGTCAAAGTGGCATAATCACTAATGACAGTTTTTGAAAAAGAAAATTGGACAACAAATCCTTCTCGGAATCGAATACGAGCACTTCCAATAAAAATATAAAAATAATAAATAATAGCAGTGCTGAAATCATTCTCTTTCAAATTGGCATTTCTTTTCTTATAAATATTTGGGTCGGAAAACAAATTGGTACGAAGCCAAAAATTGGAAATAAATATGAATAACAAGGAAAAAGATTGATGACTAAAACTCTTAGAATCATCGCTTATGTTTAACTGCTGAGTCAAACTATTGTTAAAGCATGATTTAAGTTTAATAGGGCTTGAACTTAGCGAAAAAGATTAAAGCCATTCAAAACATAACTCTAAGGAATTCAAAAAATATAATTTTTAAATCGCTGTTTTGCATAGAGACATAAAAGTTTCGGAATTATTTAAATACCGCGGACAATAAGTGAAATCTTTTAAAAATAATTCAATAATCTGAGACCTGAAATTCAATTAAATATTTATTGCTACAACTTGTGCAATTTATTTTTGCTGCTATAAATGGAGTTGAATTTTGTTTTAGCAACAGTAAAAGAACGAAGACGGAGAAAAAAAAAAGAGATTTAAATGTTTAGTTTTAAACACATTTTTCTATATTTTTATATAACGAGTTACAGTGGTTAAATTAATTTTGGATATTAGGAACTAGTAAAAGTTCCCTTGCCTTAATTACTAGCCCAATTTTGAAAAAAAGAATTATTTAATTATTGGGAGTATAAATTAGTTCGGTCCATTTTCAAAAGATGGCTCTGGCTGTTATGAATGTTTCATAGTAACAGCTGGTTTTGGTGGTTTCAGAGAGGTGAGACATCTGTCAATAATATTCAGTTCACATCGCTTTGATTTTCATATAAAAACCCTGTTTTTTAATTTGATAAATATGTCAAAATTTTTGATAACAAAACAGCATTTGCCGGATGTTTTATGTTTCTCCTTTAATTTTAAAAAAAGTGCAGCTGAAAAGCATTGAATGCTTGTAGAAGTTTATGGTGATAATGCCCCAACTGATAAATCATGTAGGGAATGGTTTCGACTTTCAAGAATGGTGAATGTAGAATGGTGAATGTTGTTGCATATTATGAGCTGCTACAACCTGGCGATTTCATTACGGGTTACAGGTATAGGTTACAATTGATTCGTTTGAGCCATGTATTACGAGAAAAATAGCCGTAAAACGAGCAAATACATTACAAAGTTAATCTTCTGCATGATAACGGTCAGCCTCATGTCGCAAAATTAGTAAAGAATTATTTGGAAACGCTCAATTGGGATATTTTACTGCAACCGCTGCATTCGCCGGACATTGCTCCTTCTAATTACTGGTTGTTCCGACGGATACAGTATGATTTAGCAGATCACCGGTTTACTTCTTTCGAAGAAATCGAAAATTGGCTCCTTACTTGGATCGCCTCAGAAGACGAGACATCTTTTTTTTTGAGATTGTGAGGGAGAAACAGTAATAGCCAGCGATGGACATTACTTTGATTAATCTGTTCATTCATTTTGCTCAAAAAAAAATTCCTTTTTGACCACAAAAAAGCGAACCGAACTAATTTGTACTCCCAATAATAGAAGATAAAATAACTTGCGAGTAAGCTTACAAATTACATGCACAAGCTACCATATTTTAAATTCACTATTTTTAAATTTTTCCCGAATATTTTTTAATATTAGAACTAGGCTGCAACTCATTTTATGTAAAATAATATACAGTGCATGTTTTTATGATGTCCTATTTTATATAGATTTGTGAATTAATAATTCAACAATAACATGATGTTCATGTAATGATAATACAAATTAAGGAAATATTGACAAAATATAAAATAATTAATCTTCCATACATTGAGTAGGCATTCTGTACCACGATTATTGAAAATCCCGTAGAAATTCTATGCAATTACTAGGTAAAGTTTATAATAACTCATATTTCATACTTTGCCCAAATCATGTTTGTCATTCTATAGACCTTGACCTTCTATACAATGACTGTCAAAAGTTATATCACTTCCTATATTCCCTGCCTTTTGATTTCCTTAGAAAAACCCAAAAATCTATTGAGCACCGACAATTTAAAAATTGAAGATAACATACTAATTCTGACACTTCACGACGTTTAATGCATAAGACATGCACTTTTCAGGCCTCCGGTTTTTGGCTTGAGTTCTGTCTTCTTCTTATCCTTTAAATTTTGATTCTGAAACCTGTATCAATTTGACTCTTAGGTTTCTTTGTACGTGTCCTTCTTATTTCATCTTTCGCTTAATAATTTCTTCTTCTATAGTACTGAGGCTTGCTCTTTTCAAAATTGTTTCATTTATTATTTTAACAAGCCCAATTTTACAGGTTATAGATTTTTCTGACGCAGTTTTTTTGAATGCATCATATTCTAACTAACTAACTCCCTGGCATTACAGTCCATGTTGGACCATGGCCTCACTAACAATTTTCCTCCAAAGTCGCCTGTCTCTAGCTCTTTGTTTCCAGTTTCGGACTTTTAGAGTCTTAAGGTCTTTTTCCACCTCGTCAAACCATCTTTTGACCGGCCTTCCTCTTTTCCTTTGGCCCTGGCACTGCCCCTTAAATATCTTCTTCAAGCCTCTGTTTTCCTCCATTCTCTCAAGGTGTCCTAGCCATTGAATTCTCTTTGCTTTTACATAATTTATTATATCTTTTGCATTATGTGCTATGGCACCAAATTTCAGAATTATTTATTAATATTGCTCTGACAATTGTTTCATCCATATTTATTTTTGTTATACATTAAATGTTTGTTTGCCTTTAGAATTTTTCGGGACTTTTAACAAATGCAATTGTCCGGAAGGCCCTGTTTTTAATATTTGCATTTACTCATTCATTGTTGTCAAGCACAGAACATGTGAATTACTCGATATTATCAATTTCGCTTTTATCAATTTCCTTTTTCTCTAATACCTTGAATTTTTTCTCCTAGTGTGAGTTTTCTTTTTAGTTATATGCAACCCCGTATTATATTCATACTTATTTAATAACTGTGTTTTGTTTTCAAGATCACAGTTTTCTATGAAATTTACAGGATGTAGTTAGAAAAAGTCAAGATCTTTAGGGACAGTATCGAATCTCTAATTTACATCTCTTCTTCAGATTGTAGTTGTCAATTACAAGGATGGACACAATTCCAAGAAACACACACCCTTGCCTGATATCAGTTTTTAATTCAAAATCTCCGAAGCTCCGGTCTAGACTTCGTCCATTTCTATACGTGTTTTATTATTGTGATACTGTAACACTTTAATACAGCGATTCTCAACCTGTGGGGCGCGGCCCTCTAGGGGGGAGCGCAAGCATACTAGAGGGGTGGCGCAAGAATATCCTAGAGGAAATATTATTTTAAAAAAATTGATTAACTATATGAAAGGAAAGCGTACATACACATAGAAAACAAAATACATTTCGACAAATTATTTAATAACTTTTTAAAGTAAAACAACTTATTAAATCAAAACTTAAAGTGGGGAGCCAAAGATGGCTTTGCTTTGAAGATTTTTCCTATTTAAGTCTATGTAGCTGAAATTTTTTGTAACATCTTACATTTATCTCTAATAGATATCACAGATACTTTTAATTGTTAAATAAAATTTCATTTATTTTATAGTACAATTTCAAAATTGTAGCTTCTGCGCCCAAAGTTTCCCACAGGTTCCAAAGGTGAGCCATATATTGAAATCACTTTTTCACTTACTCAAATTATCTTTAGAAAAGACACTTGGATTGGCAAATGTCTTTTAAGTGTCTTGCTGGTAGGAACAAGTTTTCAGACTTTAAAAAAGATATTTGTTTTTAGAGTGTATAATTTATTTATATATCATTTGTTTATATATCATTTACATTAATAGTTCTTGTGTAATGTCACTAGCAATTCTTTTGAGTTAACTCATAAGAATAAATCAAGAATTACTAAGTTAATTCTTTCAAAAGGGTTAACTAACCATATCCAATAAGTAAGAGTTAAATAAGCATATTAGAGTTAACTAACTTATAACTAGTATAAAAATACCCAAATTTGTAAGAAAACATCAGAATCCCCCACAAAACACTCATAACTACCACAAAAATACCAAAAAATGCCTGAAACATTACTTTAAAATGCAAACAAAACAAAAACTTAAAACCAAATATCGCAAACTCTACTATAGTGCAGAGAACGTCAAAATATTATAAAAATTTAAAAAATACCAAAGTTCCATATTTGCTTAAAATGAATTAAATCAATAGGTATTCAATTAAATCATTGCTTTTTGAGAAATAATACATTGCGTACAGATTTATAACTAACTCTTTTATAGATTTCACGTTTGTTACCGAAGGTAGTCTACGTGTCCCCAAAATTGCACCGGTGTCGGGCCACCTCTGGAAAATGCATACGGTCACCATTTGCACGACTTAAAAATATTAATCTGATAGATTAATTCGAATATTAAAGTAATGTGTTTAAAAAAAACTAAATAAACTTGAGGTAAGGCTTAATATTGGAAATAGCCACTCTCAGTTCTGCTTCTATATTTAGCCGAGATCTACATTTTGTCTTCAAAGAAGCCCCAACAGAAAATCCAGCTTCACTAAGGTAGGATGTTGAAAATGGTAATAGAATGTGAAATGCCCTTGTTTTTAGAGCAGAAAAATCATCCTCTACTCGTGCCCAAAATTCAAATAGTGATTTATTACTAAATTGTCTTTTTATATTGCCACTTGCATTGAAGTCTATAACTTTTTCTTCCTCATCAATTGAAAGTCCTTCTGGAGTCTTATGAAGCGGATCCCTAACCCACTTGTTACTTCCTATCAGTTTGTAGTCAGCAGGAAAAAGGGTATTAAAACTCTTTGCCACCATGGCTAAATGATTTTCTATGGTTACAAAAACAACTTTAACATCTTCTTCTTCAGTCTTATATGTTTTAGTACAATCCTCAACGTTTGCAAACATTATTAGTTTTTTTTGCTTTAAATTTCTGCCTCACAATTCCAATTTTCAACAAAAATCATTACCTTTATCACTCGTAATCAAACATATGTGTATTTGCTCCTTGGAGTTGAAGATTCAAGTTATTTAATTTCTCGAATATGACGACCAAGTAGCTCAATTTCATCACAAATAATTTCTTCTCTTAATTCATAAACACGCTGCAAAAATTTCTCACGTAATAAACATCTTGCCTCACAATTAAATAATAACGCTGAATGTACTGAATCCATGTCTTTACAAAGGTCGAAAACGATTCTCGTACTTAAGGGTCTCATTTTTATATAAATTACAACGGTTTACAACCGTAGTTAATACAATATTCGAACCAGCCATTTTCTTTCGAAGTCAAATCTTCTCTATGGCTCATGCTGTGTGTCTAGACGCATTCTAGCGATTTTTGTATTACAAGTGCTTGTATACTTTGGAATCTTCCAGATAATGAATGAGTTCCGACGCAGTTTTTGCATTCTATGTTTGCCTCATTCATAAAATAATTTAAAATAGTAAATAATGCAAGCGCTGTTGTTTTGAGTTCTATTGATTTGCAAAAATGTTGTTCTTCTACTAGTGACATATTATCACAAAATCAAACACAGGCCATTAAATGAGCATCTTTATTACCATCCATTGCTTAATTGTTAAAGCTGTATGGAAAACAATTTGTCTCGCAACTTCGAGAAAAGCTGACACTATACATCTTCAGCTGTATAACCAATTCGACGAACAACACTAACTTTTGAAAGAGGTATGCACTGCAATTGTTCTGAAAAATTATCTCCAAACATAGTTTCTATCATCTCAATTGCTGCTGGCTTTTAATTTACTTTTGTTTTGTCAGTTAGTTAAAAATAATGTAAAGACAGAATCCAAAATGCTCAATACACATTATTGTTGTATACATTTTAATGTAAGCGAGGGGAGCGATGAAAATTATGATTGAAAACTGGGCCGCGAATACTGAAAGGTTGAGAAACGCTGCTTTAATACATAAATGCTCATTCCGATTTCTAGTGTTCTCTAACTAACTGTGGACCGTGACTTAAGTTAAAAGAGTTAAGGGAAGTTTTTTAAAATTTGAACGAATTTTTGCATTTTTTTCAGAAATACTACATTTATTTGGCTTATATATAATATATTCTGCATATATTATAAAACAAACTATTTCACCTGATTTTTCAAACATATTTAGATGAGTGTATGGCAATTTTTTGTTGATTTTTCATGTAGAAAATTTTTTGAGTGTACCGAAAGCTATGTCTAGTAAAAAAAATTCATGTATACATTAAATTTTCAAATATTTATAAAAATTTAATTTATAAACATTTTAAATTCCTTTTTATTGTTATTGAATGATATTAATATGTAGTTTTCATAAATGTAAAGTTTAAAGTTTTAAAATATATTTAATATTAAGAAAAATGACTTGTCGATATGGTTGAAAAAATCATTTTTTCGACATCGAAAACATCTTACTTCCCTTAAATATGTGAATAAAATAATTTTTCTTAATACTAATGCAACTATTTTCTTATAATCTTATATAGATTTGAATAACATCTTGCAGTATAGTTATTTCCTTATTATAGTAATTATTTTCTTTACTCTGTATTATTGAAACTGAAAATGGCTTCTTTTCATATTGGTGAAACCATAGTTGACACAATTTTCTTTCTAAATTTCAGTTTTATCCAAGTTCAATTATATTTTTTAATTAACGTTATCTAACATTATTCAAATTTAAACCTTTGTTTTATTGAAGGAATACTGAGTTATCAAAATTAATTTTTGTATATTTAAGTGCAACCAAACGTGATTACACATATACCTTTACAAATTTAGAATATAAAAATTTATCGAGAGATGGACCTCACATTTCCTCTTTTTTTTCCTTTTCTGTTTTTTTTTTATATTGACAGATAATTTTAAAAAATATATTTGCTTCATACTTATTCTCAGAGCATATTTAGTGTACTTATGAGTGAGCCTATGAGTACCAGAGCCTATGAGTATACACTAATACCTGTTTTTTTTTTCAAATAAATATTTGAATTCAGCAGACATAATAATCGATATAACTCTATAATATTCAGTTATCTAGTACAATGTAAAATAGTCTGGTTTTTAATTACAGTAAAAAAGCACTGGCACCTTGAATGCAACATGCAGTATCCGTAAAATCCATTTCACCGTAAGGTCTACTTTCATCCTAAAATTTTATACTGTATTTTTTACAGTAATATTTATTTAATTACAGTGATTCAAGGACTTTAAAGTAAATGCTGCTGTCAAAATTATGGTTTATTATATTTTTTATTCCTTACAAATTTACTGTAAGAATGATTAATGTTATAGCACCCTGAATGCTTGTATTTTCTGAAAGCAATTTTTTCACAGTGTAGTATAGCAGCTTAAACTGCTGTATAAAAATTCTTCCGTCAATAAATATGTACCAGTTTAATACACAAACATTTTCCATCTACAACTAAAAATGACGACAAAATTAAAATAAAATAATTAAATTAGAGGTTTTCATTAATTCTCTCAGCTGATGTAACACAATATTTGATATTAAAAGAAATAGTAATAAAATAAATAAAATTCAGTTAATCAATGAAAAAAATAATCCAATAAAAACGAAGTATTGAAAATACGTCTACAATTATATTCCCTAATCAATTTAACAAATAAAAGTTTCTGTTCCTGTTCTTAAGACTTAAAGAACACAACTTAAAATCAATTATGCTGTGATGGTGATTGGGAGATTTCGAAAAATGAAAGATTGACATTTCTATCAATAAGAAACATCTTTCCTTTGAAGTGGTACTCAAACGAGTTAATATTATACAGTAAATATTGTATATTTTATTACTCTATAAGAAAGCACTTACATTACGAGTAACCTTCCTTAATTGTATTTTTTATAATATGTTTTAATGAATAGGGAAACTAGTTTATTTGTGAGATATTGTAAAAAAATGTTTTAAAGAAAATTTTTTAAAAACTATTTATTTTCAGTCGTATAAAAATTTGGTTTTGGCATGAATCTGAAGGGTAATAATTTTTAATTTAAAAAATGCTTAATAATTTGTTGTTGCTAAACTTATGCAAACTAATTTACATTTGAAGATTAAAATCTTTCAGTTTTCAAAAATTAAAAATTTCAACCACGCAATAAAACTGATATAAAAGCGTTATAATACTGATACTGATATACAAGCGTTTCCTTAGTTTGTACGATATTATTATGCACAATATTATTACGATATAAGAACAAATTTTTTTTGACTTCATACAACGTAGAAATATCCCTTTTTTTATGAAACACAAATGAGATTTTTCATGTAAGTTTGTAAAATATTCTATAAACAGTAAAGGCGTATTTAACTCTATGTTGCAAATACGGTGACTTATAATGCGCTTGCCACCATTGATTTACGTATTTAACTTTATGTTGCAAATACGGTGACTTATAATGCACTTGCCACCATTGATTTACGTATTTACCTTTATGTTGCAAAAACGGTGACTTATAATGCACTTGCCACCCTTGATTTACGTATTTAACTTTATGTTGCAAATACGGTGACTTATAATGCACTTGCCACCATTGATTTACGTATTTAACTTTATGTTGCAAATACGGTGACTTATAATGCTCTTGCCACTGTTGATTAATCAGAAGAAAATTAATAAATAGTTTAGGCTTATCAGTGTTAGTAGGCTCCTTTGCGTCCTTCTAAGTACTTGTTTGCAGTAGCTGACTTGACATCCTAGGAATTTTTCTTGATATAATTTTTTTTTGATTATGTCTTAAAATTTTCTTTAATTTAGAGTTGTTTTCCGTTAAATAGAAATGTGATACACGGATAAAATATTCTGGTAAAATTGGCCTACTGCATGGTAATGAAAATTCTGGTAAAAAAAATGCTATATCCTGCTTAATGCTAAACATTTCATTTGGTAACTGTTAACCAGAATTTCTGTTTTTCAAAAGTATAGTTCTTATTACTGCACCTTTAATAAAGTATACAAAACTGAATATTTATTATAACCGAATAAATGGTTTTGATTTTATGCTCTAAGATTTCATTATAAAGTAATCAAACTGTTTCACAGATTTCAAAACGATATTTTGTCGTTAATTTTACCAGAATCATTACCCTTAAGGGCTTCTGTAAATATTACCGAGCTTTTTAAAATTCATTTAAAGTCTGGAATACAGTAAATTTTGGCATATTCTGGTTATTGTGATGATCAGCTTTGATCTTCTCAGAGTAATAATCATTTTTTTTAATATATGTATAACATGCATAGCTTCATTTATAATAATATTTTTATTTGAAGAAATCAGGATACACGCATGTTATACTCAGGTTATCTACTTAAATTACATTAAAGTTTATTTTGTCAAAAATTTGTGAGTTATTTTAGATATTGCCAATATAAAACTAAACTTATTTGTTCTCTTTCCTGCCTTTTCGATATTGAATAGACTTACGTGAAATATTCACCCTTCGAATGAAATTGAGACAAATGTATATTATATTCCAAAAGTCACAAGAATAAATGCCTAGGAATATAGAGTAAAATACATCAATAAAATAAATCCGTAGCACATATTCACTGAATCAGTTCTTTGAAATACATAAATCTGGAATAAGACTAATATTTTTTCTTACAAAGCATTTCTTTTTCGACACTTGCAGTGTAAGCGAGAACAAATTGTGAAAAAGTTTGAAGTTGAAAAAAGGTTATTTTTCTGAATAAAGGTAACTGTAAAAAAGAGAGCAAATATAAAAATCAGCACATAGCAATATAATTTTGAAAAATTTGAATATAATATAATTTCTTTGCCAAATAACAAATTAGTCTTGCTGAAGTTACAACTTAAAAACGTACGAATTTGAGCTGGAATCTATAATAATCAAGTAAACTACTCAAGCTCTAATTCATGGGCATGTTGATTTAAATGTTCCCTTTGAATATTTTTTTTTTCAATTTGACATAATAATGTAAGTGATCATAATGTTTGATTTAAGTTTTTTAATAGTTACGTAGTTGTTATGATAAATATTTTACTATGGAGTTTAACTTGTTATAATAAAAAGTTTACTATTTACTTTTATTTGTAATAATAAAGTAAAAAAAAAACATTGTTTGATAGGAAATTTAATTTTCGATCTTATTTTTCGAACCATCGGTTCTTTTAGTGAAACAAATTAATCCATTAATTTTCCATTCATTGAAATATATGTTTCGCTATTGAATTGCACGGATCCGAGATGATTAAATTGCTAATTTTATCATTGTTTGTATATCGTAGAATTTCCTTCAATCACTTTTTGTATAGCTTGCGTAAATAATATTATCAAGAATAAGACTGGGGAACAATTTTTTTGACACTTTCTGTCTGAATTTTTAATATATATATATATATAATATATACAGTAAGAAGGCCGAGATAGCCTAGTTGTTAGGGCACTTGACTCATGTCCGAGAGTTTGTGGGTTTGAACACCACTGGCCGAAGACTCCCCGTGTAGTAAATGGTGACTGATGCACGTTAAACATCTCGCAAAGTCCATGGACTCATAACAAATCAATACCTCTGGGGGTACTGAATGGGAGATTGATTCAGGTCAAAATTACGATCTGTGGATGAATGAAAGGATTCATGAATGGGTCCGCCCTATAAACAGGTGTGATGCATGGGTGTGGAAGAAGTCGAATTCCTGGCCATAGAGGGCGCCACTGGAAAATAAGTACAATCGCACCCCTCTGCCTAAACAAGGCATACGTCAACAACATACGATGAAACGAAAGTATCTAAAATCTGTAACTAAACTTAGGCAACAGAAAAAAATTTCCCAAGCACAATGCATAAATATTTTTTTATAGGTATGGAAACGATGAGAGTTTAACATACATTACTATACGTTATCCTCATAAGTCTCTTTAAATTATTAAGTGTGATATTGCTTGCGAAAAAAACCGAATTCGTAAAGAGGTATAAATACAAAAATCATTACAATTTAGGTTCTTGATTTACCATTGAATATAATATTTTTGTTAAATATTTTAAGTGTTGAAATATAATCCTTGTAAGTAACATATAGGAATAAGTTTCGTTTTAAATAAAAAGATATAAGATTAAGAAAACTCATACAACATGAAAAAAGTGATCTCCTTTGAATTGCATAAGTTAATATTTATACACATGGAAGAGTTTCGATTTCTGATAATATTTCTATAATTTGCCCTCATAAGTAACTTTAAAAATAATTTAGCGTGATATTGCTTGTGAATTTTTTTAAAGGTATTAATAGAAATATATTTAACCATTAAGTGTTTGATTTAACATTAAATACAATATTTTTGTAATATTTCTAAAATGTTAAAAATAATCCTTGTATCTGATTAAAGCACAACAGAGGAATAAGTTTTGTTTTGTACGAAAATAAACGAAAGTGTCTAAGATCGGATATTTCACGCAATGGGAAAAAAATATCCCCTGTGTATTACATGAATTATTTTTTTATGGTTATGAAAGAGTTGAGATATTTATACATATTTCTATAATCTTAGCTTTATAGTTTAGCTGTTTCCATAAGTAGCTTTAAAAGTTATTTAGTGAAATAGTGTTTGTAAAAAAAAAAAAATAAGTAAAGTTGATTTCGTAAATGGTATAAATACAAAAATCTTTAGAATTTAAGAGCCTGATTTACCTTTAGATATAAAATTTGTCTTAAATATTTTTAACTTACCAAAAGAATAATGTTTGCTTCTCATTAAAAAAAGCATAGGAAACAATTTCGTTTTTTCGTATTGAATTTAAAATCATACTAATATTTTATTTCCCCTGAGACATCGTAGTACTGATTTTTATTTTTGCATTTTTCCAACTTTAGAACAATCTATGACCTAAATTTAAAATTTCCGAAACTTTAACTTAATTCCTAAACGTATATGGATTTTTATTTTCTAATTTGTTGCATTTCATTTTTTGAAATAGTAAAAATAAAGAACATTTTTAAATACTATCTTTTTAAAGCATATAGGACAATGGTAGAAAAAAATTAAACTCTTAATTATTTTAATAAATATAAAGTAAAATTGCTTACAATCAGGTGGAACTTTCTGTTTGAGAAATAGCTAATAACACAAACTTTTGAGATTTAAAATAGTAATTTTTCTAAAGCATCTCGCAGAAGATTTAAGATCAAATTTTTCTTGGCAAATAATAATTGCAATAACACAAAAAATTAAAAAGAAACAAACAAACACAACATCAAAAAAAGTGTTTCAAATATTTATTCGTATCACATATAATTCAGCAAAAAACTATGCTTAATTGTGTTGATATAAAAAAGGTCTCTTAAAAACTCTAAAAATGAAATCTAAAAAATGCGTCATTTTTAAAGTGGTGTGTTTGATCGCTATTTACGATTCTTGTAGTGAAAGAGAGCTCACGAACTTGATTCTTAGTTACTTTAACTTGTTTAAGCCTCTTTTTATTTTTAACCAAACTGATTTTTTATAAAAACTGATTTAACCGAAAACTGAAAGAGTATTTAATTCAATCAAGTAATAAATCATGTCTCAATAATAAGATCATGAACCTATTTTCGACAACTTATGATTTTAGGGGACGAGGCAAAGAAAATTACAGCATATGTAACGCCATCTACTAGAGTTGCCTGCAACAACGAGGTTTCTATAAATTTTCTTTTTACTTAGTATCTTTTCTGATTTTTTTCATTATTCAGTTTTTATCATCGAAATAACCTACCCAATTAAATTTTTTGATAAGAAACTCAAAAGAATCCATGCTTTTTATCAGGGAACAATAATATAACTACGTTTATTTTTAGCATTTAGACATTTTTTAACCAGTTACTTTTTATATTAATATTTGACTACAAATTAATACTAACATCAACATCCCTAATTGCTTTAGAAGTTAAAATAGTTGTAGATAAATGCATGTTATAATCTTAGTTTTAATAATATATTTCTCATAGAAGTTTAATATCAATTGTTTCAAGAGAAATATAAGTGTCATTTTATAGTACATGGAAAATATATATTAAATGTATTCATTATGAAGATATTTTGATTTTGATTGTACAACTTATTTTTAGATTTTTTTGGACAAATTATATTACCAATATCTGTTTTTCTAGTTGTTTTTTAACTCACATAGTCGTTTTTATGATATGTAATAAATTGATTTCAA